>CAWUFW010000816.1:600000-997500 GCA_963921515.1 Calotriton arnoldi | reverse complement strand
GAGTGCAAGCAAGCGGGTCTGCGCTATGGCCGCTAAAGCCTCCTCCGAGAGGAGAAAATGGTCAAGTCTGCTGGATACAGGCCGGGACGGTGTACAGCATGTGTACAGTTGCCTATCGGGGTACGTTTCACACCAGATATCGACGCTCTGCAAGCGATGCATCACATCTCGCAGAGCAATGGTCATATTAGGTTTAGTATGTAGTTTCTGGGGATATCTATCTAGGATTCCATCTAATACGCAGTTAAAGTCTCCCACCCATAATAATGGCACCCCTATATATGGGACATGCAGTGTCTCTAGTTCTAGATAGAACTCGACATCGTCCACATTTTGGGGCATACACATTCACTAGGCACACCTCCACACCATCTAGTGTACCGTGTATGACTACGCATCTTCCCTCTATGTCTTCTGTGTATCAATGTACTTGAAAGGGCATTTGTGGGGCTACCCACACCGCCACCTCCCTTGCATATGTGGAGGAAAACAATTGCCCCCCTCCATTTCTTATGTAGCTTTTGGATATCGGAGTCTAGCAGGTGAATTTCCTGTAGCATCACCACATGAGCACCCTGTCTGCGTAAGTAAGTCTGAACTCTGTAGCGCTTCACAAATTAGTTAAGCCCCCTCACATTCCACGTTATAAATTTAAATTGTCCCATCTCTCTTTACCTGTAGCTGACTCTGCTCTGTCTGCCCATCATTCCGTCACTGTCGCTGCCATCAATGAACAGAAAACTAACACTTGAAACAACCCATCCCCATGTAGACACTGCGTAAACAATATCAATTCTTAACCCCCCCTTGCACCCTCCCAGGTCCCGATCCCAAATTAAACATCAAAACCATCGTCATAACTCGAATATCGATGGTGAATAACCAGTAAAACATGGCTGTAAAGACAAGCAAGATCATTCTAGACATCACCCAGGCATGCGAAGGACGACAACTTGTGTCCATCACCATGTCCTCATACGACTCACTTCCAGCCATTGAATTGTATACTCAGTGCCAGAGTGGGTTGGTGTGTGTTGAGGGTGCAATATTGGTCCCATCAGCTACTCCTACCCAACTCCCGGTCTCCACTCACACCCAGTCATACCTCCCAACACTCATCAATCAAACTTTTTCATACCATACGTGCATCCGCGAGAGACAAAAGATAGTGATAAAGAAAGAGTGGACATGGCAGGATCTTCAGTGAGGCTGCTTGACTGATTGCTCTGGACCTGCCTGACTTCCGGAGAGGGCGGGGTTCGGAAACGCCAAGCTACGAGCAGCGTGCTGGGGATCGCAAGGTGCCTGGTGTAACGAGGACCGAAACCTGCTGCACTACCTCGTCACACACCTACCTCCGCACCTCTAAGGCAATGTAGGTGGAGGGCACTGCAGCACGGCTCAGCAGCACGGCAGCGTCGTCGATCACTGTGAGGCGCGGTAGGCGGAGGGCGGTACGCTAGTGGCCAGAGCCGCCGCTCCAACGGCTCTCGCTGAGGCAGCCGGCATTAGGCTGGTGCGGCTTGCGAGACTGTGAGAGCTGCACCCACCCCCCCCTTGACAGCATCTTAAAACGTTGCACTCCCCCTTCTTTCCAGCCACTATTATCATCCTCCCACCACCCTCCAGGAGAGCAGGTGCGGGGTTGACATGGCGGCAGCGCGGCATACCCGGACGGTCTTGTGGCCTGGTGGGACTCCACCTGGAGAACACCCTGTTAGAGCAGCAAAGCATAGCATAGTCACAGGGTGAGCACTTATTGTCTTATTGTCTCTAACACATTAGAACCTTGCATTGAAATTCAGCAGACTGCGTTTTGGACAACCCCAGTTCTACCCCTTAGAGTGCTCCTCACGAAAAGTGCAAATTTAGAGCTGAAATAAAGGCAGATCTTATAACTGCTGTACCATATAGCGACCTCCAAGCACTGACACAGGCGACTGGCCCAGCGGCACACCAGGGCTGAGACAGTGGAAGAACCAGACGGCCGCAAGGGGGCACGAGGAGCAACAAGGAGCCATGGAGCAGCCTGAGTGCAGCTCACCGATCACGCTCTCCTGCCCAACACTCAACACTGTTCCACCAATTGGGAAACCCCTTTTAGTCTACTAGGTTCACGGAAGCCCCTTTCAGCAGACGGTCTTGGAAGGGCCAACCACTTCCAGCAGCAAACAAGGTCCCACTAGACGGCCTGTTCAGACGGCCAGTTCACCAAATTGCGCGGTCTCAGAGAGATGGGAGCCAAAAAGAAGGACTCCGGCTGTTCAATTATGGCTCCAGCCGAAAGGATCAGTCTGCAATCGCCTATAAAAAGGGTCACAAGGAGTACCATCCTGCCTCCGAGCTCCAATAATACCCCTCAGGCCGCTCCGCAAAAGGGTTCAATTCTGCACTCCCTCCAAAAAAGGGGTAATTCCAGAACCACTCAGGGCGGCCAAAAGGACAGTCCTCAAGACAAAGCCTTTACTGGCTCCGACACATCTATCTCAAAGGCAACTAGCAACACAAGTGCGGGCGGAGAGTCCTCCCCGTGCTCACAAATTCCCAAAAGGAGATCACTGTCAATCCCAGCAAGCTGGAGAGAGCAGGAAGTCGACATTTCTCTTGTTATCCCTGGGTCGCACATTGGCGATACCACTCCTATCTCGAAAGAAATGGTGCTCGACCCCTCAACCAACAGGAATAACGAGGCAACACTACCAAAAGCGGAACACGCCCTAGAGACTGTGGCACAAATCCACTGGACTGGAAGTCCTGGCCATGACGTCCAGAAAACCGAGGCTCCATCACTTGTCTCAAGCCCCCTTTCACCCATAGACGACCTGATCCTAGATTCCGAAATGGCCAGCCTTACCACCTAATTTCTCCAAAAATTGGGTCAAAAGATCGAAAGAACCTTGGAGTTAACCCCAAAACTGCAAGGGGCTATCAGAGCTACCACTGGACACCTAGCTGGATTGCCATCTATCGAATGACAACGTCAATGAAGACTCACAATCAATGCCCACAAATGTATCGCACAATTCTGTAAGCAGAGCACTACTGTGGCAATCAACAAAGATGGAGGTCCAAATAGACCTCCTGCAATCGATAGCACTCCACCTAGTCAACGTAAGTACTAGGGTGGAGGATCTGGAAAATAAGAATGCCAGGAACCTTGACGCTACACCTCGCACATGCTCTACCGCCATACTAATTGATAAGTGGCCTTCTCTTCCGGAGGTCTTAGGGGACATTGTAGAGATAGTCAGAGGGAGAAGCGGCATGCCGACACCCAGCACCACAAACTGCCGGGCACCCCAAAGCAACCATCATCTGGATCCAAGCAAGAAGGAAGTAGCATCACCAGGCCTGAAGTCAATGGCCAGAAATTAATACGATGGTGCACAAAGGCTCAGGAGCTCAGAAAAAGGGCTCAAGGCCACTTCCGGCATACAGAGGGCCAACAGCACCGAAAGCGATGTGCCTATAATAATCAGCCAAGATTTATGTTCCCGAGCCCAATGGTCAGGTCAGATGCTCCCCTATCGAGGAGAGCAAAGAAGAAGCTAAGGAAACAACTTTAAAAGTCCAAAATAAAAAGGAGACTATTACAGCCTCTGATCACAGATCAACCCCTCTCACAATTGGACTTCAAAAACAGACAGCTCTACCCAATATTCATAGGCAAACAGGGGGCCAAGTCAGATGCTACGTCTAACTCGATATATAGACATAATCAAGAACAGGCAAGCCCATCAAGCCATACCAACGCAAAAGTCCCTCTGCCCTCTGCCAGATCACGTTCCCCTTCAGAACATGAACCAGTGGCAGGATTATGTCCTGCAAAGGTAGACAAAACCACCCAGGAAAGGACACTGACCAAACTTCTGCATACGGACGTTCCTTTGCAATCTCAGCAAAGTACGGAGAAGAAAACAAGAGCACCGAGCATACTAGGATGGAAAACTGGCAACCAACTAGGAAATGCTCTGAATCCTCCAGCTAACATAAGCCCGGTGTTCAGTCCGGAAGCCCAGGCTCCAGGAATAGGAGAAGCACCGGCTGCGGAGCCAATAACAAACGTATATGAGGTGGTACTTACCCCGAGATATCACATCACGAGACAACATGACATCCTGAACAGGAGCAATATCCTTCGTCTTTTCAAACATTTGGCCTCCCTGGAACATATTCAATCAGAAGACCTGGAATGGGTCAGATTCATGAGGCTCCATGGGGACACTCATGGCAATTCAACTTTGGTGGGTCTGAGGCAAAAGAGTTTTCAACAAGCGGTACTGGGCGAATCACAACAGCTCGCTGAGTGGGGTAAAAGTGCCCAGCCTCTGCCACAATCAAAATATCTGCATGTCCTTGCCGAGAATAAAGGGAACAAGGATGTCCGGTTCGTCTTGCGCAGGATTAACCGCTATGGAGTCCATAGAGGCAGCCGGACCGGCCCCAAGGCCCCCACTGGCATTAGGATCATATGCCACAACAACTATCTGGTTGTATACTCCAGCCCCCTCGCTTCAGATCGAACAGGAGTACCAAAATTGCAGCAGCGCTACTCCTAACAAACATGGCAGTAGGCCCGGCCGGGTGGACGAAAGGGATGTAAACCCGCCCCTGCAGCAACTGATCTTAATCTTATGGAACATAGCATGGATCAGCAAAATCGCAAAAGGAGAAACCACGGAGTTTCTAGTGAAGGGTGATATACTATGCTTCCAGGAGACATGGGCTCTAGCTAGTACTCCCCGGCAGAGTATTATGAGCATCACGTAGCAGCGACAAAAAGCAACATCTTTGGCTGCCCATCAGGCGGACTTTCCATTTTTATAAAGCACGCCTGCAGATTCGTGACTACAGAAATTCAAACAAATACTCCAGATCCTCAAGTCTTATGATCAGAGGCTTGAATTTAAATTCCCGTCTGCTCCGCCTCCTGCTAATAAATTGTAACATCAATCCTGCACAGACCAACATGAAAGATTCCATGGACGCACTGACATGCACTTTAGATGATCTTTTAACCAAATATATATCCCATCAAATAATCATAGCGGGGGACTTCAATCTGAGGGACCTAGACAAAACGAACATCACTCCCCGGAGTAGGGGCCGGGCAGAACCCTTTTATAATCTTTTCAAAAATCACAAGCTTTGCTCAACTCACACACTAAAAGAAGCACGCTCTACATCCTGGCACCCAAAACCAACATTCCGGAATGTCTCGACAATCGACTACATCTTACTCAGCGAAACCATCGCAATCGGTATGACAGATTTTAAAGTCGAGGACAGGGCCAAAAGTGACCACAGGCCCCTGTGAGCAGTGATCAAGTTCGAGGTTCCAACAGCAATGACCTTTCAACCAATAGGAGAGACGAGAGAGGAAGAAGTGTACAAGGTTCTTCGGAGGATAAAATGGTCTGACATTGGAGAGAAGATGCGAGCTTGGCTGGAATTGAAGCAGAAAGGCACCCCACCAATCCAGGTATCATCAATAAAGGATTGGGAGAACATTGTAGGAGACCTCTAACTAAAGTTGGGGAATGCTCGACATCAATGCCCCCGCATTAACGCCCCGCCCATTCCTGGGTTCAAACACCCTCCGAAGGACATACTCGAATGCAAACGTGCCCTGCGTAAGGCCTTGGAAGTAAAGAAAAGAGGGGGTACACTCACTGAGGGCCTTTCATCACAGCTCTGAGGTCAGCTTATAGAAAGAAAGCTTGGGAATACAAAAAGGAACACACAGACGAGGAATGGCTCAAAGTGTTCTCCCTGCTGAAGGAAAACAAAACCTCCCGGCTGTGGAGGCACATCAATCAGTTGAGCAATCGAGGAATTCCAAGAGAAAATGGTGTGGCGGAGCATGATTGGTCAAATCATATAATACAACTATATTCGAACTACCCCGACAAAGGCCTCATAGAAATAATGAACCAGGGAGTGGGATAGAGCGGGTCAAATAACGCAAACCAACATGACTTGAGCGCCCCCCTAGACAAATGTTCCACAGATACGATCAGACGGGAAGAGGGTTTCCGCAGCTTGCCAAGTACAATAAACACGGAAGTGCTTATTCTAACCTTCAATAAAATGAGGAACGATGGAGCCCCAGGGCCAAATGGGTTACCGGCACCTGTATTTAAAACAGCTTCGGACTTTTGGGCAGCAATCTTAACCCCACTGTTTATTGACATCTTTTCTACAGCAAGGACGCCTGACTCCTGGAGGGGCTCCATACTTGTCCCTATTTTTAAAAAAGGCGACCGTTCAAAGCCATCAAATTACAGGCTTATAGGCTTATAGCCCTTCTCGACCTCTCCACGGACTCAACGATGGCAAGAATAACAACTGCAAGCTCTCCTCACCCCTCGACACCCACGGTCCTTCAACCTGCCGAAATTGCCGCCACACCTTCAACATCGCCAAAACCCAGGACCCACCTCCGCCGACCACTAACATCCCAGCCGCAGCCCAAACCCTGCAATGCATCCTCCTCAATGTCCGCTCCCACCACAAACACGCCACGGAAATCTGGGAGCTCCTCGACAGCACCTCTCCCGACATTGCTTTTCTCACCAAAACCTGGACAAGCGCCATCTCAGGACCTGACTTTGCAATCGCCATCCCCGAAGGATACAAAATCACCCGTAAGGACCGCCCAAACCGTCTGGAGGCGGCATCGCCATCGCCCACAAGGCCAACCTCCGCCTGAGCACCTACACCGATGAGCCTACGGACCTCATGGAACACCTCCACTTCAAGTTACAGATCAACTGGACCACCACCCTACATGGCACCCTCATCTACCAACCTCCCGGACCCCGCGCACCTTTCTCCGACTCCATCTCCGGCATAATCACCCCGCATGCCATCACCTCTACCGACTACATTTTGCTGGGTGACCTCAACTTCCACCTCGACAGCCACCAAGACCCCAACTCCATCTCCCTCCTGGAAAATCTCCACGTCATCGGACTCAATAAGATCGTACCAGGACCTACACACTTAGCAGGACACACCCTCGACCCCATCTTCACAGCAGGAAACTCCATCTCCTTCAGCCACACCTCCGAACTCCCATGGATGGACCACCGCTGCGTCCATTTCACCTACAGAGCAAATACCCCCCCTATTACAAAATCAAGACCATCTTTGACAACTTCGACAACAATATCCTCCACGAGGCACCCTCACCCTCCGCCTCCTGCACCACACAGCCGACACTGGACAGCTGAACCACCCTCAGCATCGCAGACACCCTAAATACCATGAGGACCACCCACTCCGGGGCCCCCATGGATCCCTGCCCCCACCACATCTACCACAGAGCCGCAGACATCATCGCCCCCGAACTACAAAGAATCATCAACCGATCCTTTGAGACCGCCTTCTTCCCCAATGACTGGAAACACGCGGAGATCAACCCTCTCCTAAAGAAACCCTCGGCGGACCCCACTGACCTCAAGAACTTCAGACCGATCTCCCTACTTCCCTACCCGGCGAAAGTCATTGAAAAAGCTGTCAACAGCCAACTCGCCTCCTTCATCGACGAGAACAACATCCTCGACTCCTCCCAATCAGGCTTCAGGAAGAACCACAGCAGAGAGACCGCCCTCATCGCCGCGACAGACGACATCCGCTCTTTCCTCGACAGAGGAGAGACTGTGGCCCTCATCCTCCTAGACATCTCCGCAGCCTTCGACACAGTCTCACACCGCACCCTAGCCAGCAGACTCCACAGTGCAGGAATCCGGAACAAAGCCCTCGACTGGATCCGCTCATTCCTCTCCGGCAGAACGCAGCGGGTCAAACTTCCTCCCTTCAACTCGGAGCCCACGCCAACAACCTGCGGAGCCCCCTAAGGATCCTCCATCATCCCCACCCTGTTCAACGTCTACATGGCCCCCCTCGCTTCCATCATCAGAGCACACAGACTCAACATCGTATTGTATGCAGACGACACACAACTCATCCTCTCACTATCCAACGAACCCAACATCTCGAATCACAACTTTCAAGAAGGAATGGAAGCAGTCGCCAGGTGGATGAAGAACAGCTGCCTACAACTGAACACAGACAAAACCGAAGTACTCATCATAGGCCCACATTGTGATGCCTGGAACGACACCTGGTGGCCCCCCGCCCTCAGGAACCCACCCCCACCCATGGACCATGCACACAACCTCGGAATCATCCTGGACTCCGAACTCAAAATGGACCGCCAGATCAACGCCGTCACCTCTTCCTGTTTTCACACCCTCTGTCTCCTACGTAAAACTTTCAACTGGATCCCCCTCAAACACAGGAAAACCGTCACCCATGCCCTCATCAGCAGCAAACTGGACTACGGCAACACACTTTACGCCGGGATCAATAAGAACCTCACCCGCAAACTCCAGAACATCCAAAACGCCGCTGCCAGACTAGTCCTTAACCTACCGCGCCATTGCCACATCACCCAACACCTGGGGTCACTACAGTGGCCCCCTGTCGAGAAGAGAATCACCTTCAAGCTTCTCACCCACGCCCACAAAGCCCTCCACAACACCCGCCCCGCCTAAATGAACCACCGCCTATCGTTCCACGCACCCCAAAAGTCCCTCCACTCAGCCCAGCTCTCCCTCGCCACGATACCACTCATCAAGAAAACCAGAACAGGAGGTCGCTCCTTCTCCTTCCTCGCGGCCAAAGCATGGAACACCCTCCTGCTCCACCTCTGCCAGACACCAACTCTCTCCAAGTTCCTGAAGGACCTCAAGACCTGGCTCTTCGACGAATCACCGTGAGCGTCCGGCACCACACACACACAATGGACTATGGTAGCCTTCTGGAGATTCTCTGCGAGGGCTTAGCAGCTGTGCCCCCCCCAGCCCCCTCCCCCAGTGCCTTGAGACCCTTCTGGGTGAGTAGCTCTACTTCACAAACCCTGATTGATTGATTGACCTTGAAGCAAAGGTCTACGCTCAACTTCTCCTGAAGGATCTGGCGTCATGGGTACAAGAAAAAGGCCTCATTTCCTTCTATCAGTCAGGCTTTAGGTCACAGTCATCAACCTTGGACAACATCATAGCGCTAGCTCACTTATCAACACAAGCAGTGAAGAAGAAGAGCCTACCATTGTTCTGCTGCTTTACTGATTATAGCACAGCCTTCGACAAAGTGGATCGCCGAAGGTTATGGTGTAAATTAGACAGCTGGGGAATTCCGACCAAATTACTGAAGGCAATAAGATCACTATATGAAGATACCTGGGTGTGGGTCAAAACAAGCCTAACACAGTGACCTCTAAAATTCTTACATACAACAGGCTCAAACAGGGCTGTGTGTTGGCGCCCCTCTTGTTCAATCTGTACACCGAGGACCAGGGGGCCGCTCTGCAAGGTCCCAATTTAGTAGCACCAAGGCTGGAAAGTGTGAGGCTGCCGGTACTACAATACGCAGATGACACAGTAATAATGGATCATACCAAGGTGGACCTCCAAAGAGCCCTGCATGCGCTGGATCACTTTAACAAGGCCAACTACTTGAAGTCAACCAGGGGAAGACCAAGGTAATTGTTTTTGGGAGACATCAATTCAAAAGGCAAGCCCAATGGCTCTTGGGTGATCTGCAAATTGGCCCAGTAACATCTTATAATTACCTTGGGGTCTGGCTCTCAGAAAGGGCCAACGTAAACATCCATCGAAAATATCTGACCTCTAAGGCAAATAATGTTATCCACCTGCTAAGACAACTGAGCCAGCACCTGCAAAGCCCAACAGCTGGCCCGTTACTGACAGTCTTAAAAGCAAAACTGCTACCAGCCATTAGCTATGGACACCTGGCTTTTCCCGGATCCCTGGATGAGTTTCTAAATACAACCCAAGCCAAAGCATACGAATCAGTGCTGCTCATCCCACGGTCAGCCAGGAATTCAAGGCTGAGATTAGAGCTCGGCCTTGGGAGGCCGTACCTGAGATGCCAGGGGGATTTGATGAAGCTATACCTAAGGATCTTGAGGGCTCCAGTGGACGCACTCAGATATCAGCTGAGATCTGCCTTTGAGGAGGCAGGGTCAGCCTGCCAGGCCAGTCTTGATCATGTCATAAAAACACTGAGGATTGAGGCAGCAAGCTTCCAACTATCGGATATTCCACCCTCCGCCTGGAAGAAAGCAGTAAACAAGCAGGTCCTAGAAACATCCTTTGAATGAATGAATGAATGAACAGAGCTTATAAAGCGCACAGCTACTCCAGCTGGAGTATCCTGGTGCTAGAGGTTCACGCGTGACTGCACAGGGAGGCTGACTTAGCTCTTAAAGAGCCAGGTTTTCAGCTGTTTCTTAAAGGATGTCAAATCAGCTGTTGCTCTCAATGTGGCTGGTAGTTGGTTCCATGCTTGAGCGCCCAGGAAGCCGAAAGATTTGCCACCCCTGCGCGCCAAGCGCACTTTGGGGATGCGGGCGAGGTCAGAGGAGGATGATCTTAGTGATCTGATGGGTGCATAGCGGCTAGCACGCCTTCTGAGGTATCCTGCGCCCTTATCGTGAAGGGCTTTAAAGAATATTACCATGGCCTTGAACTATATCCTATCCTGCACTGGAAGCCAGTGTAAGGCCTTGAGATGAGGGGCCATATAAGAGCTGGGTTTCAGCCTAAGAATCGCCCTGGTGAAGGAAGTGACCCGTTTAGGGTCACTCGGGTCTCTCTAGACCTCCGCTAGCCTTCCATGCAATGAAGAGTCGATGACGCAGTAGAGAATGCCAACAAGCTAGTTTATTCGGAATTTACACTGCAGTGGAGTCCAGCCTAACCAGCCTCTACTACTGGCTGACGAAGGACTGACTTGAACAAGCATAAAGTTACATTATGTAGGTTGCAGAGCCCACTAAGACCCGCCTATTATGGAAAAGTACTGGTAGCTGTCGTAATACAATGGGGGTGCAGTGTATGAGTTTCAGTTCCACAGCCTGGCACATGCTATCTACTGCCCAAGGTCATCTAGCTTATCCTCCCCACCAGACAGGTGGGACAAGGCCTTGATGTAACAGTAGAAGAATGTACTAACGAGCAAAATCTTAGCACTGAAGAAACAAAACTTACCAAGGGCTATTTCTCAGAAAGAACAAACATAACAGTTTCGTTCTGTTTATAAAATGGCGTCTGTTAGAACTGGGGGTCTCTAGTTGGCAGTGGTATACACCTTTGTCCAAAATAGGGACCCTTGCTTCTAAGTCAGGGCAAGGGAGTTACACTCCTGGATAACCCCTGCTCACCCCCTTGGTAGCTTGGCACGAGCAGACAGGCTTATCTCAGAGGCAGTGTGTTAAGCATTTGTGAACACATACAGTAATACAGTGAAAACACTACAGATGGACACCACTCAGGTTTTATAAAAATAAGTATTCTTTATATAGACTTAACACAAGACCACAAACAACAAAAATCCACAATACTGTACTCAAAATAGACTTAAAGATGGTAGAAGTAACTTAGTTCAAGTTGATGATAAATGCGACACGTTTCTCTCAAAAGTACCTGGGATGCGTAACGCAAAACCAACAAAGGGTCCGCAGGAGGGCGATGCGGCGAGCAGGTGCCTCGATGCGGTGTGACGATCCGGTGCGATGTGATGAAAGTGCGCCCTTGATGCAATGCGACGATCTGAAGACGATGCAAGCACGCCCGACGGCCGTGCGGCGAACTCTGTATCTTTGGAGCCGCGACAGGCCCTGCGACACGCTTCTCCGGTGATGCGCCGGCAGGCAGCTGCGACGGCGACACGCTTCTTGGGGGATGCGACGGCGACCCTTGCGGTGGCGACACGCTTCCCCGGTGATGCGACGGCAGGCAGTTGCGATGAAGCCACGCTTCTTCGGTGATGCGACGGCAGGCAGCTGCGACGAAGGCACGCTTCTCTGGAGATGCGGCGGCGGCCTCTGCGGCGGCGACACGCTTCTCCAGCGATGCGACGGCAGCAGCTGTAACAGCGACACGCTTCTTCTCGTTGAGTCGCGCTTCCAGCTCCCAGTGACACGCAGGCTTCTGCAGACAGAATCCCCAGCAAGGTAATTCAGGACGGAGCTGGTGGTGAAGTATTGTAGCCCTGAGACTTCAGCAGGAGGCAAGCTCTAGTTCAAGCCCTTGGAGAATATTCTGCAAGATGATGAAAGTTCTTTAAAAGTTCCTTCTCCTTTCCTTGGCAATGAAGACCACTGCAGGCCAACCCAGCAAACAGCACACAGGCAGAGGGGCAGTCCAAAACTCCTGCAGCTTCCTTGGTTCTTCTCCTTGGCAAAGGTTCGTCTTGTTGTTCCAGAAGTGATCTAAAGTTCTGGGGTCAGGGCCCCAATATTTATACCAGTAAATCCTTTGTCCTCTGAGGGCAGAGGGTCCTGTATCTAGTCCAAACCAGTTCTGGGTGCATTCTGCCAGTGCACACCTTCTTCCTTTGTCAGAGTGGGCCAGGGTCATCAGACACACCACAGGAGGTGGAACCAGCATTGTGGAAGGCAGGCACAGCCCTATTCAGGCCCAGGTGCTACTCCTCCCACCACTCTACATGCAGATAGGTCTATTCAGCCCTGTGCTGACTCAACCTGTCTCCTGGAGCCCCCCAGCCCCTGTCACTCACAAAACCAGACATACAATACACAAGCTAGCAGAGGCAGGCTGGATGGTTTAGGCAAGAAAATACCTACTTTCTAAAAGTGGTATTTTCAAACACAGAATGTTAAAACCAACTTCACTAAAAGACGTATTTTATCATTCTGAGTTCAGGCATACTAGATTCGTTTTTCTACCATGTTCCCTGGGTCAGTTAGGGTTATAAGATGATATAATCAAACTGCCCATTCTGGCCTATGGGGACAGGTAGCCTTGCAATAGTGAAAAACGAAATTGGCTGTAATTCACTATTAGGACATGCTACACACACCAGGGCATGTCCTACCTTTTACATACAATGCACCCTGCCCTTGGGCCTACCTTAGGGGTGACTGATATGCAGAAAAGGGAAGGTTTAGGGACTGGTAAGTGGGTTCACTTGCCAAGTCGACATGGCAGTCATAGACTGCACATAGGCTCTGCAATGGCAGGCCTGAGACACACTTTACAAGCTGCTTCTGTGGGTGGCACAACCAGTGCTGCAAGCCCACCAGCAGCATTTGATTTACAGGCCCTGGGCACACATGGTGCACTATACTAGGGTCTGACAAGTAAATCAAATGATCCAATCATGGAGTCACTAATCAATACATCAATTTACCATAGGGAGCACTTGCACTGTGGCACTGAATAGCAGTGGCTCAGTGCCCAAAGCATCTAAACCAGCAAAACATATCAAAAACAGAGGAGGCAATCAGTCAAAAATGGAAGGGAGACTCACGCCAATGGTACCAGGTCTAACAGCGTCTAACAAGACAAAATGGCAGTGCACATGTCAATCGGACGAATATAATGCCGGCATCCACTGATTACATATTTCACACAATATGCGTATTAATGCATTAGTTATATCAATGCTAACATCACTTTGAGTATAATGCGAATAATATGGTAATTTTCAGTTCTATTCTAACAGACCCTCCTTTTAGCATTGATTGCTAATGACAATCGTCTTTATTAGTGCCATCAGGTAAGGGCCTTTACAATTCTAAGCAAAGAGTAGATATATATTTATGTGCTTGTATATATATACTAACAGACAAAAAATAGAACCAAAACTGATATTTAATCATCAAAAGAAACTTTGGGGACAGACTCAACAATAGAAGGTGAAGAACCAAAAATCTCGTCATCCATATTCATCAGATGATCGACCTCCTGTTGGAGCATGATCTTTATATTGGTGTCACGGATTGAGAATTTTTTAGGAGTCAAATAGGCGGTACAATAGGAGCAACATAAGGTAAGGCACTGAATCAAAACACAACAGCAGATCAGGATTGCTATAAAATATATTATTTTCTCTAAAATCCAACCCCAACCTCCAAACAGGGACCAGCTCCAATTACCACTCTGCAGGCCTTGAACATTTTCTATAATGTCTAAAATATGTTTGGTAATATTTTTCTCCATATTAGTGATACCTACTACACACTGATCGCCTATTACTGAGCATGCACCACCGTTTTTAGCTAAAATAAAATCAACTGCATATCTAGTCTGTTCAGAAAATATTCTCATGTTCTCTAATTGAATGGTGATGTCACGCAATGCTGCCAAAGTAGTATTGGACAATATCTGTAATTTACAGCCGAAATACTCCCTGGCCTTTTCAGTCCTACTCATAGCCATGCCCCCGAAAGTGAAAATAGCAGACAGAATATAACCAAAAGTGATGCCATTACTGTAATTATTTATTTCTATTTCTGTTACTCCTTCACAAAATTCTTTCGTAGGTGTTCTTTTTACCCATTTTATCTGTCTATGAGTATATCTGCAAGGGACTCCTAGAGGTAGCACCATACCAAGGACTACATCATTGGTACCATTATGAACATTTGAATATGTTCCGTTTGTGAGGGAAAAGAATCCAGGGTGAGCATATATTGGTCTGTCATAATCCACAGCTGCATAACGAGAATTACCGACAACAGTTGTAGAACACCTCACACTCTTTAAAGGAAAAGTCTGTTTAAACATAATTACTCCGGAGCAATTGATGTACAAAATAGAGTCAGTACTATTTAAAATGGGGCAACAAGCAGGATAATAACCAGCTTTCCGGGGAACTATCACTTGTTTGTAATGCCAGCCTACTAACGTGATGTTTTGCTCTTCAAAATAAAAATTATCACAATAGGTATTATTGTCACAACCGGGGTACCCTATTCCTGTGGGCTGACAATGATACAAACATGGCCCTGGGTAACCGAAGCCGAATTCCCCTTTTACCTCAACGAAATTTGTCGGCTTGGAATATGTATAATTTATTAAAGACAGAGGATAAGCAGTCCATAGGCTAGTAACAGAGTCTGTAGGATAACAAGCAACACCATTACCGAAAAATCTTTTATGCGTGTCTAGAAAAACATTATTGGAGAGCATTCGTTTTCGTCTTGGTGTGGAAGAAACATTATTACTAGAAACAGATGAATCACTTGCATGTTCTAATACCCAGAGAATCCCACCAAATATGATCATTAACAAAACAGCAAGCAAAAGGAAATGTATCCTCCGCTGTCTTATCCAGAATAGTCGGGGAAAACGACAAATTCTAATGGCTGTTCTTCATCCCCCATCGGCCTACCAAAAGGATACATGACAACTTTATTCACTACAATGAGAAGTTTCAGAAAAAGACTACTGAATGGAACCCACGGTGGAAGGACACACTAAAAAAAATTACAATCAAAAACAAGGAAAAGAAATGTATCAGGGTCCCTTACAAGCCTCCCTGGCAGGCTTCTATTGTTCAATCCTCGTTGGTGCTATGACGCACAGGTCGGTGGAGTCACACTGCTGCAACTCGTCTGCAAATGTTCACGAACCTCAGGATAGGGTACCCCCCCCCCCAGGGAAAACACCCTCAGCTTATCCTGTCCAGTGTCACTGACAGTGCACCAATTATTCTGATCCTAACTGAAAGAAACACCCAGTCAAAGGAAGATGTTGCTAATCTTTTTCCATGAAGTCCATCCCTGCTACACTTTACTAATCCTTTGGTGCACTATCCTTCCGTCGAGGACGCAAATGGTACCTTTTTACTCCAGGAACTGTTTCATCTTGCAACAGGATTTGAAATTCAGGTGTCGGAGAGCGAGGCTCAGGTTCCTGTCGATCAGGCGAGGAGGAACCCTGTGCAGTTTTAATTTCTGAGGGAACTGCTTCATTCAAAATGGCCTCACTCTCGTCTTCGGTGTTGGCCCAAGTCAGCTGGGCATCAGAAAAAGGCACTAAACGGGGGACATGCTCTGTTTCATGGTCCCCTATTCCTTCTTGTACCCAGCGATCATAAGGGAGGGGGAGCGGAACCCGTCGGCAGTGCGTAGAGTGGATCCAGTGTTTCCGACCTTCCACTCTCACTGCCGTCCTCGTCGTAAGGAAGACCAAGAAGGGTCCTTTCCACTGGTGTTCCAAACAGTTCTTTCGCTGAAAATTCTTGATCAAAACGTACTCCCCGGGCTGTATAAGGTGCCCAGGTCCTTCTGGTGCTGGAGGCAGCATCTCGTGTATCTGTTGATGAATAGAACGTAGACTTTTAGTAAGGTCATACAGATAATCAATCAACAAAGGGTGCTCTATCTCGGAGTATTTCTTGGGTCTAGGGACGCCCCACACATTCGCAGGACGTCCAAAAACCACCTCATATGGGGATAGCCCTGTCCTAGTGTGTGCAGTCATTCTAGTAGACAATAGAGCAAGGGGTAATGCATCTAGCCACTGTAACCCGGTACTTTCTGTTATCTTACCCAATTTTAACTTAAGGGTGCCATTGTATTTTTCAACCAGGCCCGCTGATTGAGGATGATTCAGCTGCATGAAATTTCTGTTTAATGTGCAGACCTTCACACACCAATTGAATCAATTTGGCGTTGAAGTGACTGCCGTTATCACTCCAGATCAAGCGGGGCAAGCCGTAGCATGGGAAGAACTCTTTTAGAAGAGCCTTCGCCGTGGCCATGGCTGTATTTTCCTTTGTTGGGTAAGCCTCAACCCATTTGCTAAATGTGCAAACTACTACCAATACATATTTCAAATTGTTAACCCATTGCATCTCTATATAATCCATCTGAAGCACCTCAAAGGGAAAGAAGGTGGTGCAAAATTTCCAGAAGGTGTAGGGGTACCTCTTCCAGGATTGTGTCTCATACATCTAATACAGTGCCTTACAAGTTGGGCAGCAACTTTCGAAATATTGTCATTCTGCCATACTGGATCTAATACTTTACGAATTCCCTTTGCGCTAATATGAGCTGGGCCATGTGCCATGCTAGCTACAGGCAAAACATATGCATTAGGTAACATCCATCTTTGCTTTACCCCTTTTTCAGTCCAGCACCCTTCATCATCCAACTGCCCTGTACTTTCCTGCCATACAGCCAACTCTTCAAGTGTCGCTTCAGACTGTATTTCCCTGACGCTGTCCAGTGTATTTTCGAACATGGTAACATCCGCTACCCACCTAGCAGGGCCTGCCACAAACATTTTCGTCGTCTTTGATCTAGCTGTCTCTTTTGCTGTTTGATCTGCAAAGGCATTTCCTCTCCCTACATTGTCAGTGATTGCTTTATGGGCACTACATTTCACTATTGCCAATCGTTTAGGAAGGGTCAGAGCTGTCAAAAGTCTTTCTATCAATGGACCATGCTGTATCTTGGTCCCATGTGAAGTCAAAAATCCTCTCTCTGCCCAGAGGCGTCCAAAATTATGGGCCACCCCGAAGGTGTACTGACTGTCAGTATAAATATTGACAGCCAGTCCTTCGCTTAGTTCGCATGCGCGCAAAAGAGCTATCAGCTCCGCAGCCTGAGCAGATTGGTAGGGAATGCGCCCTGTCTCAACTATAGTGCGTAGCTTAGTAATAGCATACGCCGCTGTAGTGGTGCCATCTGACAATTTGAAACAAGAGCCATCGACATATAGTTCCCCTTGCGGGTCAGATAAAGGAACATCAGTCAAGTCTACCCGTCCCTTCGTCTCTTCTTCAGTTCGAAACAAGCAATCATGGACATCTTGGTCCTTTTCATCTGAAGGGAGGGGCAGTAACGTGGCTGGATTCAGACTGGCACATCGTTTGATGCCAATATGTAGTGTAAATAACATTAACTTATATCCAGTAAGACGAGCACTGGTAAGGTGCTGCGTCTTTGTCTTGTTCAAAAGTATATCCACAGCATGGGGTACCATTACTGTGAGATCATGATTGGGGACGAGCCCTGCCACTGTCATATAGAGGCCGCAGCAGCCGCCGTGGCTCTTAAACAACTCGGGAGAGCTCTGGCAACAGGATCAAGCGTAGCAGAAAATAAGCACACGGCCTCTGCTTACCACCAAAAGCTTGTGTTAACACCGAAAGCGCACACCCAGCCATCTCGTATACGTACAGTACAAAAGGCTTCTGATAGTCAGGCGTACCAAGCACAGGTGCAGAGCAAAGCGCAATCTTTAATTGTTCAAAAGCATGCTGGCATTCATGCGTCCAAGGTAAAGGTTCATGCACATCTTTAGTAATCAAATGAAGTAAAGGCTGTATTAGTAAAGAATAAGCAGGAATCCAGTGACTACAATACGAGGTGATGCCAATGAAGGCATGCACATCTCTCTGTGTCTCAGGGACAGGCATTGGCATCAACTCGTTCGGGTGTTAACCTCCTACCCTTCTTCGAAAAGCAGGTGACCTAAGTAGGTGACCTGCTGTTGACAATATTGGAATTTGGAAAGGGACACCTTCTGCCCCGCACCCGCCAAATGTTTCAACAAAATAACGGTAGCCTCCCTACAACCCTGTTCAGTATCGGAGGCGATCAGGAGGTCATCCACATATTGCAATAATACATTACCTGCGGGAAGAGAGAGAGAATCCAATTGACTTTTTAAGGCTTGACTATAAATACTAGGACTTTCAGTATACCCTTGAGGAGCCCTACAGAATTGGAAACTCCTGCCAGCTAGAGCAAAACCGAAAAGGTGCCTGCTGTCGGAGTGAATAGGAATACTAAAGAAAGCATTCTTTAAATCTATTACAGAAAAGAACTGAGCTGTGGAAGGAACCATCGTTAAAAGAACAGTGATGTCTGGCACCACTGGGAACTGTGGAACAACTACTTTGTTGACCTCCCGGAGGTCAATTACAAAACGATATACATGAGGGTGGGTATCAGGAGAATCTAACGGTGCCTTCTTAAGAATAGGGAGTATAGGGCTATTGCATATGTTTCCTGCTGTCTCCTCAACCACCCCTGATTTTATCAGGTCCTGTATAATCTGCATCAGTGCCTGTTCTCCTTCCTGTGATATCTTATACTGAGGAATACGAGGGAGCACTGCATTCTCCTTAACTTTTATAGAAACTGGTGGTATGGGTAGCAGCCCTACATCTGTATCCCCAACTGGAAGGGGTGCATCTTTTGACAAACACTGTTTCGTCTTAGCCACATTAGGTCCAATAGTCATATACACACCATCTGGGGAACAGGAAATGGTAGCATGTAACTTTTTCAACAAATCCAATCCCATCAAATCCTCGCCACAATTAGACGTCAACAAAAATGGAGACCACAGTAAAAGGACCCAATGTTAAAGCAAGGGGTGTGGAAATGGGGCTCACAACCGGCATGCCTGAAAAGCCTACCGAAACATTATTACGGCCAGACAGAGTTGCCCCAGGGACCAGTTTATGTGAAACAGAGCTATTCATCGCACCTGTGTCCACCAAACATTTCTGTACGGAACCATGCAAATCTGCTGTAACATAAGGACCACACTGATCTACAGGAATTTGGACTGGACTCTTACCCTGCCCTTGGCTGTCCTAGCCATACAACACTCCCGCAGCATCGTCCGTAGCATAATCATCATGAGAGTATTGTTGACCCCGGGGATCATCAAAATAATTCGAATCAGAACGGTCCCCTGAAGGCACACCCACCTGCCCTTCTTCCCTATTAGCCTCATACCGGCCTCTCCCTCGCGAACCTCGCCCTCCAGGAACCGCAAGCTTTTGTAACAAATCTGGGCACTCCGCCAGTGTCCCTCCTTTTTACAGTAGGCACACTGGTTTAACCCCAAAGGTGCACCACCTCTACCAGCACCTCGGCCCCTTTGAGTCGGACCGCCACCATGTCCCCTTCCAGACCCTCTAGCAACTTGCTGCAACAATACTTTTGTTTTCAAATCCTTACTCTTCTTCTCTACTTTGTCTTTTTCTTCGTTTTCACGATGATCGTAATACTGAGCCATACTCAAAATCACTGAAGGGGAAGAGGTAGTCCCAGTACTCTCTGAGGCCTGTAGCCGGGCCGCAATTTCCGGAAGCAAATTTGTAACAAACCTATTAACAAACAAACGAACGCCCCTTCCACTGACAAGTCCTGCCCACTAAAATCCAAGAAAACCCCTTCAAACCTTGTAAAAAAATCTGATACACTTTCCTCTTTCTTCTGGCTACATGTTGTTAGCTTGTCCCAATCAACCCGTCGAGGTGGGATAAGGGAATGCATATACGTAATAATACGACTCGGCAAAGCCAAAATCTTAGCCCTAGGTTTTTCACCGGGCTTTCGCTCTGCCTCCCACCCTTTAATCTCGTCCCACGTACCACCTAGCTCCACCCTATGATCTTGAGTATGTACCTGTCTCCATATATCCACTGGTACTAGTAATCCGAAGAAAATTTCTATGTCTGCAAGAGTCATAACTGACGAGGAGGCTGCCTCTGTCAGCTCCTTATAGTACGCTGTGGGATTCTTTTGTGGGTCTGGTAATTGACCCTTAAGGGCCAAAACCTCACTCCTTTTCCATGGAGTATAAACCCACTGTTCCTGAAAGCGAGCCTCCACCCGTTGTTGGCAGTGTTCCCTGTAAGGTGCGCACCTGCGCGCCCGCTCACCTTTAAGGCACCGAGCGCGCAGTGTCTCGTGTGAAGCGCGCACACGTTCGCGCTGCCGCCCGCTTTTAAAACAGGAGCGGCGAAAAACGGCAATTTCCCGGTTGCCTGAGGCTTTGTGAAAGGATTCCTGTTAATCACAGCGTCCGTCATGCGCTGCAATTAACAGGAATACTTTCACAGATGCCCACAATCAGCTCGCAGCCTCTCTCTATTGAGAAAGACATGCAGCAAGTCCAAAAGCACGACGTGTGCTTTACACGTCGTGCTTTCAGACTTGCTTCATTTCTTTTCTAAATAGAGAGAGGCTGCTGGGCTGATTGTGGGCCTGAAAATATTTATGTTAATAGCAGCGCATGACAGTGCTACAATTAACAGGAATCCTTTCACAAAGGCCCACAATCAGCCCACAGCCGGGATCCATAAAAATGCAGCAAGTCCAAAAGCATGACGTGTAAAGCACACGTCATGCTTTTGGACTTTAGGCATATCTTGATTGTGGGCATATGTGAAAGTATTCCTAGCTAATTGCAGCGCATAACGGGCGCTGTGATTAACAGGAATACTTTCACAAATGTCCATCTATCGAGCTTGTTCCTTTTCAAGGAATTCAGTTTTTATTGGTGAAGCACCTGAAAAAAGCTTTGTCTTTGGGTCCTTTGTGTTTGGTTGCAGTTTAGGAGTTTTTTTGTTTTACCAAAGAGGTTTGCAGTTGAGGTGTTTTTGCAATAATGCTGATGTACAGTGATATTATTGTAACTTCTGTACAGTTCTCACCATCCGTTAAAACCAGCCTAGTTAAAAGTGACAGACATGAGGGCTTGCAGTTAATGCACAAACTGGTGATGGACTTCTTTTAATTTCCCATTCTCTTGTTGATTCTGAGCAGAGGCAAGTTGAAACTGTCGATTGCGCATTTCTCATTTGCCTTTTCTGACAGTGACTTTTGTTTCTCCTCTGACTTTCAAATTTTATTGGGTTTTTTTTGTCCAAAGGGGTGGAATCCCAAGTTTTCAAAAAAGTTGAAACTATGATTATCCTCTTGCTCTTAATAAGACTTTAAGATAGCAAATCTCTCCCAGTCCTCGATTCGTGGCCTGGCCAGGCTTCAAATTTCAGAATGATCTACTCCCTCGCCATGCAGAATTATTTTGCCTATCTTTATTTTGAAACGTCGCTCTGGTTGCCAACGATTTCATCATCTGCAGATTATATATGTATTTTGGGCTACCACTGAAAACATTTTCTGCTTTGATGAGATCCCGGTGTTGGGACGTGACTTTTCTGCCTTTAAATCAACTAACAGGGCCATATTTGCACTTCCTGTGCAAGGTCTATTTTTTAAAATCCCTCAGTCTGGGACATTTTGCAGCTGCTACTGTACAGAATCCCCCACAACCTTTGAACAAGAGTGGGGACACACTTTGTGTTTGCGGGGGCAGTCTAGCGGCTAGTGCCCCACCTTGTGGCGCTTCAGTTGTTCCACTCCTACTGACTTGCTTAGAAACTACCCTAACATTTTGTGAAATTTCCCTCTAGTTGTTTTTTAGTGGATTTATACCAGATAAACCAGGCGCTTGGCTCTCAGTATTTAATTGTTCACAGCTGATTTTATTCATAGATACTGCCATGTTGTGGTTGCAATAAAAATACATTTCGATGTAATCAGCACCACAAAGGATTGCTTGAAATGACAGTTTACAGTGGTAAAGCAAGAGCCCCACGGGCACCGTTCTGCAAGGAGGTAAGAGAACTCCCGGAATCGTCATCTGGTAGTAAAAGAGAGATGGCTGTGGGCCCCTCATGCCCCTGGGCTTAGGGGCCACTAACTTTAAACCTTTCCCTAGCCAGGCCTTTCCAGGTCTCGCCTAAAGACAGCCTTTAGCTGTTGTCGAAGACGTATTGTGGACACAGGTGTAGCCAAAAAGCAAACTAAAATACCCCCCCAATTCGATTGGTACCTCAAATGCCATCAGGAGTGTGAAGCTAGTAAGGCCTGTCCTCCCTAGAACAGGTCCTTTCATCCCTCCTATCTATTAATCTCTCCACCCTTTAAGCCTTTCATCCAGCGTCCATTTCACCTGTCTATTCATGCTCCCATCCGTCTGTCTTTTCATCTAATCCATCCATCCTTCCTTTACCATTCCATCCATCCATCTATCCATTCACCCATCCATCCATCCACCCACCCATCCATCCACCCATCCATTCATCCATCATTTCACCCACCTTTATCAATCACCCATCCTTTCACCCTTCCATCCAGGTTTCCATCCATCCAAACATTCATCCTTCAATCCATTCTTACGTGCACCCACCCATGCAAATATAACTTTACTCTTCCATCTCTCAAACCTTTCACCTTTGTATCCATCCTTTTATTGAATTCTCCTTCTTGTCGTGGTTTCTTCCTTCTTTTCATATTTCCTATATTTCATTCTTTCCTTTCTGCCCTCCCTTTCTCTTTCCCTCTATTTTCCTCATTCTTCCTCCATCTGTTATGGTTTCTGCCCCGCATTTAGAAAAGAAATGCAGC
Organism: Calotriton arnoldi; assembly: GCA_963921515.1. Classification (NCBI taxonomy): domain Eukaryota; kingdom Metazoa; phylum Chordata; class Amphibia; order Caudata; family Salamandridae; genus Calotriton; species Calotriton arnoldi. Next base: position 974,435 of record CAWUFW010000816.1, on the reverse strand, counting down.
AAGTTTTTATATAGTGCAAACTCAACCCAAAAGTATTGGAGCGCTTTACATGATTTGTTATTATATATTTTTTTTTTGTATGCACGGGGAGATTAATTGATTTGCCCAGAATCACAGGATGTTAGGCTGACCCGAGACTCAAACCCCATCTCCTAAGTTGACAGCTCGAGCATTAAGCCACAACCTCAGCCACAAGAGCGGAAGCATTTTCAATATTATATACAACTTGATGCAAAAAATAACCATTGACAAAGCCAATAGTCTTGGCTTCTTGTAGGTGTAATGTCACACGTATTATATATCTGCATGCAATGACAGAAGCAGCAAAATATCAGTCGGGTGGCACACTATGCGATGCACATATTTTTAGCTTAATTGCTTTTAAGCCACACCCTTAATTGCATTGGTTACGCCCTTTGGAAGATCCCCCGAGTTTTTTCATCCCACTCAAAGCCCTGGTCTACACACGCGGTCAGGTTCTTGGCGCACATAGGCTTGGCTGCAGTGCACAGAGACCTTACTCTGCCGCACACAGAGGAAAATAATTAGAGGGAACATTGGTTGTTGGACCACCTCATTTCTTTGGTTCCTCTGCTCTGAGATCTCAGGATGAAAAATAGGATGCACCTCCCTCATCGTAAACTGGGATTTCCCAACCGGAGTATTACTTTGTAATTTCTCCCGATAGCCTATCAACGTCCCCACATTACCAAAAACCTCCCCGGGGGCCATGCCAGCTGAATATACTCGCTCTCGAATATCATGAATTATTTGAGGGGCCATGCCCCCAATACACTGTTCCCATAAATTGATCAAAGTAGCTGACATATGTAGGAGGGCATGCTGCTGTACAAACGGATCAAAATCTTTCATTACACTCCATATATCCTCCGCACTATAGATCGGACTCCGAGCCCACTGCGCTGCTTGATTCACTACCATCCTCTTTTCTTCCTCACCTACATTCGATCGAGTTAACACCTGTTCCATTCGCTCTTGTACTGTCGCCCAATTCCCTCTATCCGGCCCCCTTACTGGTGTCTGAACGCTACTTAACACAGTAGGTAACAACCCTGGGTAAGACATAAATGACACAGATAAAGGAGACAATGTCATCAGTGGCTGTGTAGTGAGGGCAAGGGAAGGAGGGGAAACAAAAGCAGACATAACAGACGTCACAGGGGTACCCGCAGTCACCGCACTTGTAATCGGTAAGGCAGAAGGGGGGGCAGACAAAACAGGGGCCGAAGCCGCCGAGCTCACAGGAACACTTAAAGAAGGTGAAGGAACAGGTGAAGGAACATCGGGATATATTCTCTGTGGGGCATACGGAGGTGGAGGACGGGTCTCCAATAGTTCCTCCACAAAAGTATCCCCCTCCTCTCTAACCACATATGACTTATCACACTGTAACCGAAATTTCCTATCTGCACACTCAATACCTTTCTCTGTCTGTTCTCTATCATACGCTACAGCTTTCTGCACCACTGTCTGCATTGCTTTCTTCCTAGACACCTTCTCGGCCCATATACGTCGCTGTTTGGCTTCTTTCTGCCAGACCTGCAAGGTATCGAACATTGACTGCCTACTTCTTCTAGCAAACAATTTATCTTGTAAATAATTCAATTTCTGTTCATCAAAAGTACCATCAAGTGGCCACTGAAGCTCAGCATTGTCTCTCGTATATTTGTGCCACAATGTACGAAACATAATAGGGTCAATGCCATGCTTCACATACATCTCAAAACCCGGAGTGCCTTCCGGAGGCGCGGGCTGCCGTTACTCTAGTCTGCTTTCCGCTGAGCATCTTCGACACCCAAAACACCACAATTTGCTCCAACAAGACATCTTAGCATCAGACACTTCCACTCATCACACAGACACGCACTCCCTCACAATACAAACAAAGAGCTCCCAAGAAGCAGTTCATAAAGTGGAGAGGTGTGGTGCAGCGGCCAGGGCAGCTGTCTTCGGAGCACAGGGTTCACGGTTCGATCCCCGGCTCCGGCGGCAGCTCAGCTCAGCACCATATGACTCTGGGCAATAGCTCGCTTAATTTCTACGACGGCCCCCAGCGCCTTGAGACCCGTAAGGGTGAGTAGTTCGCGCTTTACAAATACGGATTTAGATTTAGATAAACTGCACCAAAACAAGACAGTTCTCAGACTGCACCAAAACAAGATAGGCTCTAGCCCCAGGCCTTTTCAAGAACACCGAATTACCAGGTGGCCTGGCGGAACGTTTTCAAATGCCCCGTATCACAAGGGTCCGCAGACCTACCAAATTAATCAAGACGGCGCCGCACTTACCAAAGCTCACCTGGTGCACACAGGTCAAACAAGATTATTCTCCACTGCCGACTCTTCAGACCTAAACAGTCAGATCCAAGGGTTTCGCCTCTTCAGGACCCCAGCCGAGATGACCACTAGACGAGGAGCTGCCCGATCAGACAGGCGGGGCAGCTGCGAGAACCGGGCTCAATCGTGTGGGGGTACCCCGAGCCGCCCATCCGACCAGACGCAACCCCAACCCCTACAACCCGTCTACGGGTGAAATGGGTCACCTGGTGGAGTTCCTGTTCGGGAGCCAACTGAAGGAAGTGACCCGTTTAGGGTCACTCGGGTCACTCTAGACCTCCGCTAGCCTTCCATGCAATGAAGAGTCGATGACGCAGTAGAGAATGCCAACAAGTTAGTTTATTCGGAATTTACACTGCAGTGGAGTCCAGCCTAACCAGCCTCTACTACTGGCTGACGAAGGACTGACTTGAACAAGCATAAAGTTACATTATGTATGTTGCAGAGCCCACTAAGACCCGCCTATTATGGAAAAGTACTGTTAGCTGTCGAAATACAATGGGGGTACAGTGTATGAGTTTCAGTTCCACAGCCTGGCACACGCTATCTACTGCCCAAGGTCGTCTGGCTTATCCTCCCCACCAGACAGGTGGGAGAAGGCCTTGATGTAACAGTAGAAGAATGTACTAACGAGCAAAATCTTAGCACTGAAGAAACAAAACTAACCAAGGGCTATTTCTCAGAAAGAACAAACATAACAGTTTCGTTCTGTTTATAAAATGGCGTCTAACAAGACAAAATGGCAGTGCACATGTCAATCGGACGAATATAATGCCGGCATCCACTGATTACATATTTCACACAATATGCGTATTAATGCATTAGTTATATCAATGCTAACATCACTTTGAGTATAATGCGAATAATATGGTCATTTTCAGTTCTATTCTAACACTGGCCGCTGAGTTTTGCACCACCTGGAGTCGCTGGAGGAGGTAACCCGTCAGGCCCAAGTAAAGGACATTGGCATAGTCTAATCTAAATGTCACCATAGCCTGAACTGCTATCTTCCTGGAGTCATGTGGGAGGAGCGGAAGGAATTTTTTAAGCATGCGAAGTAAGCCAAAACAGGTACCCACCAGGGCCTGGACATGGGATCTCATAGAGAGGGCCTTATCAATGTAGATGCCCAGGTTTTTAACCGTAGTTTGGGCAACGCTTGGGGGGGGGGACAATTCCTCCGGCCACCAATGACTCCAGTTGCTCATCGAAGGCATGCCACAGAAAACAGTCTCAGATTTGTCAGGGTTGAATTTAAGCTGGTTTGCCTTCAACCATTTAAAAACCTTCGTGAGACAGGATCTGATTGCGTCCCCGTCGAAGTCTGCACCTTTGTCACAAGAAAAGATCAGTTGAGTCTCGTCAGCATACAAAATTATCTTGGTGCTGTTTGCCTCAGCCAGGGTGCTAGGGGAAACATATATAAGTTAGAACCCTGAGGGACTCCTACATTCATGGTGGGCATGGGGGCTGCAAAAGGGGGGGATCCATATTTCCTGATTTCTATCCTTCAGGAAGGACGTTATCCAGACCCCCGATGCCAATGTTCCTTAGTCTATCAAGGAGCATCTCATGTGGCACCGTGTTGAATGCCGCCGACAGGACAAGTAGTATGAGAATCGCTCTGCCCCCGTGGTCAAGCTTTTCCTTAAGGTGCTCCGTCACCTCCAACAGAGCTGTCTCGGTGCTGTAATTAGCCCTAAAGCCAGATTGAGTAAGATGCAAAAGATTGTGACTTTCAGCATAATCCGAGATCGCCCTGTTGACATGTTTCTCCAATACCTTGGAGAAGGCCGGGAGGAGGGAGGTTGGCCTATAATTCGTGGGAACTTTCGGGTCCGCGGTAGGTTTTTTAAGGAGTGGCAGGATTTTCGCCTGCTTCCAGAGGGACGGCACAATGCCCGTGGAAAGGGATGAGTTAAGCACCTTATTTACTGAGGGATTTATGGTGGAGGCTAGGGTGGGTAATAATTTAGCTGGGCATGCGTCTGCCGGTGAGCCCGACTTAAGGCCCTTAAGGTATGCAAGTGATTCATCCAATTCTATAGCTGGGGATTGTGACAGTGACGGGAATTGTGAAAGTGCCGGGGGAGACTGGGGCCTGCTTAATCCATTGGAAATGTGATTTGAGGGCATGTTTCCCTCTGACTCCCCCAGAAAAGACTGATGGATCGTCACAATCTTATTACAAAAGGATCGGGCAACCTGGCTGGTCCATTTGGCCGAGTGGGGAGCTTCCTTGCTGGCCGCCTTAGGGGCAGTAAAGGACTTTACAATGTTTAAGATCTCCTTGCCCTTGTTATTAGTGTTCGCAATCTTGGTCTGCGGATAGCTTTTCTGGGCCGTTTTCACCTTCTGATAGTGAGATTTTAGAGCAGCATTATAGATAATCTTATCCTCGGGAAGATAGTTATTGCGCCACTTTCTTTCTAGGCCTTTGCATTCACTTTTGCTCAATCTCAAGGATTTATTGAACCAGGGAGTGGATCGACAAATCCTCCTCGAGGTGCACGAGGTCAGAGGGGCGACCATGTCGATATTAATCCTGAGCCATGATTCTAAAGCACAGGTGTCCAATTCGGGATTTTCCAAAAGAGGAGGGACAGAGGAATCGAGAGCCTCCATAAGAGATGGCAGATGTATTTTATTGAGAGCTCTATGATTATGTTCAGTTGCTTTTGGCTCAGGTGGGATATACATCCCTGTGCCGCATATCTTAAAGTTAATAAGGGAGTGTTCCGACCAGGTTATGGGGATTGGAGGATCAGTTTCCAATTCCGTATTACAGAAGATCTGATCCAGAATATGTCCCAAGTAGTGTGTAGGAGAAGAGATGAAAGGGACTAGGTTGCATGCTGCCGTTATTTCGAACAAATCCATCACATGAGGGTCCGAAGGTTTATCCATGTGTAAATTGAGGTCCCCTAAGATGAGAAGATGATTGTATCTGAGGGCAAGTGGGGTAATGACTTCATTTAGGGTCTTAATGAAATTGCTAGGTATTCCAGGAGGTCCATAGATCAGGATCCCGGCAATTCATTGATGGGGTGATAGAGTACAGCGGAACCCAGGCATTCCGCGCCCTCTACTGGGTCTAATGGGATAGAGGTGCACTCCAACTCCTGTTTAAAAACAATAGCGACGCCTCCTCCTTTCCCTACCGGGCGGTCTCTCCTCATAATTTTATAGCCTGAGGGAATGGCAGAGGCAATGGTGGGGTTAGAGGCGTCCGACAGCCATGTTTCGGTGAGAAATACGAGGTTAGGGCGCGCATCTAGCAGAAGGTCGTGTATTTGTGCATCATATTTTTGCAGAGAGCAAGTGTTGAGCAGTGTTGCTTTATAATGCTTCCCCTGTCTCCCTGAGTTAGCTTCTTTCTTATTCAGGGCGGGCCCCTTGTGTGGTCCCTCCATGACCCTGGTAGGAGTCCAATTGCAGAGAGGGCTATGAAAATTGGCCCAATGCCAATATTAGCCATTGAGCCCAGGCAGGGTTGCAAGGTGCCTAAATTAAGCAGTTTGTCACGTCCATACTGGATAGTGTGAGTCGTACCTGAGGACCGACGGGCAGCATGGCCGGCGCCGGCCACCTCCGGGATGCTGACAGGTGCAGACGGGCTTGTCTTTGGCCCACCAGCGGCGCGGCCACGCAGCATCTCCGCTTTTAAACATCTGAGACTAGAGCGTGCACCTCTCCAAAATGGTGGCGCTCTGTGTCATAGTCATGAGGCAAACCTCCTGAAAGCCCGCCCAAACTTCCCGTTAGTAGCAGAGTTCAAAGTAAAGTGCCCAGTGCTAAGTACAGTGTCAAATTCAAAGCAGACTTTTACAATCCAACATTAAAATGAGCGTCAGCAAAGTACTGTTAAAATCAACTTTTTAAAATCAGTAGGAACACAGAAAAGGGCCGCTAGATGCGCAAGGGTACGGTCAGCTGTCAGCGTGAGACCAACTGCGGCCCGAGCAGCGTCTCCGCTTTTAAACATCTGAGATTAGAGCGCGCACCTCCCCAAAATGGTGGCGCCCTGTGTCCCAGTCATGAGGCAAAGCTCCTGAAAGCCCGCCCCCAACTTCCTGTTAGTAGCAGAGTTCGAAGTAAAGTGCCCAGTACTAAGTACAGTGTCAAATTCAAAGCAGACTTTTATAATCCAACATTAAAATGAGCGTCTTTGCCCAAGACATCAAAGTTCTCCGCTCAAGCTCTATCCTAGAGCCATTGAACAAGTCATACATGCCGGGCAGAGCTCAGCTGTATCTGAGTGAGGCCCTGACGTCACAAGCCCGCAGGAAAATTCTCTTCATGAGACTAACTACGCTATGCATTACGGATTTCAACCCAGCATGGGCGCGCAAGGGGAATAAAACAGAGCGCAGGCTTTGTTCCTTTGGCAATTAATCTTGGCTGCACCTCCTGTGCTTTTGCCCCAAATTGAAGAACGAACGTCGGCATCTTCTCCGCCCGATATCTATTACCAATGTATTGGGGCAAAGTCCTGCAGAGAGGCCTCGGCCATATGCTTCACCAAATCAAAGACAATGGATCTAGCTAGACTGGGGAAATGTATGCATCTGATTAGGATCACCCTAAATGAGGCGCCAGAATGCAATCTAGCCCCTGAGACATAGTACCAGCATTGGCAACCTACCCCACCCCTCCAACGTAACATGCATGCTCATAAATAATCACACAACACATTTCTTGTTTGGGTAAAAATTGCTGCAGGTTTATTACATACACCGTTATGTAATATGGTGGGTTATCTTACGGGCGATCCAAGGGCAGGCAACCGTCTGGGCCGCCTGCCCGCCTGATGAGCCAAGCAGCACTGGGGCGAACCCCATCTGTGCTGCCACTTCTGGTGATCCTCTTCCCGGATCACGTGACACATGGTTCCTTATTACTCACGCCCCTTTCAGGGCGGAGCGTAGCATAGCAAACCCCCGGTTGTTCAGGCCCACAACCGCCCGAAGGACTAACGGGGCGCCGACACGGTTTTCTAGGAACCTCCCATGAGGCTCCTAGGATTTGGCTCTGGCACCCACCATGGTGCCGCGCAGAGGTACCCTTCTGTACCCCTCTGCTTCCAGATCGCCCTGTAACTCCGCCACAGCTCTGGAGGTGGCCACCGTCGCCGCCAGAGCCCCCACCAAAAGCTCCTTTCTTACCTGCAACCTCTCATTTCCAGGCCTCCTGCAAAGCTAGGGAAGAGATCCCTCACACTGGTGATAGATGAACCCCATCTGTATCACAATAGCCCTTGCCGATAGCCTGGATCAGCTAGTGTCTAATGCAACACAAAGGCCCTTCTGCCCTGTGAATTTGTGCCAAAAACTATCCACCCTCCTGTGGGAAAGTTCCACTACTTCACATACATAACTCAGCCCTGTGCCAACTCTGGGCGGGGCAGATCAGATTCCCTGGCTCACATTGCCCCATGAATTTGCTGAGCTCACCTAGCTGCCGTCCTACTAGGACGGTGTGTCTAGCGCACCTGTGTCCCCACTTAAGGGACAGCTGCCCGCTTGTTGGGAGACCGCTCCCACACCCACCTGCCTACTTCTGGCTATTCGGGCGAGAAGGATTATACTTTAACCTTTGCACCGTCCATTTGCTTTCTAACTCATGACGCACAGGAATGTCCATAACTAGACGTGTGTGACGATGAGCCAGGGTGCCCTCCTGCCCTTGCCGTGCATCCCTTATTTCTTATGGGAATTTCGCCAGCTCAGCTCCCTTCGTGGTGAACCCCCTAGGGATACCAGCTAGAGAATCCGTGTGATTAATGCAGTGCGCACTGGCTGCCATATGGTGCCTAACTTTAAGGATTGGCTAAGTCCTACTTTGCCCTTCATCCCAGAATATTCCCGAATAGGAGGGGGGTTCACACTGCTCGCCTTGCCTTTTGTGCTTGGTACCTTGTTCCCCCCTTTCTTGGGGACGCAGCACAATGTGTTAGCTGACAGCACCCCCGCCCAGTGAGGCTAATATAGCTAACCGGGCAGGGCATTTGACCTTAACTGCAGGAAAAGTCAACAGGCTAGAACCCTCCCTGCGAGAGCCCCCGGATAGGGGGGCAGGGGTGTTCACACTGCCCACCCCAGGGCAACCCCAGCAGTGGAAAATTACCTGCTCAGTTAAATTTAGCTTTTTGTTGATCATTGGACATGCCAAATGTTCTTTTACATAGTAGCCTAGTGCTTGACACCTTGTGTCCCCATTACTTGGGACGGCAGCCCACTGTTGGCTGACAGCGTCACCACCCAGCGTGGCATCTATTAATGATCGGGCGGGCGTTTGCGCCTAACTGCAGGATCATAGTCAACTGCCCTTGGTTCTGGGGTGCACTTATTTCGCCCCTTTGCCCAGACTTATGCACAAACCCCTTTGCTTGCTACCCTGGTGAACACCTTAATGGTATCGAAGCTGGTTTGAAACAATGTATGTCTTGCGCCCACTACTGGAGACACCTCACCCTTTCATGTAATTACAACTTACGCAGCGCACCCCGCTTGCCTAACTGCCATCGGATCACAGATGCACAGTACCTACTGTGCCTCTCCGACCCTGGATGCTTTAAACCTGCCACAGTGACGGAAACCCAAGCTTCCCAGTTCCCTGTTTAGCTGCAGTACACCGTCAGTGGGTCCGCTAGGAGATACCACAAACAGACACGCATATGTATTGTGCCCACTATTGGAGACAATTCACCCCTTCGTGGAGTGACAACTACACGGTGCCTACCCAAGTCACCCAACAGACAAGTTGGCCCTGACTACCTTGTGTTCTGGTGCCAGGTTTGGGAAGAGCCTTGCCTTCACTAGCTGCCCCTCTGGGAAACACAAAGACAGTGCTCTGGCCGCAGCGCAGCGATGCCCTCGTGTAGCATCGAACCCCTGGTCAAATAAGAGTGACAACTCCAAACTTACTGAAGACTACACCATGACCATGGGTGGAGTTTAGCTCTTCCCCAAACTTCTGCTAGCGTAACCCACGGTCACGCCTCCTGTTCAGTTCACTTCAGTAATTCATGGCACTGACCCACAAGGGCCTGATACTGGGCTGTGTAAATGGGGCCCAGTGTGACCTTAACACTCGGCTTGGTGTGGATGGGTGCTAACAATACCTGGCTGAAGTGCAATCCCTTTGACAATCACTCCTGACAAGATGTGCCAATGCAGGTAGAAGCAAGAGATATCCAGCCCACCTTACTTCCTGTCCCAGTGATCTGAGTAACTTAGTGAAAGATGCACCTTTGAACTGGTGGCGGAAACTGTTACTTATGCCTGCAAATGCTCTGCTCAGAGCAGCCCGCAAGACTAATGAAACGTTGTCAATTTGGCTGTCAACTTTGCTGCCTGTGCCACCCTTCCGCCCCATGGAAATTGTTCTGGGCTCTCGCTTACTACCCTGCTGAGTGAGCCCACTGTATTCACCAGATTCATTAACGATTTCCGCTTCTGACTGTACTTGGTAACACGTACACCCCATGGTATCTTGGCGCTGCATAACATGTTTGTTACTCAGCTCCATGGTACTTGTTTTATCGACCTCAGAAGGATGAAATGCTTGTTGATTGCAACCTAGTTGGTGTACATACCTAGAAGAGCAGACTAGACACCCGAGTATGAATTACTCTTGTGCAGCTTACTGCTTTTTAAATTAAGCCCCTGCTCGCAAACTGGGAGAGGGATAGTGCAGTGGGCACAGTTAACAATGCTTCCATCAGGGACAAACATCTTGCTAACCCGGTTTGAGGAGCAAGCACGCTGATGCTGATCATGGGCGGGCCCATGAAATCCCACCCTTATCCGCCCCCCCGCCAAATTCTGGTAGTAGTGATCATAGCACAATTGCAGCAATTTGGTGAACGTGCCAGGTTTACAATGATGTGTACTCGAAAATACCAGGACTGTGGAAGGTCTGACCTCGTTCTAGTGCCACAAAGATTAACGTGTTTGTACCAGTGTAAGCATTTTGTGTTGTACTAATGCGCACACGTCATAGCAGATAAGAGGCTGCTCTGCTTCCGGTGGAGGGTGTTCGAGTTTCTTGGGAGGGAGGGAACAGGGTCTCCAGAGTGGACGCTCCCTGGCCGGCCCACGAGCAGCCACAAAGTGCCACACAGGACAGCTGAAATGTGACATCCAAAAACAAACAGTGCATACGAACCACCACTGTCAACTCCCACTCCATGCAAAATCCTCCCTTGGGCTGGCCCCACCATGATCAAACACGACATCTCGACTGAGCATGTGAGCGCCGAAAATTCACAGCTCGCCGACAGCAGAGAAGCGGCCAGCTCCCATCGTCCTCACCAGAAGGCACCGGTTTCTAAATCCGGCCCCCACATGATCTTGGGCAGAAAAGTTAATCGGTGAGGATATCAACTTCCTCACCTGCAAAAGCAGGGAGTGCTGGCGAACAGGCTCATCCCTGAATACCAGTCACAATGTTAACCGTGTATGTCCAAAAACGTTAGAGGGCCTTTCCCTCCAACCTGACAAATTGTTGGCCTCCTGGACAACTCTGCAAGTATGAGTGTGTGCCCACGTGTACAACTACATTTGATGCATGTATTGGACACTGTGTCCAACAGTGCCCAGCAGTACATCATCCCATTACTCTGTTGGTAGTGTGGGACTAGATACCACCATTTCCGGTACCAGAAGGATGAAAAGCTAGGTGAGCCTGCCGGGAATGACCCGTGACCATGGGTAAAGCACGGACCAACCGGTCAAGTAGGCCTGGCTAGTCCTTCTCATAACCTAACCCCGTTTCACCCGACAGTGAGAAAGATTATCCATATTCACGAGCCCATGCCAAAGCCGACGAACAGTCCCCTCTGTCAGCGGCCGCACAATTCCAATCCTTCCATCTGTAAATGGAAGACAAGAACTCACCAATGCTTGCCCAAGGCCCTTGCTGGGCCCCAGCAATGTCTCTGATCAATGCCAATAATTACCGAATGCCTGACATTCACCTATGCCATTCCCCTACAGCACAGTTGTCCCTCACAAGCCTTGCGTTCTGGTGCCAGATTAGGAAAGATCCTAGCCTTCGCTTGCTGCCCCCTGGGGCAACTACAGTGCCCTTGCACTGTCCACAACGACTAATGCCCTCGTGTGGCATCTGGCGCTTGGTCAAAATCACTTGCCAACTACTCGAACCTTAAGAGCAGATGAAAAGTGCACCTGATGTCTTAGACATCTATGTACGTTGCACCAACCATGGCCCAAGGCCTACATAACTTGTGGCTGGACAGCACCGACCTATTTGGCACTTCCATATGCCCACTAGGAAGAGTAATGGCCTGCTTAGAGAAGCACCCCCTTTTCCGGCGCACCAAGCTGCACCGTAACTACAGCACCTGGACGGGCTGGGCCCAACCCACTTGGGAGAGACATCTCACAACCAGTGAAATAGTATGTGGCAGAACCACAGAACTTAGCTGTCTCAACCAGACATTGGCGCGGGAATTGTGCTCTATCTCTCGCTTACTACACTGCAGAGTGAGCCCAATGCATTTAACAAAATTCTTTTACCCTTTCCGTTTCTGACTGCAATTGGGATGAGATTGCCAGATTGTCTGCCTATTATACAGGGGACTAATGCTTTATGATCCTTAAAGCAGGTAGTGACCAGGCGGCAGGGCTCCTTCGCTACCGATTAATAAGTATCTACACTGGAAAGCTCAGACGGAGGTGCAGGTGGTATTGCCTGATGATATGAGCTGTGTGCTGCCCCTTGCCGCTGGGTCGTCCCACCCTATTGAAGCACCTTCTAAAAGACCAGGGAAGAATTTATGCCCCCATATCTATCCTAGGTGGTATCTACGTGGCTCGTGATATCCCCACATAAATGGCCGTTTTTAAAAAAAAATTTTTTTTAGCACACACCCACTGTTCTTCCACAGTGATATTCCTCTCTAAATTAAGAGAGTTATTGCCCGGAGTCACATGGTGCTGGGCTGAGATGTCGCCAGGGATCGAACCGGGAGCCTCGCGCCCGGGAGTCAGTCGCCCTGGCCCCCGCGCCACACCTTTCCCTCGTAACCAAAACAAATTGTCATGCAAAGTGAGGCTTGCTACTTCAAATTGCCAACACTCCGCTCTAGGCCTTCGCGTCAAGTTTAATTTATATGTGTCCTGTAAGTGTGGAATTTCTTAGCAATCTATAAGTAATTCTGTAACTTAATTAACACCATGACCCGGCGTGCACCAACGCTCTACTTGCACTGGGCTCAATTACTCCACCCATCTTCTCCGGGAACAACACCAGCAATGTCTGTCCCCGTATGTGCAATCATTAATGCAGCGCCAAGCCAGGCAAAAAGTCACTGATTAATCATGCTACCCGTGTGTGAGAGCACACGATGCCTTCATCTCAGTTGGATTATGAAACTGAAAATTTAAGCAGTTATATGTTTTAAGTCTATACACACACGTATAGAATTACGGCTAAAAGACGCCAACTGAAACATGCCTTGAATTACTGGGCTGCAATCGTTGCGAGCTGGGAAATCTGAGTGCCATTAATGTAACAGAAACACAAGTTTATTCACCGTCCTTATAAAACAGCAGCCTTCCTACGTAATGGCGTTGCAAGTAAATCCAAGCTATTGGGCAGAGTCTGCTCAGGGGTTTACATATTTACTCATTTTCCTTGAACAGTCCGGGCTGATAGACACTTTCCAAGGCATCAAAATTGGACCGCCGGTCACGCAAATTGCTCAGCCTGCCTGTCCTCAAGCTCCCAGCAGGGGATGAGGTCTTTGTGAAATCTCGTGTGTTTATTTATTTGGGATTGCGCCTGATTACCCACTAGATCACCTGTTTGTACAGGAAGGGAAGCTGCAGAACAGAAAGAGAAGCGCTTATAGTGGTGCTGTCTTAAGACAATGAAGCCCTGCACCAGCTCCTCACATTGCCCTCGAGCCGCGCACCCGCTGAGTAAGGACTTGCAAAGGCGCACTGTAAGCATGCAGGACACACAGGCCTCGGGATCGATGTCCCCAAGCTCGCACCCAAACACAACTCAAGCCCCAGCCCCCGAGCGGCACGCCTGGCTCCTACACTGCACCCTTATGCCCAAGAGGCAGTCCATCACCCCATGGCACCTCCCAAGAACAAGACGGAGCTCCGGAATCCGCAAGGCCACGGGCCATTTTCCATGATGCTCACACTGGGCCGGACACGCCCCACAACCGCTATGCCTAGTTCAACTTAAACTCAGAATTGTCTGAGTCAGTATCTCGCGACTAACTGCGGGCAGGGCAAGGAGAGCGTGATCTGACTGACTCCTAGTCCACGCTGTTGGGCATTACACTGATCGTCGAGTTGCGGTGTGCAAATCCCGGCCCCCCACCGGCCAAGCACTGCCTCCTCCTGCCCACCGGCCAACATCCCCCAGTGCCGCCCTACACCGGGAGCGCGCTGATGGGTGAGGAAACCAGGAAAGGGACAACCTGCCCCCCTAATACACGCAAAGGACGACTTACATACTCACTAGAACCTACGTAAGTGCCCAAACAGAAAAGAAAACCCGCATGCATACTGCAATGCCGTACCATTATAAATCACCAGCGCCCTCATTTCAGCCCTTAGCATAGTTGGATTTATGAATCGGTCTCCTCCCTTTGGGGCCTGGGCTCATCATGCTGCGGGCCTTCCACATGCGTTGCTCTTTTTCCCTCTCCCACCGGACAAAGCAGTCCACTATGCGGTGGCCCAAGCCGCCCACTCGGCCTGAAGATATAACCCCCGTCGCATCACAGTCAGGGGCCCAGGGCACACAGGACAACCCAAAGACCCTCCCCCGGGCGACCACCGGATCGGAGCCACGGGGTACATAAAAGGGGGAATAATAGCCAGCACTTACCGCAGCTAACCCGACGCCCACCGCATCTCAGTACCATGCGATGCGACCACCAACCCAATTTGCCACTCAAAAGGAGGTGGAAACAAGACAGGCAGCCTTCCCACTAAATAACTTCAAAGCGAGTGCCACGGCGAGGAACCACAACACCAGGGGACACAAAGGCTGTGCAGGACCACATCGCGGGTCCTCTCCATGCAGCCCCCCACGCAACAAAACCCACCCTCCGACCTCGTCGGGGACTGTAGGTGAGGGGGGGGGGGGACAATGCCCGGGCACTCACCGCAACAAACCAGCGCCAGACCGGGGGCATGCCAGCGTGTCCAGTGGACAATGGCACCCACAAAGGGGAGGGGGGAACTCGCCGCCAAACGCGCCGAAGGCAACCACTGACCCGACGCGTGAGCGGTACTAGAAGGCCTGACCAGATGGCGCAGAACCTCGATGCCCACTCCACGCGCCGCCAGACCGAGGGCCGAGCAACCGGCCCTTCGCATCACCTCAAACCCCCTTCTCAGCCAATCCAAGCCCGAGGCTCGGAGCCCAGCGCACGACTGGCAGGCCTGACTCGCCCCTGGCCAAAATGCTCAGCGGCGAAAGAAGGCCCAAAGGTACTCCCTGCCCCCCAAACTCACCGCGCGTGACGACCACCACTTGGTCCCGGGTACACAACACCCGAGGCGCGCTGCAGACACAGCGTGTCCAGCGGGGGCAAAGGAGACCGCAACCACGCCGACCAACACAAGACCAGACGGCGTGTCCGGGCGCGCGAAAGAGGACGACAAGATGGTGGGGGAGGCCTATATACCCCTCCCCTGTCCTCGCGCCCCGGACGTGATTCTCGCCTATCGCGCTGCGACCAGGCTTGGGGGACTCCTCCCTGAGTCCCTGCCCCTACGGGGGTGTGGGGTGCCCAGCTGGCACTAGAGGGCTGCCCTCTTTAGTGGCCCCCCTGCGGGGGCCTCGGACAGCCGCAGATACCCCACATCACACAAGAAGTTGAAGGATGCATGGTGGCCCCTGATAGGCATCGAAGGGTTCCCCCTCCCTAACCAGAAATCTTGAAGTATTAGCACTTTAAAGCTCTAGTTTTTATTTGTTTTACTCAAATATGTAAATAAAAACAACACAGAGAAACCGCACAATCTGCTAAAAGGACAATGGCCACTCGTAAAGTCAAGAACATTAATGGGGAGGGGAGGGTATAGGGGGTAGAGGGGGAACTGTCTTTTTAACTGTCTTTTAAGTGTTATTTAACATCGTTTTTGCTTTTACTGTAATGATTTTAATTAATTGAAGAGTTAATAAAATTAAATTCAATGATCAAGAAATTGAGAGAAGGGGGGTGAGAAGAGATAGGTGGGGTAAAAGATAGAGTAGCGCAGTGGAAGAATGATAGAGAGGAAGGAGGAGAGGGGCGTCTGCCCGTCTTGTAATAATGTCCATCTTAGCCGCTCTGTGTACCAGCCAGATCTGCGAACATCCACCCAAGTAACATACGCATTCGACTCGGCTTTTCGTCCTCCACGTTAGGCACTCATCTCATCCTTTCTGTAATCAGCGATCTATATGTACTGTCTCTGTTGATGACTGCTTCAGGGTTTGTCCGGTTGGGGTGTGTCCTCTACTACATCCCCCATGCTGGCATCCGAGTTCGAGGTGGTGACTTCCTCCACCAGAGGCCTTGCAGCCTCTCGCTCGGCCTGTTGTAGTAACAGGTCCACACTGAGCAACCGTCTGTCCTCGCTGCCGGAGTCTGGCCTTTCCAGATCCAGGGATCTGTTGTGACGCACCACCACTCGCTCAGTCGAGCACGAGGCTCGTCTGGATCTCCTCCTTCGACTGATAGTTTTTCTCATTTTGGCAGCGCCGGGTGTCTTCGACTTCATGCTACTCCGGTGTAGGGTCCTCCCTTCCCCCCACACCTACAGCCAATCCCATGCAGCCTGGCGATGTGAAAAAATGTGCATGATCACCGTGTATGACCTTCAGCTTAGCTGGGTAAAGGAGCATATATTGAAGGTTCATCGCCCTGTGTTTCTGTTTCACCCCTTCAAAGGATGCTCTTTGTTGTTGTACCAGGCGTGCTTAGTCCGGGAAAATACAGATCACATGATTTTCGTAAATTGGGTCCCCCTCTTGGCAGGCCGCTTTTAAGATACAGTCACGATCCCTGTAGTTGAGGACTTTAGCAATGAGAGTTAGAGGGGGGGCACCTGTGGGGGCCTGCGGCACCAGAGCTTGGTGCGCCCTTTTGATTACAAATATCGCAGATAGTTCCGCTTTGGGGAAGATGTCTTTGATCCATTGTTCGAGGAAGAGTTCCGGGGCTCTCCTTTCTGCTCCCCCCCCCGGAAATCCGACAAATCTGAGATAGCTCTTTCGAGAGCGTCTCTCAGCGTCCTGGGCCCGGCATTCCATGGCTGCTGATTTGGCGGCTAAGTCTGTGAGGGCTGTTTTTAATGTGGAGTCCTCGCTTTGCAGTTTGGTGACATTCTGTTCCGTGGCTGTGGACCTTTCCGCCACAGTGCAGAGTTCGACGCGCAATAGTACAATATCAAGGGACATTGCTTCTATTTTGGCCTGTACTGCCATGCTAGAAGTCTCTATGGCTGCTAAGATTTGGGCTTCAATGGGGTCTGGCTGTGCACTTTCGCTCTCCAGGGGTACCTCGCGAGTAGGATCCAGCTTCGAGGCACCCCCTGTGCTGTGTATTGGTCCATCTTCATTTGTTGCGCCCCCCTCTGCGGTCTGTCCTTGCCCATGGTTTATTTTCTGGGTGGCTGGATGGGCATGGGCGGTTGTCACGTGTCACAGTGGGGCACCGCAGTCCGCAAGGTCCCCTGTAGCAATGGGTTGAGCTCCGTATCCTTAGGGAGCACCCCGAGTGCACGTCAATAGATTTGAACTTAGTACACTTCAAAGGCATCTGGCAATGTACCGCACAAGCACTGGCAGCAGCCTCTGTAGGTTGAGGGTCTCACGTGTGGCTGTGTCTTTATTATGGCCCTTATGTGGATGAATGTGGTCCATCTAGGCACCCAAGGGCCCAGGGGTGTGGCGCTTCAATTGATGGGCATGGGAGGGCACTTTGTATCCCGCTGGCGGAGGTTATATGCCGTTCTTCATCCCCATTTCCACCTTTTAATAATCTCACCGGCCTCTTGATACGTGTCTCATGTTGGATAGGGCCTCCTCCCCAGTTATACCATCTATCGGGTGGGCTACAGAGTCGTGGGCACTTGTGCAAGTTATTCCCCCCTCCTCCTTGTTTTGTCTGGGGGGGAGGCCACGCTGGAAGTGTGACTGTCGCGTCTTGTCCGTGGCTCCGTGACTGTCGCGTCTTGCCCGTGGCTCCGTCCACCTTTCCGTCTGGCCTAGAGCAGGGACGATGCGGCTGGGTCGGGATGCCACCACCTGGTGCCCTCTGTCTCCTATGTACCACCTGGGATCTGTGGTTTGCCTATTGAGGGGGACGGTGGTGAGGGCCCCACCAACCACGTACAGCACGCACCAGGACTCCCAGCAGGGCCCGACCCTCATCAAGGCATGCCTGTCACCCTCCTCGCCGTCTAGTGGGGGCTCTACGAGCTGATGTGGCTGGTGGCCCTGTTTCACCTTGGATCTCCATTGGGGTCTGGCAGAGAGATCCAGGCCCGGTTCCCAGCAGGGCCCATCTGTGCTCACCTCTTATGTTCTGGCCTCATGTGACTCCGGCCGGGCCTTCTCTGCTCCTCTCCGTTGATTGTTTGGGAAGGGCCTTCTTCACGTAAGGCCCCGGCATCACACACTGGGCTGGGTCTCTTTTCGACGTTCTCCAACCTCACCTTCGTTCTGGGTTGGGGCAGTGGAAAATATGGGGGGCTGCCCCCGTCTTCAACAGGGAAGGAGTCGGCGGGATCGACTCCGTCTGCAGCTCACAGTCCCCCGGAGCCGATACGCCCGGCTCTGTCACCTTCTCCGGAGTTCGTCGAGGGGCTTGTTTCTCTGTCTTCGCCTTGCGTTCCCCCCCCCCAACCCCACCCAGCTCATTTCCTGTTCTTATCTCCAGGCCGGGGCGCCAAGACTGGCGTGTAGTGGCAAGACTGGTAGGGGGAATTAAAGGATATTTAGACCGCGGACCGCGAAGCTCCTTAAGCTGCGTCCGCTCCGGTCGCCATCTTTGCCACGCCTCTCCTCCCTACCAAACTTGCTACCACAGAGTCTACATGAATCACATCCTGAACAGCCTCCTACATTTTCTCAAAGGGATAAAGCCTCACAGGTAAAGTAATTTTGTCTGGATCTTTACACTCATTCAAAATTACATCTATCGCATAGTCATGAATTGGCATTCCTACACACCAGTTTCTTGAATTGCCTCAAAATATCATCTTTAGAGAAACTGGGAGGCTCTTCGACTGCAATTCCCATATTTTGTTTGATATGATTCAAAAGTTCAGGAAATGTACTTGACTTTTAAATCAGATGGCGGCGCAGAAGAGTCACCTGAGTCTCCTGTGTTAGAAACATCAGAATACATGCCAGCCTTCAAAGTGTCCTTTAATTTACCTTTCTTTCCTTTCAAAGAAGCCAAGGTTTCCAAAATAATCTTTTTAATCCTCTCTTCCTCCATATACTTTTTCCTAGATCGCTCAGGGGATGGAGAACGCGATCTGGACCTCCCAGACAAATGAGATGAAGGGGACGTAGAGGAAACATGCTTTCTTTTCTCAGAATGTTTCCTCATCTCTCAGTGGTAATGAGGGCACATCAGCAAGAACCAAACTGCCTTTCAAACACAAACAACCCCTTAAATATTGCAAGAAATTACATAAAGAAAGCCCAAGCATGCGCTGTATCCCCACCTCACATGCTGAGAAGGATTCATACACTAAACCACTACTGCGATCAACTCACAGTGACGCTATGTGCATGTGTTTTGCACAGACGCGACTCATAGGCTTTCCTCTCAGCCTTGAGTCGCATGGAAAAGCCAAAGATAACATCTCCTCTTTTGTCCTGAAGATGCACCCAGCAGGAATGCCGCTTAAACAGAAAACACTGACCCATGACGCGTCTCTACCCAGGCACACAAGCAAGTTTTCTTTTCTCCCCGAGACCTCAGGAATCCTGCCCATACCCCGCTCACCTCACAATAAGCCAGGCATCCCACAAGCCCAGCAGGGGAACGCCTTGGCTGTAACAAAGGAGGCACCAGTCGAGCTGGCACTTCAGCCTTCCTTGTCCTTGTACCAGTCCTGACCAGGAAACAAAAACAGGAAGGGCTGAGAGCATTCTAGCCCTTTAATGGCTTCCAGCTAGGGTGGATGTGATTAGGGGCTAGCATTTCCTGTTTTTGTTTCCTATCATCAGGTGGAACAAACCTCATTGAGTGATGACTGGGATGAGGACGAGGGACGTAGAGGTAATGCTTTATTTTGGCAGTCTCCCGCCTGAAATTGCCTCTTTTTCAATAGAAGTCAATGGGAGACATACATTCTCCCAATATTTTGTTTTAAATCTCCCACTTTCTTCTTCTAAAATGTTGGCATGAATGACATAGTATCAACACAGACTACTAATCAAATATTTCTGTCCACTACAAACTCCTTTGTAGACTCCTCCTACTCCTTGTGTGAAGTTTCCATGTCTCGCAGTCACTTTACTGCCTTTTCTTGTGATTCACATCTATGAAGAGGTAATGTAAACACTGTCACGCTCCTTTGATAAATGCATCCATAGCACCAAATATTGGTAGCCATCACAATCGCAATGCACTTTAACATGACATGTTTCCCATGAGCGTTCAAAATATCAAATCTTGCTTACTTACTCCAGCAACAAAGTATCAATCGGGAGAGAAAGGCCTTCCTCCAAAGATCAGTTTGTGGAATTATCCTTGCCTATAAGTCCTTATTAGAATCAAAACTTTCCTTCTCAATAGCTAGGACATTTTACATTCTACGTCAGGACAGGAGGCAAGGATTAAGCAGGTTCAAAGCCTACTCACCACCAATGACACCACCTCAAAAACTGACTTAAAACGTCTTGAAGGTCAACTCGAATGACGAATCTGAAGCATTAATAATATATATTCCAAGCGTTCTCCCAAGAGAAACATGTTAGAAGTCATGCCTTCTCTAACTGAGTTGTCTCAAAAACTCATCAAAAAAATACCTGCTTCTTGTATGATCCGTTTTACCCACCTGGCAATGGTAGGACACTGCCTTGAAAGCAGTTAACAATTGCTTCTCCCCCGCTGGTCTCAGGTACGCAGTTTTGTTTTCTAAGCCTTGATACATCTGACCATGCATAACTAAGGGTATTCTTCAAATACCAGATACAAAATTGATCTAGCATTTGTCTTAGTTCTTCTGGCAACAGTAAAGGTGACCCTCTCTAGGTTGAGCATCCTGTCGGAAATATCTAAGGTACTGACATTACACACACATCTACATGACACAGAGCACAACCGTAGCATTAGTTTAGCAGACAATTGTTTCCTAGATTAAAAGATCATTTATCTTGCTGAGAAAGCAATAGATTCAACACCTTATGCATGTCCTAGAGACTCCAGTACCTAAGTTTCTGGGGGTCTAGAAGGACAGTTTGCTCACATCAACTTGCATACTTAAGGGTATTCCCCAACAGGCACTTTGTTTAACGAAATGGCTGAGCTAAACATGCTGACCTTCTGTATACTAAATTTACTTCCACCCATTCTGATAGAAAGTTCAGGACATGAACAATTCCTGAACCCATGGGATCCAGGTTATTTTCCATTCACCAATGTAACCATCTCCTCCAAGCTGAGCTGTACCTTTTAATGGTACCCTCTATCTAAGCCTGGTAGATGAGGCATGCAGTGAACATCGAAATGCCGTGACCATCCATCATCCCTTGTGATCCTCCATGCCATCAAGTTCAAGGAACCTTCCTGTCCAATAGATAATGACCACCAAACGACAATCTGTTAGTATCAAGGGAAGTTAAGGTAGAGCCTTCGGAAAATCCTACAACAGCTCCAGCATTGCCAGAAACCTAGCTTGTTATTGTCAATCACAATCAGTAGAATCAGATTTGCTGCCTTGTGCTGTGTCTGTGCCGAAACTCTGGCTATCATAGCAACAGGGGGGAAAGAAATACCTCAAAACCACCTTTTATCTCCACAAGAACGCATCAACTGCTTTCACCTCCAGATCCAGGCACCAGCTGAAATATTCAGGTATTTCACTGTTCAGTCTGGATGCAAAGTGGTCAGTCTGCATCAGAGCCAAAAGATTTTGCATGCCAGTATCCAACCAGTCACACCCTAGATGAACCTGGAATTCCTATTACCCCCCAATTTCTGGTGTCTTGCGAAGGTACTCAGCCATCACTGAGACCTGACGCTCCAGGCAAAACTGCCAGAAGTCCATCACCATTTCTGCCATTCTCTTGGACCGAGTGCCCCCAGTCAGTTGATATACTGAATAGTAGACACATTGTCGATCTTTAGAAGAATACAGCAAGGCACCCTGTTCTTTGTCATTGATCAGATTGCAAACAATTCTGCTAGACACTCCAAGCAACTGATATGGAGATTCAGGTTGTCCTCTGTTCCTCTGCCACCCATGAAAATATCTCTGCATATGGCTCCCCAATGACTGGTGTCTGACATTACTCACCAAGTTGTGGCATAACCAAACATTTTCCTTCCATTCCAAGCCTTCATATGATGCATCCACCTCTGGATCTCTAGCCTGGCATCCTACGACAAGTCCACCAACTCCCAGTACATCACACCTGTAGCATAGAGGGTCTGGAAAATTACCCTGAGTTAATGCAGAGAGATTCCCCACAAGTCTTGCAATCTATATAAACAGCAAGGGTTCCAGGTCAAAAAAAGCAGTTACAAAATCAATAAATCGCAAAAGGATATCACAAAAATAATAAAGTGCCCACACAATAATTCAAAAAAGCATAGTGAATTATTATTGAAAAGAAAATGAAGCAAAACATAAATGAATGAATAAATACATAGTGCTCAACTGATTACACAACAAAACTCTTTAAATAATACATAGTGTGTTAAAAGCAAACGGACACTGGCATTGGAACAATGAACTTTTAAGGAAATCCATAAATCCAAATCAAAATGGAAAATTAAGGTCTTTTTTCCCTTCCCAAGTGCCAGAAGCATTGACGGTGTTTCGACACCACCAAGTCAAAAGGTCATCATCAGGACAAAAACAAATATTGAGCATACCATAGAATACCCAAACAATATATGAGTAGGCTTACTTGAGTAGGCCCGGAACCAATCTGGCTGACAAGAGGCCAAAGGGGAGAAAAAGCTCACATGACCACGAAATGGTCCGAAAGCAAAAATCTTGGTGCATACCTACTCATATATTGTTTGGATAGTCTATGGTGTGCTCAATATTTGTTTTTGTCCTGATGATGACCTTTTGACTTGGTGGGGTCAAAACGCCGTTGACGCTTCTGGCACTTGGGAAGGGATTAAAACCCTCAATTTTCCATTTGATTTTGATTGATTGATTTCCTTAAAAGTTAATTGTTTCAATGCCAATGTCCTTTTGTTTGTAACACATTATGTATTGTTTGCAGAGTTTTTGTTGTGTAATCAGTCGCGCACTAAGGGCCCGATTCTGATGCGGGTTGGAAAAGCTTCCCGACCGAGGGCCTGATTCTGATGCGGTTAGGAAGGCCTCCTAACGGCATTTGCTCCTTCCAAATCGGATCGGGAACGTGTCTTCCCGACCGAGGGCCCAATTCTGATGCGGTTAGGAACAAATGTTCCCATTGAAGTCAATGGGAGTTCAACCAAATCGTATTTGGAAGCATCCGGATGCATCCTAATCCGCCGGTCGGACTTTCCCGATCCGAGTGGGTCGGACACCATTTCCCAACCGATTCGGTCGGGAAGCTTTTCCAACCCGCATCAGAATCGGCCCCTAAGTATCTATGCATTCATGTATGTCTTGCTTAATTTGTTTACAATAATAATTTACTATGCTTTTTTGAATTATTGCGTGGGCACTTTATTATTTTTGTGATATCTTTTTGTCATTTATTTATTTAGTAACTATATTTTACCTGGAACCCTTGTTGTTTTTATAGATTTCACTGCCCCAGGTTCTGGGTTGATTGGGCGGGCCCTATTGTAAACCACACGTCTTGCAGGCTGTCTAAGGGTAAGAAAGCCCTTCCTGAGGGCTTTCTTGAACTTCTTCTTCATCCCAGCCATATTCATCGCTAGAAGGCCACTACTGAGTCTATTACAAAAACTAGAAAGGCCATAGAGTGATTTGGGATTAGATCTGACCTCTCCTGATTGATCAAAAACCCTAGATCCTGAAGTGATGCAATAGTTGTGTTTAGATTACACTTCAGTTGCCAAGGGCATTGGTCCATCAGTAGAAGGTTGTAAGAAATTGGGTTATTAGATGCAAAGGATGTGAGTCCTTCACAATTAATAAGTCTGTAATCATCTTTTTACTGGGAACAAGGTACTCCATGGTAGCACTTGACTCTCAGGATAGCAAAGCAGAGTAATCCAAAGCCTACTCAGGGGAGGTGGTGTGTGCAAGTGACCCCCAGCTCACTGGTAGGCAATAACAACACTCAATAAATTATTGTCTTGTCAGTGCTTTTTCTTTTTAAAAGGAAATATACTTTTATAACACACACGCACTACTAACTATTATGCATTAAGTTACAAATATATACATTTTGGTAGACAGAAATATCTTTGGTGACATCCTCATATCACATTACACCCTTGGTGGGTCCTGGACCCTATAACTACAATACCACCTCCCACCTATATTAAATGCAACATCACAATGTAAGGTGATGCCATTATCAATAAGACAGGCCTAATAGCTTTGAAAGGATGTCACTATATTAGTAAATGCAGCCACATGTCGTGATTCAACTTTGCACCACCACTAAAATCAACCAGTAGTCAAAAGCATTCGTTATAATGGTAAACCGTGGTATTATCAACATCAACATTTTGAATAAAGAATATCAATTCAAAACGTGTGTCAGAGCCTTACTTTTACTCTTATTAAACTGACACTGTAGTCATAGGTTGGGATGGGTGGAATTTTTATCCCGCCGGCGGAATTTGAGGAATTTGGTGTTAATCTTGTAACGCGGAATTACTGATTAAATTTCGCAACCCCGTCGGCAGAATTAAGC
The DNA here is from genome assembly GCA_963921515.1 of Calotriton arnoldi. Classification (NCBI taxonomy): domain Eukaryota; kingdom Metazoa; phylum Chordata; class Amphibia; order Caudata; family Salamandridae; genus Calotriton; species Calotriton arnoldi. The sequence goes on along the minus strand of CAWUFW010000816.1, from coordinate 950,013 downwards.
TGCAGTGGTTTTAATTTTTAACAGTGCTGTAAGAGGGAGCAGCAGATAGATTTTAATTTGCAGTGTTTTTTAAACATAGAGGGTCTGCTCCCTCTTCCAGCTCTATTTAAAGACCACTGCACAGCAGTGCATACCCCTTGGCATCCTTACATACTTATGTAAGGGCACCGAGGAGTATGCACTGCACTGCCATGCACTGCATACCCCTCGGTGCCCTTACATAAATATCATGTGCCATAAGTTATACATGTGGGATGTTAGGGACTGTAAATTCACACTTTGGGTGCATGTTTATCCCATATTGGGACCACACTGGACCCTGTAGGCCTAAATACTGCAAAACTGTACGTTTGGACAGATTTTCCTTAGACTGTGTACACAATGTAAGCACCACAGACCTTCAGTAAACACCACAGACCTACAGTATCACTGCCCACTCATATTATAAGGCCTACCCCAGGTCAGTAATAATTCTTGAAGAGTCCATTTTATGGCTGGCTACCTGTGCGCAGATACAGGGGTTGTGCAAGACAGTTGTCTCACACGTGAGCATGTGTGTACTCGTGTTCATGTGTAACCAGTCCAGGGCTCTTCCCCTAGCTTTGCAGCAGCGGCCTTATCTTAATTCATTCAGTCCAATTACCATGAATTTACTCTGAGTGAGACTCAGGAAGTGAGACTCACTCACAATAAAATATCATACAGATAAATAGTCTCAAGTGCTCTACCACCAGACTCAGTTGCTTGGTGATGCACCAAGGGGCCAATGAGTGCTCGAAAGGCAGAGTTACACATTCACACGACAGTCCCTCCCAGCTAAACTGAAGTAATCTCCTGTGAGGAGCAAAAAGGGGGACCATTAAGCGGGCATCTTTCAGGTCTAACCTGACCATCCGATCTGTGTCCTTTGTCCATTTTCTCCACAAGGAACATATTGCTCATCTGCTGATGGAACCTTTCCTTTCCATCTCTACCACCTCTTTATCAGAGCCATCCCATGCCACAAAACCCTCAAGAACCTGGGTCTTACTGTTTGCATTGGTTTTCCACAGAACTCTTCATGGAAACCTTCAATAGTCTGTGAGACCCACAGATCCCGTATAATTTCCATCCATTTTTCACAGAAGAACCTCAGCCTTCCCCTGGGCTTCGGAAGGAAAAACTGGATAATCCTTACTGGAATAGCATCATGGGGTATTTGCTCCTATGAAATTTCCTCCCTCTTCCTCGTCTCAGGCTTACTCTCACAATGAAAAAATGGCATAAACTGTGTCCTAGCTTGCCAGTCGTTATTCTGTCCTGTCTACCCGGTCTTCTCTAGGGACCTTGTTGGACAAAGCAGCTGAATGAGCAACCCTTGCCTGACTCAGTCTGGGGAAAACCTTCCCACCAAAGAGCTTTTTGATTAAAGTCTGGGCCCCTGCCAGGGTGGAAAAGGCTGCCACAAACTTCTCCATCTCCTTCAGTAAAGGGTCTCCGAAGAAGTGCACCCCTCCCCCACGGCTCCTGCTTCAGACATGGCCAGTTCTCCAATTTAGAGCCAACCTTAATTAAAAGGGATCAGCATTGCTCAATCAATAAGGTACAGTTGGCATTAGTCCACATACAGATGGGCCTTTGCACCCAACCTGAAACTATCTGGGGATAAAGGCTCTCCTGATGCATTGGCCCTCTCTGACAACTTCAGAAACATTGTAAGGGGCTTATCACATCCATGAATTTGGCCTGGCAAGCTTTGCCAGAATGGTTTATAACTTTAATGTGTTTAGCTAGGAATGTAGGCATTCCGATCTCTATCTCAGGTGCCAAAGTGACTTTGTCTTCCAGAGTAGGTCGTATGTACTCTGCTCTAAGCTGTGCCCTAGCCTCCATCTCCAGAGGCTGATGAATCTTTTTCATCATATAATCTGCTACCGTGTGCCCAGGAGCCCACTTGGATCACCTTGGGTGATATAATTCTCTTGGTTTGAATAAATCCGAGGGAGTCTTTTCCTTATCCGCCTCTACCAAAGAAAAAGTTTCTGAACGACAAGGACTGCTGCAACCCGGTTCCTCACCGGACGTTTCACTGTTATGGGGACCCCCTCCATGGAGTACATGTTTGGAGTAACAAAGCTGTCATTTTGCACAGTGTTTCCTGCCTCCAAAGAAGAGGGTATATGTTTGTGCATGTATGTACTACTAGGAAGGTTTATGTAAATTTTGTCAAACTCTTCAAGGTGCCTCTCGTCACACTTCCGTTGAACCTTCTTGGAACTGGAAATGCTATAGGGGTACATATTAACAAAGACCTATTGGATTGAAAATTACTCTTTCAAGGGGTTCTGGTAACCTGCCTGCCAGCATAAGCAGTTGCTCATTAATAGGCTTCTGGGCATTGCTCACTGCTCTTAACAGAGATTGCTCAAATTCCTCAGGCAAATGCTATTCTTCAGGGGATAAATCCCCTTAATTCCCTTCATTCAGTTGCGAAAACCCATGATCTTTCATAGCTGCCATGCTCAGCGAAGAGTGGGCAGGCATAGAGTTTATATACAAATCATCTCCCTAATATCGAGCTACTCTTCCCTTAGTGCCTTGAGTAATGTCAGTCAACTGTCTAAGTGGTGTCAAGGTGGAAAGAAAAGATTAAAAGTCGAGCTGAGGTCTTGTGAGTGGCAGGGCTGCAGTCCTTGGCTTTTGTTTAGACCGAGGCTGCAATCTCACAAATTTGTGGTCACATTCTGGGCAGAATGTCCTTCTGTCCCTCCGAATGCAGGGTCCGATTGTGTTCTGTATGTACTTTTGTTCACACAGATGCTGGGACATATTTTGATTTAAACAGAATTAGATTTTGTTGAGAGACATTATGAGGGGGCAGAGAGAGAAAGGAAGATGGGGGAGACAAACCAATGGTTTAGTTGAAAGGTTCAACAAAAGCATAAAATTCATGATCAAGGGCTTGCCTGACAAACTCAGAAGGCGGTGGGATGCCCTACTCCCATTTCTACTGTTTGCCTACTGTGAGGTTCCACAAAAGTAAGTGGGCGTGAGCCCCTTTGAGCATTTGTCTGGGTACCCTGTGGAGGTCCTTTGAACCTGTGAGAGGGGGTTGGGAGAAGCCTCCCAGAGAACCAAAGCAGGACATTGTGTACTATGTACTGGGCCTAAGATCACAGATGGCAGACTACATGAAGAAGGCAAACAAGAATTTGGAGGCCAGCCAGGAAGTTATGAAGCACTGGTATGACCAACGTCTGCCTTTGTGGTGTACCAGGCGGGTCAGATGGTGTGGGCGTTGAAGGCTGTGGCTTCCAGGTCACTCTAGGACAAGTGGATGTGGCCAAAGAAAATCCTGGAAAAATAAAGAGGGCAGTCACCTATTTGGTGGAGCTAGGCACCTGCAGACACCGTCATAGGGTGATCCATGTGAACAGATTGAAACCCTATCATGACAGGTCTGACATAGTGACAGATGGAGGACAGGAATAGGAAATTGAGCCTCTCCCAGATCTCATGTCATTAAATGCCAAGGATGGTTCAGTGGAAGGAGTAGTGCTCTCCTCCACACTGACAGAAGAACAGCAGAGGGACTGTCATAACTTGTTAGAACAGTTTGCTGGATTGTTTTCTGAAGCCTTAGGTCAGGCCTAGTGATGTGTCCAAGATATAGACAGAGGTGATAATTTATCTGTCAAAAGTATATTCTACAGGTTGTCTGACTAGGTAAAAGCCAGCATCAAAGCTGAGGTTGCAAAGATGCTGGAATTAGGGGTCATTGAGCTCTCTAGTAGTCCTTGGTCCAGCCCAGTGATGCTAGTACCCAAACCCAACCCAAAATGTGGGAAGCCTGAGCTAAGATTTTGTGTGGACTACAGGGACTCAATGCAGTGACCAAGACGATGCTCACTCAATCCCAAGGGCTGATGAGCTCACAGATAATCTTGGGGCTGCTTAGAACTGGCACACATTTGATCTCTCATTGTCCAGATAGTTGCTTCAGAACATGGGATTGGGGAAGTGTTGGCACAGTTAAATGATGAGGGCCTGGATCAGCCAGTTGCCTTTATCAGTAGGGGACTCCTATCCAGAGAGCAGCGTTTCAGTGCCATTGAGAGGGAAGCCTTTGCTGTAGTTTGGGCTCCGAAGAAGCTAAAACCTTACCCGTTTGGGACTTACTTCATAGTTCAAACTAATCAAAGGCCTCTCAGGTGGCTTATGCAAATGAAAGCGGAAAATCCCAAACTCTTCATGTGGCCCATCTCCTATCGGGATATGGATTTTACAGTAGAACAGAGACCCCAGAGTGGCCATGCCAATGCAGATGGTCTTTCCATGTTTTTCCACTTAGATGATAAGAACTACCAGGGAGTGGGCTAATTGTTCCTCATCCTTTGTCTGGAGGGTGGCATGTAAGAAATGGCCTCTTTGTGTATGATCACCCCCCCCCCCCAAATATTTGGACTGATGCTGCTGTTTTTTTTACTCTGAAGTGCACTGGACCCTGTTGACCAGTCCTAAGTGCATGTGCTCTATCCCCTCAATGTGTAAGTGCAATTGGCTAGTCCCTGATTGGCATATTTAACTCACTTATAAGTCCCTAGTATATGGTACAAAATTTACCCATGGCTAGTAAGTTAACTTTCAACAGTGGACTGCAGCACCTATTGTGCCATCACTGTTGTGACAAAAGGATAATATGGCTCTAGGTCAGCCATTATTATGTTATGCAGCTTTTAAACTGCCAACTCGACATGACAAAATAACCCTTTTGCCAAGTCCAACCCTTCCTTTCTAATATTTATAAATCATTACGGCAGGCCGTAGTAGACCATAAGGCAGGGCGCCAGATATTAAAATGAAGGACATGTTGAATTTAAACTTTACATGTTCGGACAGTGAAAAAATCGAAATTGTTTTTTCACAGTTGTAAGGCTGGTAGTCCCATTGGCTAACATGGGGTTTCACTAGCCCACATTCTAATAATTTGGGACCATCGAATATAGTGCTTGAAGGTATCAAAGGATTTTTTTTTGTTTGATCTTTTTATTACAGTTTCTTCATATGCGATACAGTTAACCAGTATACAATATATTTATAAAACCGGTAGGTATACACGGAACTCTTGGTAATCAAAGGGTGTTAAATGTTTGCAACACAGGTAACATTGGCATAACCCGGATTCAGACAACACTATAATTATCATCAAACATATCAGTCAGATAGGATCAACAGGACGTGATAATATTTCTATATATATGCATATTACCATTATAATATTCGTAATGAGAAAAAATTGTTCCTTGCATGTAATTTTAGTGACTCTCTACGGCCATACTACATTGTTTGGTTTAGCGACCAATCAGCCATGTGTGTAATATTAGATCATATAACATCAAATTATGTTAACCGGGGTTGGGAAAGCAGGGTAGGCCCTATTGGGGGGGGGGGGGGTGCGTTCTATTTCCGCTGCAACTATATCGCACCTATTATTGAAAATGCGACATCCTCGTCATTGAAATGCTACATTTTCGCTCTAATGCACTTAAGCTATGCTGCACAGTCCAGGTCTCAGTAGAATTGCGTCGCCTCGCAGCCTACATGCAAGCATGGATTGATTGATGTCAGGAGTGCTTGGGGGATCATCCGAGGCAAGTGCTACTTGGAGTGCTGTCAGAATCGCATTCCAGGCCCCTGAAATGGGGTATTTACACAGTCCTAGCGTGTCTTCCCTTGCCAGTGAGGTTACTTCAGCCTTGGCCCAGTTCAACATAGACTGAGACCAGGCTTTTAGCGATGGGGCGTCCACTGCTTTCCAACGACGTGTGACAAGTCTCTTGGCCACCACTAGTCCCAAGTCTAAAAATCTAGAGGAGGCTTTGTGTTTCTTACTTCTAGGGAATATTCCTGTGATACATGCCTCCCACGTTGTCAGCAATACTCTATCTGTGGTTGTGGAAAGCAATTGGGTCACTCCGTGCCAATACTCTTGCAGTTTGGGGCATGCCCACATCATGTGCAGAAAAGAGGCATCCACCAATTTGCATCGCGGACAGTATGCGTCATCCCTATTAAAATACCTATTAATTTTGTCGGGGGATAGATATGCTCTATGAACTATATAAAATTGGATCAATCTGAATCTAGCATTCCTCTGGATCTGTGATAGGGCTCCCCAGCAGCATAGTCCACTCTTTGGGTGTGCAGGGCCGTGCCATATCTGCTTCCCATCTATCTCGCAATGGCATTAGATCAGCTAGAGTGTGCTCGCGAATTGATTCAGCGAACCATTTTACAAGGTGTCGTCCCGTACCCATCACATGTACATAATGCATCAAGAGGTGTGTCGGGGGTATCAAATGAATTGTTACATTAAACCCAACTTATTGCTGAAGGCGGATTTAAAGTAACTATTAAGTCATAGGTGACATTAGAAAGTCACCATTTCCTTGCCCCAAACTTCTAGCAGCTATTTCTGGTTGACTATAGCAGTTGTCATTTGAGACAGCCTGTTGCCCACAGGTAAGAGGTGTGAAGCACTCTCAGGAAGGGGAACAAAGGGTCTGCTGTAGGGAAATGGCCTGACCTCCGATTTCCAGGATGGCCCTGGGGCGGTGGTCACAGAAGGCCCAGCTTCAATGAGACTACTGCCTCTGAGAGGCAAATGTGAGTCACACCTTAGCTTGTCCGCTCTTTTGTGTAGGCAGACAGGCTGGCATCTCCTCCAGAGGGGAAAGACCCATTGCAGAACCGATTTGCCAGGAGGGATGTCTAATTAGACAGGACACACCTGAGGGGCATGCCCATGGCTCTGTCCCAAGGAAAAACGGGCCCGACATCTTGGATTTGGGCAGAGCGATGTACTGAGGTAGTGTTTAGTGCCAATTCCATAGGAAATTGTGTAAAATTGGATAGGGTAGCGCCATGGGCATTGTAGCCCCCATAGGCTAGTGATTCCTCTCCATCCACAAACTCGAAATTAGCATAAAAGTGGCACCTCTGGCCTCCAGCCTCAGAACACTGCTGGATTCGGAAAGAACAGAAGAACAGTACCTGTTGTGGACCTCAGAATGAGAGGCTGCATCCAGGAAGACTGCATCTGTTGCACCTACTGGACCAAAGCAGGACTTAGAAAGAGAAGGGCTGCTCTTGCTGTTGAACCCCTGTAAAGAGACCCCAAAGGCTGGACCTGTTACCACTCATTCCAAGGACCAGCGAATGGACTCCCAGGGCTAGTTAGCTAGCCTCCTGTTAAGCTTCAGGGACACAAAAGCTAAAGAAGCCATGCACCTGCAAAGTGCCCAGCTGGCCAGTTCATCCTGGGCTTGCCTTGGACTCTGCTGGTGTAGCCAAGAGATGGATTCCTAACCATCAAGAGGTCCTTCTCAGGTCCTGGACCCTTGGCTAGTGCTGGAGTGTACTTTCTCGCGAAAATTTGCCCTCACCTTGGAGCATTTCTTGGTCTACACCCCCCAAATACTCCTGCTTCTTTTTTGCCACAATTTGAAGACTTGACCTCCTCTTTAGGTCAAGCCTGCCAGACAGCGCAAGGTGTCTGGTTGTAAAAGATTTAATGTGAACTTACAGCAGGCTTACAGCCTACCTATTGCTTGGTTACAGTGGCACATGTGCACAAGACCCTCGCCTGGGCATACCCACTCCACTTAGGGAGTCAAACTGAAGTAAAAAAAAGTGATGAATGGAATGCTTGAATTAATCTCAGCCACTAGTAATTACTTGGGCTACATCCCAGTCCATCAGTATTTTGCACATTTTGGAACCAAGCTATACCTCACTGATGAGCCCTAATTAGGGCGATCCTGGTTCTACATTGCTTGTGTTTCCTGTTCATGGAGGAGCTAACCTGGCAGTTTGGCTGGACTAATTTGCATATGAATGGGTCCAAACTGAGGTGGCATGGTGGGTGAAAAATGATGGATAAGGATGCTGCTTGTGTGATTGCCAGTGGCTGAGATTAATTCAAGCATTCCATTTATCACCTGGCTTTTGATGCTTTAAGTGTGACAGGTATGCCTAGACGTGGGTCCCATGCTCATTGTTCTACTGGAACCAAGCTCTACCTGGATGATGAACCCTAATAATGGCGAAAGCAGTCATGGGTTGCTTGCGTTCCGGGTTCAGGGTGGACCCGTCCAGGCATTTCGGGTTGGACTGTTACTATTGGAGCAGGGTCAAGACTGATTTGCATATGGCTAGGTCCATACTGAGGTGACATGGTGTGCAAAATAAGGATGGATTGGAATGCGGCCCCAAGTAGTTACCAGAGGCTGATATTATTTCAAGCATTCCATCCATCACTTTTTTGTATACTTCAGTGTGACGCTATAAGTGGGACGGTTATGCCCAGACAGGAGCCCTGTGCACACTATGCCAATGAAATGAAGCTATATCCTGCTGATCCCTATTAAGGGCAAAATCAGTCCTGGGTTGCTCGTGTTACGGTTCAGGGAAGAGCTAACCTGGCAGTTTATGGCGGACTGTTCCCATTGGAGCAGGGTCAAGAATGATTTGCATATGGATGGGTCTAAACTTAAGTGGCATGGTGTGCAAATCACAATAGCCTGGGATGAGGCTTGAGTTATTACCAGTGGTTGAAATTAATTCAAACATATCTATCACTTTTTCGAACACTTTAGTGTTACAAACCATGGAAAATCCAACAGCTCAGCACTTGCATCATAAATGCGAGACCTTTTGTCTTTGTCACTTCTTGTTTTGTTTTGGGAAAACAAGCTAGCCATTATTCAGGGGAACTTTTATTTTTAGTTAGATGTCTTGAAATCAGTTCCAAGGAAATTTTCAAACATCTTAAATAAAGTGTTTTCCTCTTAGGTTGACCCTATTGTTTGAACTGATCACTCCACCATTAGATTCCATACACAATTTCCCTCATGCTCAAGTTGGAAATACATTTAGGTAGAGGACAAAAGTCACTTTTGACCCAATTGAAGCCCCCCTTGCTACCTACTCTCTCCCCTCTGCCCCTCTTATCAATGACAATACTTTAAGTTTCTGGATTAAGTCTGCAAAAGATAGGGTTGCACCATGTGGAATAGCCAGTGTGCCATGGATCCCTATGCAGGCAAGGAAAAGGGCGCCATACCTATTTACTAGTGAAATATTGGGGTTCAGAGGGCCGCTAACACCTCTGTGCTTCTGTACTACTACACTATTCTTAACTAGCCCCTGGTTTCACCTAAAGACTCTCTAAGGCCTGCATTAAATGCAAGCAGACCCCTTTGTTTTCTGTTCAGTTACAGGAACTAAAAAGTAAAACCAGCTCAACAGAATACAAATGGCACCATAATTATAACCTTAAAGTAAATAGCATATTTCATTGCCAGCTGACAGAATATAAGCGGATCATCAAACAAGCCAGAACAAAACATCTATACTGATAGTATTATATGATTGGAAAAAAAATAATTTTCTTTTAAATCATGGATGAGTTGAATGAATCTTCTGCTTTTCCCACACATTATTAAACCACCACAATCATTATATAATGATCTCTCACATTTCTTCCTGGTCAAGAGTGTTCAAATCCATGCGTAATTATAAGCAGGACATCTCTCCCTTATCTCTTGCTTTCTGGAGAGCGTCCCTGATGGCTATAACATCTCGCTTTCCAGAGCGTTTCCTAGTGGCTTTACCTGGTTCTCTGTTCAATCTGTTCAAGCCTTGAGCCTCAGAACATCATCACCAAATGTAAATCAAACTCTCCTGATGATCCACTGCCTCTAACCATGCTATAGAAGTTTGCCACTCTCTAGGTAGACACTGTAAGGGGGAAAATCAATGTGTCACTCTAGTTGGGCATAGTCTCTAGTTAATTGAAAGATAGGGCAGTTAAACCAATTCAGAAGAAACCTAACTTTGATCCCACTTTTCTTTCCTACTATAGGCCAATAACTATGCTGCTGGCAAAGATGAAACTGTCATGAAATTAATACCTTATGTCTCACGTACTGTCAGCCCAAGCTAGGACTCATTACTGGGGTCAATCAGAGTAGATGGGTAATGAGTCACACTGGTTCGAGGTCATGTTGAATGCATTGCGTCCTTAACTCTATGCCTCCTCAGAATCTCTACTTCTGACTCGTTTCGTGAGTTATTCTTGTCGATATTGAATAAAGCGAGGGTTATCATTCTGTGTGACCAACCTAAGGTGGAGGGTATTATGGACAAGAACTAGGGCAGTAGTATAGGGGGATACCTTTCAGCAATCTCTAAAATACACCTGGTTTGCATAATGCGGCAGGTGGTTCCGCCCGAGAAGTCACTCCTCCAGAAGTGATGTCACTTCCAGCCCATGTGACCCGCTAGTGATGTCACCGGTGACCCCTAACCCAATTCTATGGCAGGACCGGAGGCTCAGATTAGCTTCTCAATTTCTTTACTACTCAACAGCAGCCAATGAAAAAACAGTAAAACAATAAAAACACTACACATCCCATGAGGCTTTGAACCACGCCTCCTTCATTAACCAATCAAACATGAGTAAAGCATACAAAATAACGAGGCACCATCTTGGCTTTCTCTTTCTTTGCTGCTCCGCAGTCAAGATAAGTGCCTCATTATTTTGCTCATGCTTAACTCATGTTAATTGGATTATATGCTTTTTTATTGATGTATATATTGATAATGATATTTGCTAATGGTTAACTACATCTGTTAATGCTACCGGTATCGCGTCGCGCTGCGTGCTGCGCGCGCGACCTTGTCAAGTGTTTTTTCCCCGTCAGTGCGTGTTGCGCTGATTTAGTATTCTCCTTTTAGAGTGTTTAGTTTTCCCTTTTAGTCTATTTTAATTCCTTTATTTCACCGCGCAACGCGAATTGAAATTTGCCCGTATCCGGCGCCTCTCGCGCTCGGGCTGGGATTTGGCCCCACCCCTGCAGGGAGCGAGGCGCACGCCGGAGCCCGATCGGGACGCCTGCATGCGTCTCGGGAGCCTGCACGCGTCTGCGTACGCGTAGCAGTGCTCCCTTGAACAAGCTGGAAGACGCCTCGCCCCGGGCTAGTTCTGTGGGTTTTAAGCAGCTGGCAGTCACCGGAGCCGGTACCGGGCCTCTAATTACAACTTTAGTTGACAGCGCTTCAAAATATTTTAACCCTTGACTACCTGCAAGAGCAGAAATAATTTTTGGGAAACCCTTGTCGGAATAGGCAGGCTGGGTTTACATACCCTCCATTAGTCCTATCTACAAGGGCCCTTATTGGTACCTGTGTGGCCCCACTGCCCCAGGTTTTGCTCCCGACCGACGCCCTTTCTCTATTGCGAGCTAGGGTAGTAAAATTGAGCTTCCCTCTGGGGAATTCAGCGGCATATATCATTCGGATATATTTCTATAGAATGTCAGACTGCGAAGTCTACGAGGAGGAGTTAGCTGCTTATGGTCCCGCAGAGGACGAAGATTTTTACTATGACGAGTCAATGGAAACTCTCATAGATAAAAGACTGGATGATAAACTGGACAAGGCCCTCTCCTCCGCCTTACTGCAGATTTCCCTCCGCCTTGATCAGCTAGTGGGTAACACCCCTATCTCCCCCCGGCCACTCCTAACCCTTCTCCTATCCCTCCTCCTGAACCCCTTGGTCTCCCCTGGCCCCACGTCCAAGTTTATTCGAAATTGCAAAAGACTAGGGAACATGATTATGGCACGAAACCGGTGACCCCCTCCCCTGACCCATATCCCTCTGCTCCTATTCCCCTGACGGATACAGATACAGCTACTGATTCTTCTCAGGAATCTCACCCTCGCAAGCGTACCAAGAAGCGCAAACACCCTTCCTCCCCCGTTCAACCTTCCCTGTTCACTTTTTAACCCTCCAACATTGTCCACCCAAGGTCCTCAGATTGGGCTCCCGCCCCGGCAGTGGCTGACTATATGCAGGTTCACCTGCGTAAGAGCTTTGACAAAGAAGTTTGAGCCCGGCTCAAATCTGAATGTCCCCGCCCTGACCTGGCTAACAAAACTGCCCTAACTCCCGAAATTGATTTCTCTATGACCACCTTTCTAAAGAAGTACAAAAAAGACCCCAAGAAGGGCATTGATAGTGCCCTCAGAGCTTACCAGGACAAGCTATTAGATGTCTCTGGCCGCTGGCCAAAATTCTTGAATTAGCTCTTCAGGCGCAGGAGACTGGGGCTGCTATTCACCCAGAGGTCCTGGCTGGTTGGACCCAGAGGGCGATATGCCTCCTCGGCAATGCCAACTGCGCTCTGTCCTCAGAACAAAGAAAATCAGTTCTCTTGCGGATCGACCCCCAATTGGTAGAGTTAGCTTCTGCCGAGCCAGGCCCGCTGGCAGAAGGTCAGCTCTTCGGCGATCGCTTTGTAAAGGACATTGCGAAGTTTGTGAACACATTTGCTTCGTTGGACAAATCGCAATCCTCACTCAAGAGGGTGTTCCATCCCCTCTCTGGCAGGGCCGGTCGTGGCAGGGGACGCTCGACCGGCCACTACGGCAATCCAAGTCCCCAACGTGGCGTCGCCCCTCGCCGACGAGGGTATACACAGGAGCCGGATCAAGCAGGCTTCTATCCAACCAGATCCCGTGGCTTCTGTGGCCGATACAATAGAGGCATCAACCGAGGTTTCCGAAACTCAGATGCCCAATCATCAGGTAATTTTTCCATTCTTTCCGATGATCCCTCTCGGGGGCAGACTTATGCATTTTGTGAACAATTGGATACGGCTCACTGCAGATGCTTGGATCTGATAACCCTGTACATACTGTACAGGGTTATCAGATAGAGTTAATAGACTCCCCTCTTCAACTTTCCCCGCCCTTCCCTCTCCTTTTTTCCCTACAAGAACAAGCTTTTATCGATTCAGAACTTCAAGAACTTTTGGCAAAGCAGGCTATTGCTGTGGGGCCCTTCATTCCAGGGGGGTTTTGCAGCAACGTCTTCTTGGTGCAAAAGAAGGGAGGAGGACAAAGACTAGTCCTAAACCTCAGAGATTTCAACCCCTTTGTAGTGTACAGACACTTCAAGATGGAGGGTATCCATCTTCTAAGAGACCTTTTATTGGAAAAGGATTGGATGGTCCGATTGGATCTAAAGGATGCCTACCTGACGGTGCCCATTTGTCCTTCCCATCAGAAATGTCTACAGTTTCAATGGAAAGGACAATGGTTCCGGTATTTGTCCCTCCCTTTCGGCCTGTCCACGGCTCCTTGGGTGTTTACCAAACTACTGAAACCAGTGGTCTCCTGCCTGCGAGAGATGGGAGTTCGCATGATCGTTTACTTAGACGACATGCTTCTTCTTGCTCAAGACCAAACGCTTTTGCTAACTCATCTTCAATGGACCACTTCCCTGTTGCAAGAACTGGGATTTGTGATAAACCTCTAAAAGTCTATGATTATTCCGTCATAAAAGATGGATTTTCTCGGGTTCCAGATAGACTCTGTGAATGCGCAATTGCTCCTTCCTATGACCAAGATCAAGTCAATAAAGAGAGAGATACGCTCGACTCTGTCAAAACAGATGGTCTCTTTGAGGTCCCTGGCGAGGATTGTGGGCCTTTTGGCTTCTTCGATTCAAGCGATCTTTCCAGGACCTCTGCATTACAGGGCCTTACAACGTCTCAAAATTCTATATCTTCAGAAGAGGTACTCATACGATCATCTGATTCCTCTTTCTCCAGATGTACAAGACGAACTTCATTGGTGGTTGGGACCACATGGAAGCGTGGAATGGCATGGCCGTTTTCGGAGCCTCTCCCGACGTTATCATAGAGTCGGACGCCAGCCATTGGGTTTGGGGGGCAAGATGTGGAGACTTTGCCACAGGCGGGCGATGGTCCACAGACGAATTAAAGTTACACATCAACTGTCTAGAGTTGTTGGCAGGCTCCTTCGCCATAAAATCAATCTCCCCTCTGAAGAGCAATTGTTGCATCCTCCTCAGGAAGGACAATGTCTCAGCGGTACGTTACATAAATCGATTAGGAGGGACGAGATCTCGGCTCCTGGCCAATATTGCGAAGGAATTTTGGCAATTTTGTCTAGCCCAGAAGATCAGCATTGTAGCGGAGTACATTCCCGGCAAGTGCAATCAGGTAGCGGACTGGAATTCCAGGTTTCTGAGAGACTTCAGCGACTGGAAACTTCATCCTTCCCTTTTTACAGAGATCATGAATACTCGAGGCCCTTGTATGATAAATCTATTTGCCTCTCGCCTCAATGCGCGACTCCCCCGCTTTTACAGCTGGAGACAGGATCCGATGGCCTTGGGACCAGATGCGTTTCTCCAACATTGGGGGTCCCAGAAGAATTATCCCTTTCCCCCCTTTGCCTTGATTCCCAGAGTAGCGGCTCAAGTCCGACGGCAGGGGACGTCTTTAGTGTTAGTCACACCGTTATGGAAGACACAATCGTGGTTTCCGACATTACTGGAATTATCAGTGGACCTGCCGTTTCTTCTGCCAGTGTTCCCGATGTTGCTCCAGGACCCAGTGGGATCTCCTCACCCTCTGGTCCTTCAGAACCAGTTATCCCTCATGGTGTGGACGCTCTCAGGAAACACAAACGAATTGAGGGCCTTTCATCGGCGGCTGCCGAGTTTATACAACAAGCTTGGGCTCCATCCACCCGCAAGCGATATTCTGCATCCTGGAAGCGATGGATGGGTTGGTGCCTTCAACGCAGGTGGATCCAGTGGGATCTGATTTGAAGGAGATTCTTAATTTTTTATCCGAATGTGCTGAGTCAGGTTTGTCTTACAGATCCGTGAACAACTTCAGATCAGCCTTGTCAGCAGGCCATAGTCATATTGATGGAAAGCCAGTTGGGGTACATCCTTTAGTGTGTAAGTTACTCAAAGGTATCAGAGTGCCCCCTCCCCCCCAAGACCCAGATATACTACCTTATGGGATGTTTCTAAGGTTCTTTCTTTGTTAGAAACCTGGCCAGATAATAAAGATTTGTCATTAAAGCAATTATCTGCAAAACTTACGATGCTTTTGTGTCTTATTTCCTGCCGTAGAGTGTCTGATGTTCATGCTTTAGATTTGGCAGGAAGGGTTTTTTCTCCCCAAGGTGTGTCTTTTCTCATCTCTAGACGGACTAAAACGATGTCTCGTTCAGTTGAGTATCCCGCTTTTCCTCATAATGAAAAGTTATGTGTTTTAAAATGTTTGAAAGTATATGAGGAACGTACTTTGTCTCACAGGTCTGATCCTCTAGGACCATTACTCTTATCTATCCAGAAACCTTTTCACCCAGTCTCGGCAGCCACTTTGGCACGTTGGGTCAGGTGGGTTATGGCTGAAGCGGGCATAGATATTACTGTTTATGGGGCACATTCTGTAAGGGGTGCTATGGCGTCTAAGGCCTTTATTATGGGGTCTCGCCTTGAAGATATTTTAAAAGCTGCAGATTGGTCATCTGATTCAGTGTTTAAAGTGGTTTATTATAAGCCTATAGTTCATGTTTCTTCTGTTGTTGTTGGTCAGCTTTGAACCAGCATAATCTGAGCCTCCGGTCCTGCCATAGAATACAAACTTTTCCAGCATTCGCGATAAGAATTTTAGATTCTATTAAGGACACGGAGGCGAGGATTATCCCACCCGTTGGGACAGGTAAGATTTACAACTGTCATGTTTTTTAATGATGCATAAGTATGTTATTTCCCACCCTGAGATATCAAACCTCTTTTGGTTCCGTATTTTCAAACTTGTTTCTGTTTCAGGAGCAGAATCCAAACAGAATTAATTCTACGATTCTTCGTATCGAGGATCTCTTCATGGTTGGAGAATGGTCGTCTCGTTGGGACCTGTTGAGAGTTGCTCCCCGTTGGGAGCCCGATCTGCTGTTTGGTACTCTCCGTTGAGAGTCAGGACTAGGAATTTTTTGAACTGCTTATGGAAAAGAAAGAGGAAGCCAAGATGGTACCTCATTATTTTGTATGCTTTACTCATGTTTGATTGGTTAATGAAGGAGGCGTGGTTCAAAGCCTCATGGGATGTGTAGTGTTTTTATTGTTTTACTGTTTTTTCATTGGCTGCTGTTGAGCAGTAAAGAAATTGAGAAGCATAATCCTCGCCTCCGTGTCCTTAATAGAATCTAAAATTCTTATTGCGAATGCTGGAAAATTTTGTAAAGTCCCTCCTCCAGAAATGAAGTAATGGAGACGTCACTTCTGGCTCATGTGACCAGGTAGTGATGCCACCTGTGACCCCTAACCCGGAAGTCCCTCCTCTGGAAATGAATGAAGTCCGTGAGACGTCACTTCCGGCTCATGTGACCAGGCAGTGATGTCACTGGTGACCCTAACCCGGAAGCCCCTCCTATGGAAATGAAGTCATGATGGCCACTAAGCCGGGAATTACGTAGCACCCTGCCCCGTCCCCGCCCTCCCCGGTAGTGCCATCACTTCCAGGCAGTGTGACAAGAAAGTGATGTCACCGTGACCCCTAACCTCGAGAGTGCCCAGGAACCCAGACCCTGGAAGTGACATTGCCTAAAACCGTTCCCAAGGCAGTGCGCCAGAAATCACATAGCTGGTAACCATGGGAGTCCAACTGTCTTTTTGAAAGGAAAGAGAAATTTGAATATGAAGGAATGTTTGTATGTGTGTACATTATTGCATGCACACCCACACGCATGCACACACGCCCACACACGCATGCAAGGGCGTACTTTGCTTGTGCATGTAGTGTGTGGGTGGTTGTGTGTGTGTGCGTGTCTGTGTGTGTGCATGCCAGGGCTTATGTGTGTTAGTCTATTTTCTTGTGCATGCACTGTGTGTAGGTGTCTGTCGGCATCTGTCTAGGTAGCATTGCGCCTGTAAACAGGCTTTTTTATAGTGCCTCGAAAGGAACAAAATACCTACCATAATGTTTCTGTAACAGTGCAACAAACAGAAAAGTGTAAATCGTTTTAGACAGGTGAAATGAGGCCTTTTTTAAGCAGCAAGGAATTGAAATTAACTCAGGGCTATTTGTTTTAAAATCTGTGCAAGAAATCTAAGAGTGTAACAAGCTTTCTCACACAGGAAATTAGGCCTTTTTTAAGCAACAAGGAACATAACTGAGTTCAGTGCTAATTTTAAAACTGCAAGAGAGGAGGCCTTTTGTATTTTTTGGTCCAAAAGCTGCCTTTGACAATCTCATTGCTCACAAAAACGAAAAGAGAAGTAACTTTTTTCTTAACACACAAATGCTGACACATGATCCAGCTCTAAAAATGGTCTCTTTTCAAAAGCTGTCTTGCTCACAAAAACTAAATGAGCAATAACTTTGTTATTCTTAACACACAAACCTGCTTTCCCTTTCTATTTTGATAAACCCAGGTAATCCCGACTCCTGGTCACCACAAAAGAAGGCTGTTTTAAAAGCTGTCTTGGATGACCTAAATGCTCACAAAAGCTACATGAGCAGTAACTTTTCTTTTCTTAACACACACACCTGCTTCCACTTTCTGTTTAGATAAACTCAGGAAATACTTACTCCTGGTCACAACAAAAACAAGCATTTGCAATGGAATCGGTCTCGCCTTTGGGACCTTGTATGTATTTAGCTATGCAGCACATTAGCCTGGGTGCTGTAAAAACTACTGTTCTTTAACATGGAGGAAAAGTAAGCACCAAACTGCGTGACACGCCAGGTATGGGAACACATGGAGAGAAATATTGCCTTTCAGCAGGAAATGGTATAGTCCAAAGCTCTGTTTTTAATATAAAATCAGGGCCTTCGGTTGTCATATCACTGAAAATACAAGATTTGAAAAAAATATTATTGTCTACGGGTGCTCGTAGAAGACAATTTCTATGGACTGAAATCTAGAGAATGCTAAAGTGATTCTGGTATTTTACTGACCTTTGCTGGTTGTTTTCTATCAAGAAAGTTAAATAGAGGCAGTTGCCAGAAAAATAAAGAAAGTCCCTCAGCAGAATGCAATTCTGGTATTTTACTGACCTCTGCTGGTCGTTTTCTATCAAGACAGTTAAATAGAGGCAGTTGAACAGAAAACAAAGTCCCTAAGCGGAAGCAGACAAGTCCTAGGGCTGATCTCCAGAGCCCACAAAGTACATACACATATAAGTATATAATAAGTATATATTAAAGTATATACAAGAGGTCTCGAATGCTCGACCTAAAAAGGGCTGTCTGAAAAGCTACCTTGGATGACCTCATTGCTCACAAAAACGAAATGAGCAATAAACAGTAACTTTTTTTCCTCAACACACAAACCTGCTTTTACTTTCGGTTTAGATAAACCCAAGAAATACTGACTCCTGGTCATGACAAAAAAGAGCTGTCATGAAAACAGCTGGAAAAACAAAAACTCACTTTGGACAAGCACAAAAGAAAACACTGAACATTTAAGTGACCCTAGTGTTAGCTCAACATAAGACCCTTCTTGAGCCCGTGTATTATCTTAAGATAAGCTGTGTCGTCAGGAGACCCTCCTCAGAACTTTATATAAGCTGCAAAGGCTTTTGGTAATTGTACTACTGATGAGAAGATAGGCATGCAAAACTCGAAATGAACTCCACCACAAACAGTCAAGAGGCAAATAAAAGATATATTTTAAAATATATATAAACAATGTGTTGTAACGTTAGATTTACTTTATAATATGTATTGTATTGTGCATTGTTTACGTATGATCTAGTTAATTACAGATGTCACTTGGTGATGGTTTGTACTCTTATATACAAGGTTAGTTGATGATTGTTTTTTTTTTAATAAACTATTTTATTGTTTTTTAAACAAAGAATACCAGCAAAAGTCAAGTACAGTAAATCACAGCATTCCTCTGACATTTCCATTTTACACATTTGGAGGAGAAAGGTATGCAGTACATGGATCCTCAGGTTCCCCCACATTGTACACAGTTCGGAAAGAGATATGTTTATTCTATCTGCCCCAGCCATTTGCCCCAAACCTTCCGGTATTTAGCCGGACACCCTCTGTCCTCGAACAACGGTTTCTCTTGCGCTGCGCACCAGTCTACGCCTTTGCGCTATTTCGTTTCGCCGGGGGGTATCAGGTTTAGCCAATTAGCCGCAATGTCCCGCTTGGCAGTTGATGATTGTTTTATTAGTGAACTGTGTGTATTAATGTATTTTTTGTTTTGTATGACAAACTGTCTTATGAGTAGCTAGACGCCTATTGTATTTCAAGTTCAAGTGACTTTATTTCGATCACTATAGATCAAAAAAGTACAACATAAAACAAGCACTTACAGACACGATAAAAACATAGACATTTATAATGCGCATTTACGGTCCGTTACAATAGCAGCACAATGAAACAGGAAAGGTTACATTTTTAAAAAGACCAAGAATTCATCATAAAAATACTTTAAAATCAGCCTAAAAATTAATGAATATCTTAAATAGTATTAAAAGACAGTAGTCCACACAAAATAATTCAAGTTACACAATACAGTTAAGCGAGACCCTTCGATGAGGTAGCAGCCTAAGTACTATCAAGGGAACACTTGGCACGTCTGATCCACATTGCCATTAGAAATTTGGCTGTACAGAATACAGTGATACGAGATGTGTCTGACTGCATTATTCTGTACGCCTCCTTGTACTTTCTTACTCCCAAGTTTCTACAAAGTGGGGCTATCCATTTTATTCGAGACTGACTATACAAGGGGCAAAAAAATAAAACATGCTCAATTGACTCTGATCGCCCTTGGCAACAGGTACAATTTTCATCCACCCTTTCTCCTACTTTACACCATTTCCTTTTAAAGGATTTAACAGGTAGGCAGCCATACCTAAACTGTAGGTATAGTTTCCTTGCTAGAGAAGGTACAATTTCATCTATAGTATCCTCAAAAGACGGTGTCGGTTTAAAATCGATAAAAGCACCCGAGAGCGATCCTTTACAATTATTTTATGAGTTCAGTCTCAGCAAAACCCCAGTAAACCGCTTTAAGGCTGGTTTTGTTAATCTGACAGAGTTTCTGGTTGGTCCCAATATGCACTTAGACTTAACCTCTGTAACATATTCTTGACGTATTGTATTTCAATGAAGCATCATGTTGCATAATGTAGCATTTCAGTACATGAAACAGGCAAAACAAATGCTATGGTTTTGTTTGTGAATTTTATCATAAATGTTAATGCTGTTTGTAATATATGAATTCCAATATAGACTACATGTTCTCTGGGCTTTTAGTTTCAGGCTGTAGAAAACAGAGTCACCACTGTATGTTTTGATTTAGATGTTGCAATGAGGAATTTGGTTTATTTAATGTGTTCACGCTTGGTTGCCCTTGTTTATAGTCAATGTGATCCAAATGAATCATGATTTCACTTGCAAACCAGCCGGGCCCTGACAGCTCATGTCACACCTTCTGCTTTCAAATGCAACGTTTTAAAATAATGGTGCTCTACAGTTAACAAGCCTTCTGTATTTTTAAAAAGTGTCTTCCTGGGTTGTGCTTTATGAATATGTGTTTGTGAGAGGGGAAAAGTCATTGTGAGTAGTGGCTTAACAGGTATTAAAATAAAACCTTTTTGGGTATAGAATTATACACTGTTTTAGCATGGTGCAACCATCTGGACTTTTACAGATAAATCTATTTTGATGCTGATTTTTACTAAGCGTTTTACAGCTTTGTTTTTGATGCTGCTTTCTACTAAGCTTTTTACAGCTAGGTTTCAAAATATGTTCATAGTGCCAGATGTGGCTGAGGGTTATATGATGGCCAGAGGGGCTGGTAGATTGTCAGACACGTGTTAAGTTTTTAAAGTATTTCAAAGGCAGTTTGCGGCTGCCCTGTCAAAGTATATTGAAAAAAAAGAATTCTAAGAGTTTGTTTGCAGGTATTTCATTTAGGCATCTGTGGCACTATAAATGAAGCACTGTGAAGAAAAGGTTAATGGGCCTGCTACATTGCCAGTCAGAGTTGTCCAAAACTCAGTACCACTCCAATCATACTATTAGAAAAGGTCTAATATGAAATACCATTGTGACTTTTACAACCTTTTTATTAATGATTTGGTTTTGCTTAATTAACTTTTTTATTCTTGCAGACTACATCGCAGGCCCATGTGATACTATTCCTGATGTTGATTTGTTTGACATTCTAGACCAATCTGAAAATTGCAACACCATGGAAGAGTTGACCCCACAGTAAAAGTACCTGATGGTTTTTCCCCTTTGCTTAGGTTGTGTGTGTATGTGTGTGTGTGTGCGTGTGTATATATATATATATATATATATTCACTGAAAAAACACAGGTTATAGGGATGTTATAGTTAGGGATTAACATTTAAAAAACCTTAGAAATTCATAGAAAAATCCAAAGGTTACAGAGACTTTACAGTTAGCGCACATTTCACTCGTACAAAACCAGAGAAATTCAGCATTTATAGTTAGCTGAGCTAACCATAACTCACGCCCCCGCAATGCACTGCTTATGACCTCACATATTACATCACTCATGACATGGTCAGCCCCCGCAATGCACTGCTTATGACCTCACATATTACATCACTCATGACATGGTCAGTGACATCACTGATGACACAAATGACATCACTGATGACATCACTGATGACATCATCTAGTAACTGTGAGTGTTTTTTAAAAGTTTTTGAGTGTTAAATATATATACCAAGGTGTGTTGGTTAATCAGTGGGTGTATGAGTGACTGTATGGATGACTCAGTGGGTGAGTCACTGACTGTATAAGTGAGTGATTAGGTGTCTCAGTGAATGTATCGGTAAATGACTGGTTGTGTGAATGTGTGTATCTGTCTGTCAGTTAATGTCTAAGTGGGTGTATGAGTGTGTTAGTGGGTACGTGAATGGCTATATGGATGATTGATTGCTTGTCTGACTACGTCTATGGTTGCCTGGGTATCTGTGTTTGTGGGTGAGGAGGTGTGTGACTGCCTGTATGGATCAGTGAGTTGGGGAGTCAGTGGCTGTATGGGGTACTGTTGTGTGTGTGAGAAGTTGTATGTGTGAGTGAGTATCTGTATGGCTGTGTCGGTGATTGCGTGCATGTGTCGGTATGGGCGAGTAACTGAGTATGTGAAAGGCAGCACACGTGAGTGACAGGGTATATGAGTGACTGTATGCGTGAGTGAATGCGAGAGCGGCTATATAGATGAGTGCATGCTTCTGTAAGTGAATGTATAGCTGAGTGAGTATGTGTTACTATTTATATGAGTAAGTAAGTGGGTGGGTGTGTAACTGTTTGGGTGAGTAAGTGGCTGTATGATTGACTGAATGGGTGAGTGTCTAGGTGTGTGTTTGTAGTTCTATGGGTGACTCACTCAGTGTGTCAGCGCCTGTCTGCCTGTATGAGTGGATATGTCAATGGCTGCATTAGTGAGTGAGTGGGTCTATGAGTGGCAGTATGGGTGAGCAAGTGGATGTATGTATAGATCAATGAATCAGTGAGTGCATGTGTAAGTACTGGTACGGCTCTGTGAATGGGTTTGTGAATGGTTGTGTAGGAGCGGTAGTGGGTGTATAAAAGATTCTACAGGGGTGTGCGTGAGTGCATCAGAGATGCTGTGGATGATGTCATCACTGATGTTATCAGTGATGTCATTTGAGATGTCATCAGTGATGTCACTGACCATGTCATGATTGATGTAATATGTAAGGTCATAAGAAGTGCATGTGGGGCGCGAGTTATAGTTAGCTTAGCTAACTATAATGGCTGAATTTCTCTGGTTTTGTACGAGTGAAATGTCAGCCTAACTGTAACGTCGCTGTAACCTTAGTTTTTTTCTGTGAATTTCTAAGGTTTTTTAAATACTAATTCCTAACTATAACATCCCTGTAACCTGTGGCTTTTTCAGTGAATTTCTAAGGTTTTTTAAATGATGATTTCCAACTATAACGTCCCTGATACCTGTGGTTTTGTCAGTGAAGTTTTTCGAAGGTTTTTTAAATGGTAATTTCTAACTATAACGTCTCTGAAACCTGTGGTTTTTTCAGTGAATTTCTAGGGTATTTTAACTAGCCGTCGTGTTTTCAGAGTGGTAGAAAAAGGGGGCTGTGCCTCCAACCAGCGCTCAGGAATTCCGCTGCGTAGGACTTACAGGAGGTACCAGGAGGGCTTCTTGGCCCCCAAGGGCCCTTAGGAGTAAAGTAGACTTCCTCCCCAACCAGTAGTGTGCCAGGAGCCGTATTTGAAGAGTGGTGGACAAAGGGGGGCATGGACTCTGAAGACCTCTTAGCAATCCCACTGTGTGGAACTTACTGAAGGTAACAGGAGGGGTAGTTGGCCCCCAAGAACGTCCTTGGGAGACAACTTCACACACAGATTGAGAAGTGGAACCTCAATACATATCCTGAAGTAACATAAAAGATGGACTTGTCAGTATATATAATGAAAGACCATGTAATTTGAAGCGGCCATCTTGTAACATGTAGCATAAATAATGTATTGCTGGCAAATGCATTATGGCGATAAAATGTTAAGCCATGCATGTTAGAGCGAAAAAGCATGCTGTATATCAAAAATCACAAGTCAGAATTAGAAATAAAATTAATCTGAGAAAAGCATGTATAGTAAGAATCAGAGATAGTGTGGTGACTGAGGATGCCAAGGGGCTGACAATGAAAGGGAAACACGATCCCCAGTTGGGATGAGTGTCCCAGAGCACCAACCGTACATTACGTGACTAGTACATTCAATTAGATGTACGACTTTCCCGTGCATCTGTACTGGCAATCTCCCCCTTTGGATATCCTCAGACCCGCTTACCATTTGTTTCCTTGGGCATCTACAGATATGCACCATGTACGGTTGGTGCTCTGGAACACTCGTCCTGACTGGGGGACGTGTTTCCCTTTCATTGTCACTGAAAAAACCATAGGTTACAGGGATGTTATAGTTAGGCTCAAGTTTCACTCGTACAAAACCATGGAAATTCAGCAGTTATAGTTACCTGAACTAACTATAACTTACACCCCCGCAATGCACTGCTTATGACCTCACATTTTACATCACTCATGGCATGGTCAGTGACATCACTGATGACATCTCAACTTATATCACTGATGACATCATCCACAGACCCACTCACATACCCACTCATACCCCTTACAACCTCTCGTATCCCCACTCACACACTCATACAACCTCTCACATACCCATTCACAGACCCATACCAGTACTCACACTCCCGCTCACTCCTCCATAGAGTCACTCACACACCCACTCACTCATACAGCCATCACAACCAGTGACTCACCCATACAGCCACTCATACAACCAGTCACTCACCTATACAGCCAGTCACATAGCCACACACTCACCCATACAGCTACTTACACACCCACTTATTTACCTACATAGTCACTCACACACACACAAACACACTGACTCACCCATACAGCCTCTGAACACAGCCACTAACACACCCACACAACCACTCACATACTCATTCACACATCCATAGAAGCACTCACACATCCGCTCACTCATCCATACAGCCATTCACACAGACACTCACTCTCCAATACAGTCACCCACACACCAACTCACTTAACCAAACACCAACTCAAACAGCCACTAACTCACCCATACAGCCACTTACTCACCCAGTCATTCACTCATACAGCCATTCAGATACACACTCACTCATGCATACAGTTACTACACACCCATTTACCCACCCATAGAGCAACTCACACTGCCACTCACTCACACATACAACCACTGACACACCCACTCACTCACTCACTCACTCACCAATACAGCCACTCACACAGCATCTTGCTAACCAACAGAGCCACTCACACACCCACTTATACACCCATACAGCCACTCACACACCCATACACACAAGGATGCATACAGTCACACAGCCAGTCACATAATATTTGTTAGAAGTAGTATCACTAAGTAGTAGTGCACCTAGTATACTAATTTAACTTTTGTAGTAGGTTAGTATAAATGTTTAACACCCATAAACACTTAAAAACACTTACACTCACTTGATGATGTTATCAGTGATGCCACTGACCATGTCATGAGTGATGTAATATGTGAGGTCATAAGCAGAGCATTGCGGGGGCGTAAGTTATAGTACGCTCAGGTAGCTATAACTGCTGAATTTCTATGGTTTCGTGAGTGAAATCTGAGCCTAGCTATAATGTCCCTGTAACCTTTGTTTTCTGATGACATGTCGTGCCGGCCCCGTCCAACAACAGAACTCCTTTAGATCCAAACAGACTCTTCCACTCTCTCACCGGAAGTGAAACCAGGCCACGCGGACACTTTTACAATACAACAGCTGGGAATGCACTTCTCGGTAAAAAAAACACATTCCTTCCTCCTAATTAATCAAACAAACGTCTCACTGAAGAACAGGGGCCAGCTTCGATCGGTAAACAGCCGTTACAACGACTTTTTTACTTTGCGATACCATTACAACGCATGCATTACCACGCATGCGTTGTACATCACGAAGTCATTACTACGCATTTTTTTAGAACGCATGGTCATTTACCACGCATGCCTTTACAACGAATTTTGTTGTAAAGGTATGTATGGTAAATGACCATGCGTTCTAAAAACATGTAGACGATCCATGTCGTTGTAAGGAAACAGAGGCTGTTCCGTTTCCTCACAACAACGTGCACCGCCCCTCAGAGACAACGTGAAGCAGGAACCACGAGGAGAGAGGAACCACGAGGAGTGAGAGGTAAGGGGGATTGGGCATGGGGTGGGGGTTTCTTTTCTAGGGTTTAGGGTAGTGCAGTGGTGTTTGGGTGGTGTAGGGGGTCGTGCTGGGGGTAGTGTTTTAGGGTTTAGGGTAGTGCAGTGGTGTTTGGGTAGTGTAGGGGGTCGTGCTGGGGGTAGTGTTTTAGGGTTTAGGGTAGTGCAGAAGTGTAGGGGTCGTGCTCGGGGTAGTGTTTTAGGCTTTAGGGTAGTGCAGTGGTGTATGGGTAGTGTAGGGGGTCGTGCTGGGTTAGTGTTTTAGGGTTTAGGGTAGTGCAGTGGTGTTTGAGTAGTGTAGGGGGTCATGCTGGTGGTAGTGTTTTAGGGTTTAGGGTAGTGCAGTGGTGTTTGCGTAGTGTAGGGGGTCATGCTGGGGGTAGTGTTTTATGGTTTAGGGTAGTGCAGTGGTGTTTGGGTAGTGTAGGGGTCGTGCTGGGGGTAGATTTAGGGTTTAGGGTAGTGCAGTGGTGTTTGGGTAGTGTAGGGAGTCGTGCTGGGGGTAGTGTTTTAGGGTTTAGGGTAGTGCAGTGGTGTTTGTGTAGTGTAGGGGTTGTGCTGGGGGTAGTGTTTTAGGGTTTATGTTAGTGCAGTGGTGTTTGGGTAGTGTAGGGGTAGTGCTGGGGTAGTGTTTTAGGGTTTAGGGTAGTGCAGTGGTGTTTGTGTAGTGTAGGGGTAGTGCTGGGGGTAGTGTTTTAAGGTTTAGGGTAGTGCAGTGGTGTTTGGGTAGTGTAGGGGTTCATGCTGGGGGTACTGTTTTAGGGTTTAGGGTATGGCAGTGGTGTTTGGGTAGTGTAGGGGGTCGTGCTGGGGGTCAATTTAGGGTTTAGGGTAGTGCAGTGGTGTTTGTGTTGTGAGGGGTCGTGCTGGGGGTAGTGTTTTAGGGTTTAGAGTAATGCAGTGGTGTTTGTATAGTGTAGGGGGTTTAGGGTAGTGCAGTGGTGTTTGTGTAGTGTAGGGGGTCATGCTGGGGGTAGTGTTTTAGGGTTTAGGGTAGTGCAATGGTGTTTGTGTAGTGTAGGGGGTAGTGTTTTAGGGTTTAGGGTAGTGCAGTGGTGTTTGTGTACTGTAGGGGGTCGTGCTGGGTTCTAGTGTTTTAGGGTTTAGGGTAGTGCAGTGGTATTTGTGTAGTGTAGGGGGTAGATTTAGGGTTTAGGGTAGTGCAGTGGTGTTTGGGTAGTGTAGGGGGTCGGGCTGGGGGTAGTGTTTTTGAGTTTAGGGTAGTGCAGTTGTGTTTGGGTAGTGAAAGGGGTCGTGCTGGGGGTAGTGTTTTAGGGTTTAGGGTAGTGCAGTGGTGTTTAGGTAGTGTAGGGGTCAACTCATGTAAAGCACTCCAATACCTGACCAGTCTGCACTATATAAAACAGCAAAAAACCAAAAAATAAAAAGTGTTTTGCACACTTCTGTCATTGGGCTATACGTGGGCTACCTCTGGGTGATATTTGTGCTACATTTGGGCTCTTTTTTCTCTGGTGGCCATCTTGGGAGACTTATTTGTTATGAAGTTTCCTAATTTCCTCATTTACTACAGTCTCCTCAGTAGGAAATGCTTTCAGCTTTTTACTTTGATTCCATCAAGAAGGCATTCAGATGTGTCACACATTTGCCATAAATTCAGAATGTTAGCACTCTAGTTGTTCATTAGATCACTGTAATAAAGCTACTGCTCACCAAGGAGTTAACTGGAAGTCTACTGCTGGTATTGAAAGTGATTGTTTCAGTCTGCATGTCAGAATTTTCTAATGAAATAGAAGAGGATTTGAGATCTCACTTAAAACATGCCCTAAATTTTCTTTTTGCAGCACTAACCATAATTTCTATGGCAAAATGAACCCCCTCATTTTGTTCCTTTTTAAATTAAATGTTTTAAGTGTTACCAGTTTATTCCAATCAAGATGGCTTCAGGTGTGCCATACTTTTGTCATAAGTAAGGCTGTTAGCACTCTAGTTGTTCTTTAGAACACTCTGGGAAGCTGCAGTAGAACACAAAGGCATCAACTGACAGGCTGCTCCTGTTGAAATATAACAGGAAGATATTTGAGATCTCACTTAAAACATGTCCTAATTTTTCTTTCTACAGCACTAACCATAATTTCTATGGCAAAATGAACCCCCTCATTTTGTTCCTTTTTAAATTAAATGTTTTAAGTGTTACCAGTTTATTCCAATCAAGATGGCTTCAGGTGTGCCATACTTTTGTCATAAGTAAGACTGTTAGCGCTCTAGTTGTTCTTTAGAACACTCTGGGAAGCTGCAGTAGAACACAAAGGCATCAACTGACAGGCTGCTCCTGTTGAAATATAACAGGAAGATATTTGAGATCACACTTGAAACATGTCCTAATTTTTCTTTCTACAGCACTAACCATAATTTCTATGACAAAATGAACCCCATCATTTTGTTCCTTTTTAAATTAAATGTTTTAAGTGTTACCAGTTTATTCCAATCAAGATGGCTTCAGGTGTGCCATACGTTTGTCATAAGTAAGGCTGTTAGCACTCTGGTTGTTCTTTAGAACACTCTGGGAAGCTGCAGTAGAACACAAAGGAATCAACTGACAGTCTCTGCCATTGTTGGATGTACATGTTTTACTGAGAATGTCAGACTTCATTCTCACATGACTGAGAAAGATAATGTGAATTTACAGAAAATATGCTCTCATTTTAGCTTCTGGAGCACCTTCCAAAACTGTATGGGACAAGCATGTGAAAATAGTTTTCTCTCAAACATGATTCATGATATCCCAGCAGAAGGTTTTTCACAGGGTAAAATCACCTTAGAACACACCACAATTCCTGAAATTAGTATGGTACCATCAACAAATGAATTCTAATGTAACTAAAGTCTGTTATCACCCTTTATAGTTCTCCTTTTGGTAACCCTCAAAATCTTCGATTCACTACAATGCATTTCAATGGGGTACTATCATTTATATTGGTCCCAAGATGGCTGCCAGCAATTCCAGGATGAAGTGCTGACAGCCAATCAGATCTCACGATGACATGTGTGGTTAGGCTCCGCCCAGATATATATGTGTTTTTACTTTTGATTTTCTCAGCAACTACTGAACGGATTTACACCATTTAACAAAAGGGTTCTTTCTGAACCAAGAACTACCTCTTTGCCAAATTTGGTGTAATTCCGTTCAGCAGTTCGGGCTGTAGCCTTGCATAAAGTTTCCTATGGGAAATTGATTTTTTGACTCTTATTTTTTTAATTTCTCCGCAACTACTGAACGGATTTACACCATTTAACAAAAGAGTTCTTTCTGAACCAAGAACTACCTCTTTGCCAAATTTTGTGTAATTCCGTTCAGCAGTTCGGGCTGTAGCCGTGGCTAAAGTTTCCTATGGGAAAATGAATGGGGAAAACACGTTTTGGGACCCCCCTTTTTTCTCGGCCCCCGCTTGACAAATCACCCCGAAACTTTCAGGGTAGGAGCGAACCGAAGCGGGCCATAAAGTTTGAAAATTTCGCGAAGATTCGTCAACCGACGCAAGAGTTATTTCAAATAGAATGTTGCGGATTTCCTATGGAAAATAGTTCCTAACTATAACTATCTACTGGCGACCGCCAGTAGATAATATATATATATATATATATTTATGTAACAGTACACATTGATCTGAAGGATCATACTTACACTGAAAAGGATCTGATCACACCTGCATTTGACATTGCCAAAAACCATTACAGAGATTGCAAGGTTTCTGTTGTAAAGAAACGGAAAACTGGACAGACCGAAGCAGGAAGCCCATCAAACAGACAACTTTAAAACAGGTGTGTTTCAGGTGTGGTGGGGATGAGAAGGAGGGGTGGGCAAAAAGGGGAAGGAGAGGGCGCTGGGGGTGTGCTTTGAAAAGAAATCTGCCTTTTAAAAAATATTATCCTCTTAAGCAGGCTTTGTCCTTGATTTGAAAACAATTGCGTCAAAAGAATTTGCAATTTACTTTTATGCTTTTTAAAAACTGCTGGGTATGAATTGTGGTTATAATGAACTACAAGAGGCATTCTACTTTTACATTATACATATATGTTTTTCTGTTTGTTTAATCGATAGCTTCCAGGAGCAGTAATCTAAAACCTTTCACGAATATTCCTAAACAACAAAATGACCGTGCCACAGTGATCCAGTGTCCACCCAAAAGCCTACAACTGGTGAGATTAGAAAAACGTATCATAGATCTGAAAAACTGCATAAAGACTCTGAAACTGTGGAAATGATCAACCTCACTTGCTCATAACAACCTTGCAAATCATACTCAGATCCACGTTGCAGTACCAAACCCTATTTTCAAGCAAAGTGCTCCAAAGGGATAGAACCTTATGAGACTGTGGATATATCCTTTAACTGTATAGAGATTATAGACCTCACCTATACACAACAAACTCTGCAGAAACCCCCACAACATGCAGCCTACAACCTCACAATTCTGACCTTTGATTCAGAGCTCGAGGTTTCAACAGAGCCACACACCTGATCCCCCATGATTCCTGTAAGTGAAAGAGGCTGTAATTTCAGCTCCACACAGGGCATCATCGCGGAGGGCCCTAGGGTTGATGGTTCTGGAATAAGAGTAGAAAACACTAGCTGTGTCCTGCATATTCCTTCAACATCATTTCCTCAAACTTCGGACTATAAGGATTATGAAACCACTAGCGCTCTTGCCAATGAATCACCTAAACACAAACAAGCGATTTCCCCCATTTCAGCAGGCAATTTTAAAGATTATCCTTCTACAATTTTAACAGCACAATCATTACCAATTGGAGATTTCACAAATATTATATCTGGGACCAAAAATAAACAACCAGCTTCCCCTAGAGCAATATCTAAGTCCCTAGCATGTTCTGCATGTTTAGGATTTGACGCCTTACGAGCTGCTGAGTGTCCAAACATGCATTAAAAGACTTGTTCTCTCTGAGATTTCAACCAATATTCAGGCTATCCCTTGTCCTAGTCGCTCTAGCCAGGAAGACGCCCTTTTGAAATTACAAAATGAGCTAGCTGTGAGCTTTAAAGAGATTCTTATGGCTTTCAGAAAGATAAAAGCAAAGTGCACTGCAAAATCTTCAAATTTAAAAAAGTAAAAAGAAAGATGGCAACATTGAATTTGCACTTAAAAAACCTGATGAAATGCTCCAAATAATCCTCAATTTTAAAACAGTGTCTTTAAAACTTACATTATCAGCTGCACTTGCTTTAAGGGGTAGTTCCCATGACGCCAACAATACAATCCTTTAATAAAAAAATATATTAGTCTGGTTAATAACTGTATTTAAAAACACAGTACTCAAATAAGGTACAAAAAGCAATTTTTAAAGCCCGTCTTTTACTACAAAAGAAAGTAAAAGGAGCTAAAAACATTGTTGGAAGAGTCTTAAATTGTTCAAAGTCCCAGCCCACACACTTCAAAACTAGCTGGCAAAGAATATGTAGTAGACCAGGAACTAGCGCCCAACAGTCTCATAAAAGCAAGCGTTCACGAGCATCCAAAACAAAGAGGATGAGGTACGGCAAAAAAATTGCACTAGCCAAGGCAAAATTTGCAGTCATGGTAAAAGACACCACCTCAAAGAGCTATTCTGCCAGACCGGTTTTATGCCAAACTCTAAAAAGCGTTGGGGTAACAAAATGGAGAAGTGGGCCACTTCTTCCAAAAAGCGGAAGTGCTTACTCAAAAAATTAGGAAAAGATAAAATTATTGTGACGAGGCGCATAAAAAAGACTGCCCATACGGAACAAGTTGAGCCTTTCTTAAGTAATCTACTGATGAGCCCTACATCACCCCCTGACCCTCAATCCCCCATTTCTGGGCACATATTTTTATAGAGTATAAGAAGGTACCAGAGAAATGTACAGAGATTTAACGCTACAGAGTTCTACAAAGAGTTTCGTTTTCTTAACCATGAGCGAATAAGATCTACAGATCAAGGGTTTGTACTTATTTATCAGACTGTACAAGCGCTTATAGAACGCCTGTTACAAGATGTAGGCCCGAATGATTTTTTCCAGCTCTGTTTCAGCAGACAAGGTCTTGACAGTCCTTTATTTACAAGAAGTTCAGCACAAGAAGTTTTTGATGCTGTGGAATTTTTGGAAAATATTGAAAAACCTTTACAAAATAAAGCGGAAGTCACAGCCCTTGGTACCTTCAGAATAGTATCTCTTATCATTCGTGGGAGAGAGGGTAGTGTATCCAGAACTTTAAAGACTACAATGTACAGTAAAATCACTGAGAAAAAACAACATTGGTTATTAAATTTTAACCATGGTAACAATAACACCTGTCTGGAAGCATGTATTATAGGTCTGCTCTCAGATAGTCACACAACAGATCTTCTTATATTATCTAGGGCATTACAAACCCATGCTGATCTTGAAATAACCCACAATCGTATGGTAGGATTTGTGGAACTGGGTTTATTTGAAAATTACTTTGATGTAACTATTAAAGTTCGCTACTATTTTAGGTCGTGGAAGTACTTCATATCTGGAGAGCATTTAACAACTAAGACTGTGTATATTCTACATCATGACATGCATTTCTACAGCATATTAAACTTAAAAGGTTTTTTTGGGTCGAAAAATGTCTGTCTGCATTGTGACCATATATAAATAACACAAAGTCTATGTTAAATGCACTGTAAAATATGTCAGTCTGATGTCTGCACTTTAGACCCTTGTCATAAAACCAAATGTCCGTGATGTAATGTATTCTGTTGTTCAAAAAAGTGTTTAATAAAACACAAACAACTTGCAAACAGTGACCTGATACAGTGTACGCCCAAAGTAGATTGTTTGCAATGTTGGGGATACATCAGCATTACCCACGAGTGTAAAGGAATGAAATGTTTACACTATAACATTTATTTTTCTGTAAGAAAAGAACATAAGTGTTACATGTCTAAAGCCCCCACTCAAACTTACATCATATTTGATAAAGAATGCACACAAGAGAACATTGTGCACAAACCCAACTCTATCTTTGCTGACCATTTAACTTCCAATGAAAAATGGGAGTTTGCAGGCCCATCCTTAGCACATTCTTACAAAAGAAATTTACAGATTATACAATAACCCATAACTCAAAAGCTTATGACTCGTTCTTCATCCTACTTCAGATAATTACTGAAATAATAGACATGAAACTTATCACTCAAGGCTTCAAATTGATGCTGCTCATGTTGGTGCCACTAAAAATAAGATTAATTGATTCCTTGAACTTTTTTATCCATGAAGCTCAGCAAATTACCAAAAGCCTTTGGTTTTCCGGGTTCTAAGGGATATTTTCCCCACTTTTTTAACACCTTGCAAACCAAAACTATGTGGGGCCTATTCCTTCACCTGAATACTATGGTGTAGACTTTATGATGCCGAATGAGAAAGAATCCTTTTTAAAATGGTACTCAGAAAACCTTGACAAGGCATTTGATTTTCAGGCAGAGTTGAAAGCACACTGCCAAGAAGATGTATTTATCATAAGGAAAGCTTGTAATCTATTTATAGATGGTATCATACAGATGGCAAAACAAGAAACGGTTCTACAGCCAAACACTCCTGGCATGGTAAAAGCATTGAGTACATAGACCCTTTTCAATATGTGACTCTGGCATCAGTATGTATGGCTACCTATAAGCACATGCTTTTACAACCTGAAAGTATAGCACTTGTGCCGCCTGATTTGTATAATGGTAAACAGAAGAGATATTCTACACTCAATTCAATGGCTAATGTATGTCTCTGAAAAAGAAAACATCTTTATTCAGAACGCTTTGATGTGTGGTGAATATCAGGTGGGCCCATATTTCCTAGATGGATATGCTGTAGTTAACGGTGTGCCAACCGCTTTTGAATATAACAGTTGTTTTTATCATGGTTGCCCCCAGCAAAGTTTAATAGCATGCTGTGTACCACCTTTGACCAGCTGTACTGCCATACAATGTTAAAGGCACATTATATCGAGAACCGCCGTATTGTTGTGAAATCCTTGTGGGAGCACGAGTGACTAGATAGGGTCAAATCAAATGAAGAACATGTGTGTTTTATTAAGAACAAGGAATTGCCAGAGCCTCTTTAGCCCCGCGATGCTTTATTTGGGGGTCGTACGAATACTATTCAATTGTACACTACTATGATTTCACAAGTCTGTATCCTTATGTGAACAGAATGAAACTTTACCAGCTAGGGCACCCTTGCATCATTTATTGGGAATTTAAAGACCTCAGTGAGCACTTCGGCTTGATTAAATGTCAGGTGTAGCACACAGAGTTGGGGGGAAAGCTAATGTTCCCCCTATGCTGGACATGTGCCAAAAGCAAACAGTTCAGCGAATGCAGACACACTGATGAAGAAAGGTCAATCACGGATAACTGTTGTAGCATAAAGAGACAGGCTGCCTTGGAGAAAGGTTACAAGATTGGAAGGCTACATGAGATATGGCACTTTGAGCAGACTATGACTAAACTTTTTTCTGAGTATATTAAATTATTTGTCAGAGACAAGCAGGAGGCTTCAGGATTTCCAGACTGGTGTATCAATGATGCCAAAAAGCAACTATGCATTGACGATTACTTCATGCATAAAGGTATTCATTTAAGACCTGAGTACATTGAAGTAAACCCTGCTAGACGTCAGTAAGTGAAACTCAGTCTCAATTCTCTATGGGGCAAATTTGCACAGCTGACAAACTTGCCAAACACTAAAATAATTACAGTTCCAGATAAGCTGTATAAATACCCCTTTGGCTCATGTTATGAGATCTCCAGTTGTGACATCACAGATGATGAAACTGCTTCTCTGTGATGGAAATATACAAAAGAATACCCGACTACTTCTAACAACATAAATATTTTTATAGCTTGTTTTACAACTGCTCATGCTCGGTTAGAGCTTTACAAGGTGCCGGATCAACTTCAGGACAGATGTTCGTAGCATGATACTGACTCTGTGATTTTTGTGAGTAGACCAGGAGATGAAGACGCTCAACTTGGGGATTACTTGGGAGATTTAACAAGCGAGTTATCTCCTGGTGAACATGCCGTAGAATTTGAGTCAGCTGGTCCTAAGACTTATTGCTATCGCACATTCAAAAAGGTAGGGTGCATGAAAGTGAAAGGTATTTCACTGAATGCTAACAATAGCATCAAAATCGATTTAAACAGGCTAAAGGATCTGGTCAGTGATTATACTGAAGGAAATGCAAACAAATTTAATAAAACTATTGTAGTAGAACAGCCTATTATTGTCAGGTCCAAATAACTGTGGCTAATTACAACCAGGCCCCTGCATAAAACCCTACAAGTATTGTTTGATAAACAGGTACTGACAGAAGAGTATAAAACACTGCCCTATGGGTATTGACAGGCATTGTCTTTACCCACAGAATGGACACTAGACTGCTGCATCCATGTTCCTGTGTTTTAGCAGGTCCTTCAAATTGTGGTAAAAGTTATTTTTATAAAAAAGCTTTTAAAAAATGCTTCTAGTGTTTTAAGTCAAATCCCAACCAATATTGTCTGGCTTTATTGGTGCTGGCAGAATCTATATACAGAGCTAGCACATAAATTCCCATACATAACATTTATTGAAGGAATACCTGATACTCTCCACGATGATAATATGCTGCCGCCAAGTCATGTAAACATGGTTATTGTAGATGACCTAATGAGTGAAGCTGGCGATAGCCCAGAAATAGCGAAAGCCTTTACTCAATATTCACACCACCAAAATCTGAGCATTTGTTATGTAGTGCAGAATTTGTTTTAAAAGGTAGGAATAGCCATTCAATAACTCTTAACGCATCTTACCTAGTGCTGTTTAAAAACTCTAGAGATAAACAACAAGTTATAGCCAAACAAATGTATCCCGGAAACAACAGATTTTTCTTGGAAGCTTTTAACAATACTGCAGAGAAACCCCATGGTTACTTATTGGTAGATTTCAAAACAGCAATTCTAGAAGACTACAGACTCCGTACTGATATTTTCCCACTTGATCTCAAGGTTGCTTACACACTCAAAAATAAGTCCAAACCCTATAAAAAGAATCGCTAGTGACTCCCTATTAATATTTTATAATCTAAACACTGTACTAAAGGTCACAATGTCTGCATATCTACATCGAAATCTAGCCCTCCTAAAACTGTTAGTCACAGCGAGCCCTCAGCAAAGGAAGGCTATCTTGTGCTCCGCTTCTGATGATTTAGTGGCTGCTATTTCAGAAATTGCTCTTAACACCCTAAAAGGTAATATCCCAATATCAGATCATCAGTTCAAAGCTCTAAAGAAGAAGCGTCATCTTATTAAAAAGCTTAGTCATAAACGCACATCCCTGGTTTCTAAAAAGAAATTGGTGAAGCAGTCTGGAGGATTTATAGAATCTTTGTTGGGTATAGCTATTCCTCTTTTCACCAGCCTTTTGAGTGGAAACTGATGGAGTGCGCCCATAAGATGTACTTGGTACTTAGACATCAGATGGAACTTTTGCGGGCCGCTACACATGAAGACTGGGACATACGAAAAAATGAAACGCAGAGACTGGATAATGAAATGAAATCCACCCTAAACCGTACAGATTTAGCACCTCCCAACAATGCCAAGCTGTACTTGACAGTTCTTCAGAACTTTTAAAACTACTTTTGACAGGGCTTGGAGGAAAAAAGTAAGCTTACTTTATATACTACTGACTCTGAAAGTCCACAGCAACCAGTCACTCAAAAACCCCAGCCACTCTCAGACCCTTTGGTTCACAAGCTATTAAGCAACATTGGGCAGCGATACAAAAAAAAGGCTGATATGTTGCTAAATAAAATGTACTGCCTCATGGAACGAGAAAGGAGAGTTTAATAATAAAGGGCAACCTGTCAAAGAATCTAACATCTACAACTTAAACCAAGGCATCACACAACCCCAGACTCTTACATGGCGGAAAACTCCTAGAGGCTGGGAAATTTTATGCAGGCTGTTGCAGAAATGAACATTCCTGCTTCCATTGTAGATAATGCTGCAAACAGAGATCTTTTAGACTAAAAGATGCAGGCAATCACCTGTTTGCAAGCCCGAAGAGTCCTATGCCTGTTGTTTTTCAGCCTCGTTCATTCGCGCCCACACCACCTTTCTTTCCACAAATTGCACCACTTGGGCCTGATGATGGCTTAACTCTGGAACCCAAGAAGAAACTTTTCAAGATGAACACATGGTTGCCTGTTTAATATTTCTTTAGAGTTTGCCCCATGGAACAAACTTTATTTTTTTTTTTATTTATGTCCATGTATATACATATATGCTTGTTTTATTTTCCAATTCTGCTTTCCTTTCTCTACCATAATTAATTATTTATAGTAACAAGTGTTTTTAAAATCCTTACAAATAAAACACATTTAAACTTTTAACAGTTTCCTTTCTTATTTTGAATCTCTATGGGACGTAATGTTTGATAAGTATGACAAACTCATCAAGCACAATATCTCACATGCATAAAAAGACAAACAAAAACAAAGGTTCTATGTATGTTTGAAAAATGTACTGTTTAAAATTTGTAATAATAGAGAGTTGTTACTGAGACTTTACCATAGCATTTTTATTTTAAAGTTACAAAATAACAGGTACAATATTACATAACAGATCAGGTTAAATTGTGTTACATTTTTGATAGAATGTGTACGCAGTTTTAGACACTTTTGTTGTGCCACATGAGTTTTCGTTTATGAATTTGATAACAAGACGGTCATTTTTTTACAAGGTCAGCTGAGTACTGTTTCAAGAAATTCTCAAATGACATACCCTCGGACATTTTACTTATAAAATAGATACATTCCTCACCACATGTGAGAGCCAGAGTATCTTGGACTGGTACTTCATAATATTCTAACACTTTTGCCGCTTTTTTAAAAGGGAGCATAAAGGCTTTGGGCCCGATTCACAAAAGTAATCTGAGACAAAATCCTAACTTTACGACTTTCGGTATTCACAGAAGGCATTTAGGAGTACTAAAGTTAGGATTTTGTCTCAGTTAATCTTAAGCTTTGGTCTTAAGTTAAACTTAAGACAAACTTAAGTTTAACTGAGACAAAATCCTAACTTTACGACTAGGATTTTGTCTCATTTAAACTTAAGTTTGTCTTAAGTTTAACTTAAGACCAAAAGTTAAGTTTAACTGAGACAAAATCCTAACTTTAGTACTCCTAAATGCCCTCTGTGAATACCGAAAGTTGTAAAGTTAGGATTTTGTCTCAGATTACTTTTGTGAATTGAAACCCATTGTGTGTATGCTATGTTCAGGAAAAGCTGCAAAATTGTCAAAGACTTTGTCTGTATCTAAAAACAGAGCTGCCCAATGAGCTCCTTCCTTGTAGTGGGGGTCTGTGTTAAACACAAGAGTGAGAGGCTTTTCAAGCCGTATATCCTTAGGGAAAGTGTCAACTGAAAAAACCCTTAAAAAAATTATTTGCGTTTCTATGACTGCTCAAAACATGGGATATCTGAAAAGTGTCCATGTTTTCTTATTTTTATAGATAATCCAACAAAATCTGTCTGGCGTGATTGATTTGTATCACATTGTCAAACACAGAGAACCCCACCATATTCATGTTCGCTGCAAGAGGTTGTTTAAAATGTATTTCGTATTTCAGATTGCCATTTTTTATAAGATTATAATGATCCCTTTCTTCCATATCAGG
Organism: Calotriton arnoldi; assembly: GCA_963921515.1. NCBI lineage: Eukaryota > Metazoa > Chordata > Amphibia > Caudata > Salamandridae > Calotriton > Calotriton arnoldi. Next base: position 911,666 of record CAWUFW010000816.1, on the reverse strand, counting down.
ACTCAGATCAAAAGCAAACAGTGTGCATCCAGCCCCATATACCTCTCTGGCTACAGCAACACCAGAGTCCTGTAAATGTTTTCCAGTTATTGAAACCAATATTCCCAAACAAAATTGTTGTTATCAAAGCTTGGCTTGTAGGGCTTCGCAGGAATCACAGCCCCATCGTGGAACAGGGCGCGTAGGTGATGTCATAGTATTTGAAATTGAATGGATTTGTGGCATACACCCCACTAAAGACAGTATTGTCAACTAAGCCTACAATGATGAGCTGCGGAAGTTGCCTCAAAAATAACTTTTGTTGCTGAGTTAAGCGTGTCCCTGCAGGTATGCTGAATATCTTCAAAACCACTCTCTCAATAGCATACTTGATGTTATATATAGTCACAAAGCTTCAGCGTGCGCCAATCTGAAGCTAGGCGACACTTTCACTCGCTTTATGAATAAACTGGCTGAAAGAATCACCAATTTATATTGCTCAGCATCTCCGCTTATGAGGCAAAATGCATCTTTGTTGCAGGAAAGTTTTACCTTAAGATCAACTGCATTGCTAAGTAGTTGATCTTGAAAAAAGAGATCAGAATGTATACGGCTGAGGAGGTCAAACTGTTTACTTCTAGGAGTGAAACTGGTTCTCTTTACAGAACCCTCATTATCACCATCCAGATCTGTATTTTCAAGGTGAGAAAACGTGTCCTTGTAAAAGAGCCCTGCAGAAAGTTGAGTATCCAGGGCATCATTGCTGTAATAGAGAATACTCTCGATATAGACTCTATAAGCATACATTTTATCACTTTGGGGTTATGAGACGGTCACCCTGGGGATGTCTACTCGGTTAAAAATAGTAGCAGTGGGCTAAGAAATTGTTGCAACTTTAGCATCCGCTTCTATATTGGCCCCATCAGCTTTTGTGATTTTACAAATCAGGTGAAAAAGAGTATTGTTGTGATCCATATACATGTCTGAAGATCCAGATGCAAAGAACTCTATTGCGGCCAGAGGTGTTAAAGCCGCTAAAGGTGAGACTTCCATGAAAAACCTGCTTTCAATGCTGGTGTGTGTGGGCTTGAAGTAGAATAAGTCTAACTCCGACCTGGCACATTCTCCGGAGGCACAGTGTACAAAGGTCATTGCTGCGCTTTTTGAGTTTAAAAATATTTACACGTTTTTCCTATTCTTGGAAGACCTCTTACGACTTGCAGATATTCTTTTGTGAGAGACTTTTGAAGTGCACTTCCTTTTTTTATGGGGCAGTGGGGCACCCCTTCAGCTTGATGGTTTTTGCTTCCTTTTTGAACCAATCTTAGGCCTGTAGAGAAGTCCGGCTCCTTCTTGGTGCTGTTTGTTCATACGCTCAGCAACAGCTGATGTAACTGAGCCCACCACATCATTAGCGATGTTTGAAGCTGCCTCTTTAACATGGGGTGTGGCTATTTCAAACCCTTTTCTTAAGAAAGGTACAGCTCTTCTAAACAAGCTTTGTACCAGCCCGGCACCATACATAATAGGCGCCCCTTGAAAGAAAGAGGGACCTCCATATCCGGCCTGATTATGATAATTTTCCCTATTTAGGGAAGGGTCTCCATATGCTTTCACGAACACCATGTTGATTTCTTTTCAATATTCTCTGTGACGTCGCGGTCTTAACTGAAGCTTCATAATCACTTTCCCATATTTAAAGGCCACTTCCTGCGAATGATCGTCAAATATCAAAACTGACAAAGTGTCGAAGGGGTTCTTAGAAATTGCTACGTAGTCAGGCTTGACATACTGAATATTAACAAATGTGTTATTCTCACCCTTCACCTGCACACAACTTAGCAAAGGGGCGTAGCCATCACCGACCCTATGCGGTTCTATAATATCGCTGTATACATAGAGAGTGTAGAACCCCCATTAATATCTGAACACAATGGATCTAATGGGTTAGTACATTTCACATGTTGTACTGTTCCTAAAACTCTACTTAACTTACCGGTACAAATAAATTCTGTATCAGGGCGTGTGCTTCTTAAAAACACTTTTCTTCTGACGCTATCGTAAAAACAGCTGAATATCTGAGTACATATCAATTTTAGCTAGAGCTTTGTTGATGGCGTCGACCCCCATTGTTACGCTTGGGTAATATCCGTAAGGAAATCCAGCATGACGTAACTCTACCACCTGATACCGCTTAATGGTAAACTTAGCCTCGGATTTAGTAAAGGTATTCCATGTCCGGGGGTACTGGATTTATGTGAGGGTGACTTCCCAATCCACTTTTAAATCCACCGGTTTAGCCAGTTTCACAGTAAAGTTAGAAATTCGATTGTTGGGAAACATGCCTGGTGAAGTGTTTGGCAGTAAGGTGATATAAAATGACGAGGTCTCCCTATTGTTATTTCTTCAAGAGCCTTTACTTCTTATGCCCTTTAGGGAGCTAGCCTCCACCCAAGCGTTGAATTTCTTGGCCCACCCCTGCCATTTGACAAAAGCTTGCTTGTTTGCACCTTTACCTTTCCATTTTAACACCTTTTCAACCCTGTAGACTTTACACGGATCCTCCATGACTTTTTTAAACTCCTGACTGTAAAAGCCCCCCTGCAACAGTTTCACTGTGATAATCTTGTAAGTGATAAATATAAACATCTTCTTTAAGCTCAACCTTCTCCACTATAAATATTTCCATTTCTGAAAGTCTGTTGATAACCTTTCGTAAATACATCTTTCAGCTGAGACACTCTAACGTGATCCCCTTCTTTTAGAAAGGCTTCTTTACCCCAAGCCATAAATTGATTGCCATACACGGTCGTCCGAACTGTTAAATCATTCTGGGGTTTTACAGAATCAGGTGTATTCTTGATAGTCTGATGGTAACTAGCGTTATAAACATGTACAAATGACTGTAATACATCCACGTAGCGGAAGGTGTTGTATGCTGTGAAATACCTCCATATTTTTGATTTTAAAGTTCTATTAAAATGTTCTATTACTGCTGCTTTCACTTCTGTGTGCGTAATAAAATTATGAATTGCATGCTGTTTTAATATTCTCTCAAAAGGCTTGTTCAAAAATTCTTTCCCAGCATTTTGTTTGTAGTTTTTGAGGTGCTCGGCCTTTGCTAAATATGTCCTTAAAAGCCGCAGTAACACTTGGACTTGTCTTGTATTTTAGTTCGTCTGCAAAGGCATACTTAGATGGTACATCTATGACAGTTAATATATATTGTGCACCATTATTATGTATAGCAAATTTCTGAAGGCAAATTAGATCTGCCTGCTATTTGATAGTCTATAGTATCCACAACCGTTAGTCTTCTCCTGAATCGCTTCCAAACAGGTTTATGTAGAGAATATGTATCTTGCCCATATAACCACTCCTTCAACACAGTTCTTGCAACAAGCTCTTTTTTAGCCCCAACCCTTCTCATCACAGCTTCAGCACCACCGAAACTTCCAACCCCTTTTTAATCATAATAAAACTTCCTCAGTAGAGCATCAGTCATGTTACTCACAGGTGCAATCCATAAAATGAAAGACACTTGTTTTGTGTAAGTTCATTTTATTAAAAATATAGTAATTAGAAACACATGGTTTACATTTTGAATATTTAAAGCTTGCAGATAATAGGGCTGCTTCAGTATAGTAACTACCTGTCACCATACCTATTAGTTTGTATTCAGAGAAGGACATCATATGCATTTATCACTGTACTGTTCATAGATACTCTCACGTAAAGTCACCATTTTTCTGGTTATAATATTAATGACATAAAATAGGCTGTCCTCTCCACGCCTATAGCTTTGTATACATAGTGCACTTGCGGCATACTTTTGTTCATACATTTCTCTGTCAAAAAGTAGATAACCCTTATTATTGAAATAACACACAATTAAATGTTCTAAGCCATCTTGCACTCTAACTTTCTGTGGTAAAGTCAGTCCATTCATATGGTACTTGTATAAATGCCAATATTTATCCAGTGTAGGTAACCATGTGTTTGCGCATAAATTGGCAATGCACATGAGGCTATTACACTCTGGAGTATCAGATGGGACACAAAACTTCAAATATTTCAAACTTGTAGGTTGTACTTCTGCTAGTCTTTCTTTAAGTGGCAGGTATATCAATTTTGCTGTGCATATGTATCAAGGTCTTATATAACGGTCAGATTGCTGATGGTCGTTCTAAAATTTGCCATAAAAGGTAAGTATATAAACATAAGTAAAAGCGATATGTAGCCATAGCACATTTTTAGAACAGCCTCTTAGGGGTTCATGAACCACCAAGGTGTCTATTTTTAAAATAAACAACACACACATGTTTTTCTATAGCTCTTTTTAACCAATCTTTTAACAAACACTGGACATTTGCCTTGTATCCACACAAGTTTTCTGTCAGGGTTACATGTAGCTTGAATCTCTTGGAATGTTTTTGACAAGATATTTATCATATCAGCATGCACATTATTCTCTATCAAATTATACAACAGCCTCGACAATATGTAAACTTTGTGAGGATCTAACAAAAAACATATATGGCGAATAGTTCTTGACATGTATGAGGCTTGTAGACAGTCATGAGCGTCCTGTTGAGGATGTAAGATTTTATTTCCATAACAGCAAGTATAAAAATCTTGCTTTAAACAGGCATTTACAACAGTGGCTGCAAAACCCTTAACCTCCTGAATGTCATTGAGGGGTACGCCCCTGGATGCCTTTTCAAAATCGCCAATATTATCATGATATACACAGTTCATACACATCTCTCTGCTTTGGGTAGTTGAACTTTCATTCTGTTTTGAACAGCATAAGCAGTAAAAATTAACATTTGTAACTGCTGGCTGTGGACCTTCATCACCGTCGATTTTCGTAGATGCTTTCTACAGTTCAAAAAGAAAGAAATACACTCTATTAGTTCCTAATAAATATGTATATGCATACAGTTTAACAACTCAAGTGAACATATTTTTCTCGCTTCAAAGCATTCTGCTTGTTCAAGGGCACCTCTTTTCTCCAGAGAGTCATGTACTTCAATAGATGTATAGCCTTGTTCAGGATTGAGGCATTGGCTCTGGGCGCCAGCAGCATCAGGAGTCATATCATCCAAATATCCCATATCTTCATACACATGTTGATCCAAGAACATTTAAAGATTCTTCCACAATTTCCATATCACCAAAGTTGTTTTAAGATGGGTTTTCGATGTCTGAGGCAGTCCTGCATTGGGCCCCCTTAATAGGAGATATTAGCTGTGGCACGCCATGCAATCTGAGGTTTGGTAACCCCTGGCAGAGCTCTTCCTCAAACCCTGTGACATCATGACTTTGATCTTTAAATATAGGGTGTTGCGACTCCCCTTCCAGTGATGGAGGCGTCAATTGACTGTAATGATTATCAATAGTGTTCAGACCTCTGACAGTAGTCATATTTTTGTTGTAGTAACTATATCTCTTCATGGTGCTCGTCGCTCTTGTGTGCAGCGTAGCACAGGCTTTAGCCTGGACTGTCTCCGGACCTCCTTATATATCTACCCTTAGCTAAAAAATGTTTTTCACTTTCTACAATGTCACTTCCTGGTCACATGGGCCATGGGGAATGCCACTTCAAGGGTATTCTTTCCAGGTTAAGCCTCATAGAAAGTATAATTTCCTGGGTGGGACATTCAGGTCAGGAGTCATGAATGCTTCCAGGGTAAGGGGTCATGGGCAGCATCACCTCCTGCCCTGAAGGACTTCTGGCTCAGGGGTCACATGAGCTGGGAGGTGACGTTTCCATGACTTCATTTCCGGTGGAGGAACTTCCGAGTTAGGGTCACTGGTGACATCACTAGGGGTTCACATAGGCAGGAAGTGACGTTACTTCCAGAAGAGGGACTTCCGGAGCGTAACCGCCTGTCCTATTATGCAAACCAGGCACATTTTAGAGGTTAAGGAAAGGTATCATTTTAATACTACATTCAGACGATTACATCAAAGAGAAACCGAGACAACTGACAGACACAAAGCTATAGAAAAAAACTTACCACCAACCCAACATGACAAATTCACGTGGCTTTACCAGGAATGCTAGATGAAAAGCATCACCAAGTACAGATATCCTTGGAAGAAAAAACAGCATCTATTTTTAGAACATTCTACAATAGCTATGTTCTATCTCCTACCCAAAATACACAAGGCATATGCATAATAGCTGAAATTGATTCCAAATGTCCCAGAATCTGTAATTATGTAGACCATCACCTTTAACTGCCTATGAAAAGTCTACCATCTTACATCAGTGAAACAAAAAATGTATTTAAACCGGATAACACAGAATGTTAGGCAGACTATACCTTAGCTGCTATTGTTTTTCAACTGCTGCATTTCGGCTGCCTTGGCATCCAAGAACCACGGTACCTTATATGGTTCTGCGTTTTTGCAATCTCAGGAAGCACCGCATGGGGCTGCCTTCCCTCATGCTCCTGGCCTCTTACCTCCTTCCCCCTCCAGCTCCAAAATGGCAGTCACTTGTTCAAGTGTTTGTTCCTGTTTCATTCCCTTTTCTATCCTGGCTTTTTCTTCCTTGATTCCTTTCTGGTTTTCCCAATCCTTTTTGTTTTCTTTTGTGTGATGTTTGATGTAATTTACTTTTTTTGTTCTTTTACTATATTAGGGCTTCAGTTTGATTGGAGGGTGCATCGCAACAAAGCTGTGTCCCTCCACTTGCTGATCCTGACTCCTTACTTCTGAAGAATTCTGCTTTCGGATTCTGGACTCCTGGTATTCTTCAGTCTACTGAAGTCTTCACCCAGCAAGAAGTTTTTTTTATGCTTTTGTCTTTTCCTTCCTGTGAAGGTAGCAGTTTCTCAAAGGCACTTACCTAACACTTATTCCAGTGTGGCGACATTATGACTTCCAGAAACAGTCACCCATACACCGGACAGCTGAACAATGGGACCGTGGTACAGGTAAGCATCCAGACTTGAACATATTGATGTGACAAGTCTTTATACTTCTATAAGGCATGACGATGGGAAGAAAGCTGTGAAGAAAGCACTGGTCACCAAATCAGCACACGTCATGAAAACAAACAGGATGGTACTTGGTACGCTAAGATTTTGTCTCTCACACAACATATTCAGCTTCAACATAGTATTACTATAGACATAAAAGGCTGCAATCGGTGCAAAATTCTTTCCACTGTATGCATGCATGCGGGGGAAGTGAAAACGATTCTGACTGTGGGATGATGCTTTTTATAAATACACCCCAAATGTTATATTTAGAGGACGCTATATTGACAACACTCAGCTAATATGGCAAGGACCTCTCAAGCAACTGAAGAGCTATCAAAATCTGATAAATAAAAAGAAATGGAACATACAAATATCCTGCACCATCTCAATCCAGTAATTGGCTTGGACATCTATATCAATGACAACAAGTTCCAAACTTAACTCCACAAGAAAAAAACTGCAGCTAACTCAATCCTGTTAGTGGACAGTTGTCATGCTCCAAATACTATACAGAACACCCCAAAGGATCCCAAAGAACAAAGAACAACTGTAGTAAAGATAATGTCTTTGAGGACAAGAACTGATTGACAAACCAGCACTTAGGAGTCATAAACATCTGAGTTTGGAGGTTACTGCAAAGAAAATCAGTACCAGAAACAGAGATCTAATCACATATTATAAAACAAGAGATAATTCAGATTAGGCCCTGACCTTGACTGGTAGGTCGCTCCCCCACCACACAGCTCCGTCTGTGTGCCCTGCTGCTGCCCCTGATAGTGCTCGTTTTTTCCTTCCTGTGCCCCCTTGCTGCCCCTGATTGTGCTCGTTTTTTCCTTCCTGTGCCCCCTTGCTGCCCCTGATTGTGCTCGTTTTTTCCTTTCTGTGCCCCCTTGCTGCCCCTGATTGTGATCGTTTTTTCCTTTCTGTGCCCCCTGCTGCCCCTGATTGTGATCGTTTTTTCCTTTCTGTGCCCCCTTGCTGCCCCTGATTGTGATCGTTTTTTCCTTTCTGTGCCCCTTGCTGCCCCTGATTGTGATCGTTTTTTTCCTTTCTGTGCCCCCTTGCTGCCCCTGATTGTGATCGTTTTTTCCTTTCTGTGCCCCCTTGCTGCCCCTGATTGTGATCGTTTTTTTCCTTTCTGTGCCCCCTTGCTGCCCCTGATTGTGATCGTTTTTTCCTTTCTGTGCCCCCTTGCTGCCCCTGATTGTGATCGTTTTTCCTTTCTGTGCCTGTTTCCCGCCGCTGCGCCTGCGGCCCCGCCCCCTCACTGCCCATTCGCTGCCCCATTCCCTGCTCCTCCCTCCCACCTCCCCATTTATGGCGGCCGCTGCGTGGTGAAGAGAGCGACCCCTGACCTTGACTGGTAGGTCGCTCCCCCACCACACAGCTCCGTCTGTGTGCCCTGCTGCTGCCCCTGATAGTGCTTGTTTTTTCCTTCCTGTGCCCCCTTGCTGCCCCTGATTGTGCTCGTTTTTTCCTTCCTGTGCCCCCTTGCTGCCCCTGATTGTGCTCGTTTTTTCCTTTCTGTGCCCCCTTGCTGCCCCTGATTGTGATCGTTTTTTCCTTTCTGTGCCCCCTTGCTGCCCCTGATTGTGATCGTTTTTCCTTTCTGTGCCCCCTTGCTGCCCCTGATTGTGATCGTTTTTTTCCTTTCTGTGCCCCCTTGCTGCCCCTGATTGTGATCGTTTTTTCCTTTCTGTGCCCCCTTGCTGCCCCTGATTGTGATCGTTTTTCCTTTCTGTGCCCCCTTGCTGCCCCTGATTGTGATCGTTTTTCCTTTCTGTGCCCCCTTGCTGCCCCTGATTGTGATCGTTTTTCCTTTCTGTGCCTGTTTCCCGCCGCTGCGCCCTGCGGCCCCGCCCCTCACTGCCCATTCGTTGCCCCATTCCCTGCTACTCCCTCCCACCTCCCCATTTATGGCGGCCGCTGCGCGCCGCGCGCCGCTGGCGCGCCGCTGGCGCGCCTAAGGCAAGCCCGTCTGCGCCTGTCCGCGCCGTGGCCGCGCCCAGCGCCAGACCCCCTGGTCCGGGCATCCCCCGCGCCCGCCACATCAACAGACGCCGATACGACGCCAGCACCCTCCACGCACTCAACCCCGGAAAAGATCACGCCTGCTACCAGGCCACCCCGAAGCGCACCCAAGGGCCCTTCACCTGCCGGAACTGCAGCTTCGCCAGCACCCGCCCCGCCAAACCACCGCCCAGGAAAGAACCCAACTACCTCAGATGCATCCTCCTAAAGACACCCGCTCCGCCCGCAAACACGCCATCGAACTCTGGGACCTTCTCGACTCAACCTCCCCAGATGTCGCATTCCTGACGGAGACCTGGCTGAATCCCGCTTCAGCCCCCGACATCGCCATTGCCATCCCGGACGGATACAAGATCACCCGCAGGGACCGCACCAACGGAGTCGGAGGAGGCATCGCCATCGTCCACAGGAACACCCTCAGAGTCTCAACCAACACCGACGACACCCTCAGCACCGCCGAACACATGCACTTCCAGATCCACACCGATCCCAACACCACCCTCAGAGGAACCCTCATCTACAGACCCCCGGACCCCGACCACAGTTCAGCGATTCCATCGCTGACTTTGTCAGCACACACGCCATCGCCTCCACGGACTACATCCTCCTCGGGGACCTGAACTTCCACCTCGAGAACAACAAGGACACCAACTCCACCACCCTGATCGACAACCTCGCCACCCTCGGACTCAGACAGCTCGTGACTACACCCACCCACGCCACCGGCCACACGCTAGACTCCATCTTTTCCGCAAGCCCACACGTCTCCTTCAACCACACCTCCGAACCCCACTGGACTGACCACCACTGCATCCACTTCACCTACAGGAAGCCCACCACGCACCACCGCACCGAACAAATGCCTCGCCGCTGCTGGAGCAGAGTCACGGAAGACCAGCTAACCACAACCCTCGCCCTGAGCCCACCCGCCGAACCCTCCGACCCCGACACCGCCGCCCGCAACCTCAGACAGTGGATCGACGACTGCGCCAACACCCTCGCCCCGCTCAAGAATCCGCCCAACAGCCACACCAGCAAGAAAGCCACCTGGTTCACCGAAGACCTCCAGGCCTCCAAACGAACATGCCGAAAACTGGAGAAGATCTGGCTCCACGAACGGACAGCGGACAGCTGCCGCCCACAAGAGCGCCACCCGCAATCACCATCACCTCATCAGATCCGCCAAAAGGGCCTCACTCAAAGACCGCCTAGACAACAACGCACACAACAGCAAAGAGCTCTTCAACATCGTGAAGGAACTCTCCAACCCCAGCTCCAACACCAACGACATCCAGCCGTCGCAAGACCTGTGCGACTCACTGGCCACCTCCTTCCACCGCAAAATTGCCGACATCCACGACAGCTTCAACACCACGACCGCCCCGGCAACCACCGAGACCACTGCCCCCACAACCACCAACCGCCTGCTCTCCTGGACCAACATCAACGACGAGGACACCAGCGAGATCATGAACACCATCCACTCCGGTTCACCGCTAGACCCGTGCCCTCACCACATCTTCAACAAAGCCAGTACAGCCATCGCGCCCCATCTCCGGAAAATAATCAGCATCTCCTTCGAGACAGCAACCTTCCCGGAAAGCTGGAAGCACGCCGAGATCACCGCCTTACTCAAGAAACCCAAGGCAGACCCCAAGGACCTCAAGAACTTCCGACCCATCTCTCTGCTCCCGTTCCCCGCGAAGGTCACCGAGAAAATCGTCAACAAACAACTGACCCGCTACCTCGAGGAGAACAACATCCTGGACCCTTCCCAGTCCGGCTTCCGCAGCAACCACAGCACCGACACCGCCCTCATCGCCGCCACCGATGACATCAGGACCCTGCTAGACAACGGAGAAACAGCAGCCCTCATCCTCCTGGACCTATCAGCCGCCTTCGACACGGTCTGCCACCACACACTACGAACACGCCTTCACGACGCCGGGATCCAAGAGAAGGCCCTGGACTGGACCACATCCTTCCTTTCCGGCAGAACACAAAGCGTCCGGCTCGCCCCCTTCCGATCCAAGGCCACCAAGATCATCTGCGGCGTACCCCAAGGCTCCTCCCTCAGCCCAACGCTGTTCAACATCTACATGGCACCCCTCGCCCACGTCGCCCGACAGCACAACCTCAACATCATCTCCTACGCCGACGACACCCAGCTGATCCTCTCCCTCACCAAAGACCCTCACACCGCCAAAGCCCACCTCCACGAAGGAATGAAGGCCGTCGCCGAATGGATGAGGACCAGCCGCCTGAAGCTGAACTCGGACAAGACGGAGGTCCTCATCCTTGGTTCCAACCCTTCAGCCTGGGACGACTCCTGGTGGCCAACATCACTGGGAACAGCCCCGCCACCCACCGACCACGTACGCAACCTAGGGGTCATCCTCGACCCCACCCTCTCCATGACTAAGCAGGTCAACGCCGTTTCCTCATCCTGCTTCAACATCCTCCGAATGCTCCGCAGGATCTTCAAGTGGATCCCCACCGAAACAAGAAAAACAGTCACCCAGGCCCTCGTCACCAGCAGGCTGGACTACGGAAACGCCCTCTACGCAGGAACGACGGCTAAGCTCCTGAGACGGCTGCAACGCATCCAGAACGCCTCTGCACGTCTTATCCTCGACATCCCCCGACGCAGCCACATCACACCCCACCTGAGAGACCTGCACTGGCTCCCTGTCAACAAGAGGATAACCTTCAAGCTCCTCACCCACGCACACAAAGCACTCCACAACTCCGGACCAGCCTACCTCAACAGACGACTCAGCTTCTACACCCCCACCCGCCAGCTCCGCTCGACCAGCCTCGCCCTCGCCACAGTCCCCAGCATCCGGAAAACGACCGCCGGCGGCAGATCCTTCTCCCACCTCGCCGCCAAGACCTGGAACACCCTCCCCACCAACCTCCGACAGACCCAAGACCTACTGGCCTTCAGAAGACTCCTCAAGACCTGGCTCTTCGATCAGTAGCAGCACCACCCCCCTCTTCCCCCAGCGCCTTGAGACCCTTGCGGGTATGTAGTGCGCTTTATAAGTGACATGATTGATTGATTGATTGAATGTACTTCATAACTAACTTCCATAATGGACATCATCGCATAAGCGAAGTACATCAAACCAATTGGCATGCACTGTCAAATAATCCATCTATCAAAGACAAGATTCCACCCATTCCATAGAAGGGATTCAGAAGGGCTCCATGTCTGAAACAAATCCTGTGTCTTTCAGAGTTTGTGGACAAAAGGAAGCAAAAGAAATACTTTTCTAGACACACCAAATCTATAGATGTATTTATTTATTTATCTGAGAGTTTTATGCCATGACTGTGCTATTTGAATGCTAGGAAACATTAATCTAAAGGAAGTCAAATTGTACAACCATCACGACATAACCATCAAATAACGGATACATTGCTACTGAACGTATGTATGATGATATATAAGGAAAAACCAATAAAGATAGTTGGAAATACACATTGCCACAGTACATATGTCATTTATATCATTCAATGCCCCTGCCCAAAAATCTACATTGGGAGTACCATCAGACCTGTAAAAATAATAAAATTTAGTAACATTACAGAAATATATATGTCAGAACCCTGAACAAAAGACAACTTTTACTTTCTTTGGACTATAACAGATTCCTCGACATTCACAGAGAGGAAGACACGAACTAAGACTTCGGAAAAGAGAAAGTCAATGGATCTTGAGTCTGGACACAGTGTGGAATGGACTAAACAAGAAAAATGCATTATTGGTTATAGTGAGATGAACATGCCATCTGAATTGAGTATCTCAGCTCACCAACATTAGCAATCCCGTTAAGCATACATGCTCTACCTGTAACTGACTCCCAATTAGTTCAAGGGTGCATGAACACCACCATAGTACACTCCACTCATTTCCTTTACTTTCAGTAAATATCATAAAGTCATTATTCTCTAGCTGAGGAATTACAGTTCCTGATGTGACAAGAACTTCTGTTCTCAAATTGTATCTCCATATACCTATCAGACAGACTATCTTTAAGAATTCACAAAACTCAAGATGTTACTGTAAATCATGTAATTCTAGGTTATTAATGAATATACAGGGTTGCGTCCTGGCTCCAACCTTGCTCTCACTTTACATCAACCAAGTTGCCGAACTTCTATCTGTCATCCCAGCGGTCGCTCCCTCTCTAGCAAACCAAAAAAATCCCCACCCTCCTATTCGCAGATGATACCCTTCTTGCCTCGAAGACTCCCATGGGCTTGCAAAAATTATTAAACCAATTCAAGCTCTTCTGCGATGGGAGGGGCCTCGAAATAAACACCTCCAAAACCAAGCTAAGGCTGCTGAACCCCCACAAGTCCTTTAAAGGAAATCTGCTTTTAGACAACATTCCCCTAGAGAGAGTGAGCTCCTTCGATTTCCTGGGAATCAAACTGTCGGAGGGTATGGCCTGGAAACACCATCTCACCAAGGCCTACCTCAAATGCTCTCAGGTAACCGGGGCTCTGAGGAAGGAACATTGTCTCTCTCACACCAAGCCAATAGCACCAGCGCTGAAACTATATAGCTGCAAGGCTGTGAACAGTGCCCTTTACGGGGCTGAGCTGTGGGGCATGGCAAGAGTAAGAGACCTCACAGTTTTGGAGAACAAGTTTCTTAAAAATCTGGTCTTCCTCCCGCAAAGCACTCCTCTCTGCCCATTAAAGCTCGACATGGGCATCAAGCCTATTAGTGACCTAGCGAAGCTTCGTCCCCTGCTATTTTGGCAGAGGATGGCTACCAACCCCAAACTGACACCCTATGCTGCAGCTTTTAATGAGGTCTGTGCCTTAGATACCATGAACAAAATAGGCTGGATCAAATATGTTTTAAGCCTTATGTCTAGCATTGGGCTACCAGGACATAATATTGTTTGTCCACCAACCCATACCACAAGACAGATTAAACTACTATACTGGGAATGGGCTGAGAAAAATGCATACTCAAATAGTAACCAGGGCAGACTAACTGAAGAATTTAGAGACTTCAAAGTCAGCTGCTCCCTAGTAAGCTACCTTGATATAATCAAGGTGCCGACTGACAGGAAGCTCTATATCCAATTCAGGCATGGCAGCCTTGCAATCAATGCATTTACAAACTCTTGGCTGACCAACAAAGCCCAGCCCAAGAGCTGCCCCTGCTGCCCCTGCCCGCACAAATCAATAGGCCATGTTCTCTTTGCTTGCACAGCATATGCAAAACCTAGGGGTAAATGGTTAACCCCAGTTTGCAGACAACTTGGAACTCGAGACTCTAGAGTGGCCCTGCGCTTACTGAAATCAGATACAAGACCCTTATTCGTGTGCGCAACTGCGAATTTTTTGGGCCACTCTTGGGCGATTAGAAGGAGGGCACTGGTAACCCTCTCGACCCGTCCCTGAGAGTTTCAGACATGATGTCCTGCCCTATCAAGATTAACTGCCATATTGGTCACTAATTTTAGAATGTACATAGGTTCTTTTATCCTTGAACAACAACAAACCCAAATTCTCCTTTTTGTCTGTTTTTATCGTGAATACTGACGTTTTTAAACAACTATCTTAATCTTGCTGTGTAATGCCTATGAATGTAATTGTATGGTCTGTTGAACGCACAAATTTTAACGAATGCATTTGCACTTTAGACAAGGGACACTGCCATTTTGCACAGTAATTTTTTGGCTCGTCTGAGGCTTGAAAGCTATGAATTACATGATTATTGCTGTCCTATAGCCCGCTGTCACAGTCTTGACAATCAGTGTTATCTTTTAATTGTATTTCTTTTAAACACTTACAGGCTTGTTTCCTCCTAAATTGGAATGTATGTTGTTTACCCTGAATGTTTGTCTTTTTTATGGTATTTTACTGAAATAAAGAGTTTGAAATTGAATTGAATATGAGAATACACTGATTTGAAAAACATTAATCGGAAACTGGTATTTCTCAGAAAAGACCAATTAACATCATATAACAAAAGTGTTAATAGTATGATAATATGTATATACGGATCACTGTAGTGCATACCTTTCCTGTTCATGATACTTGCGTGTTTAATATGGTTATGAAGAATCATTATTGAGTGACTGACAACACCTTTAAATCAACATTGATGGACTAATGCTTGTACTATGAATGTATGTGACTGCACTTGACTATACACTAGAAATATCATCTACAACTCTAGAAGTATGCACTGATACCTAAGGGAGACAATATCATATACCCAGCAACATTCACTCATGTTCTGAAACAACTCTAATTAGTACACAATTTAAATACAGCAAGAGTCATTGTCTATCTAATCTACTTCACATAGTACTTGCTTCAAGAATTATACCATGTTAACAAATCTTCGTTTTCTTTCAAGCTTCATCACATAAGGTCATCGTAGCTGATAATTATTCACAATATTACACATCCAATAGTTGAACATAACACATAAAGACCTTCATTATTGAATTAGTCAATAAACACTCCAAGATGATGCTTCAGTAGACCTTACGGGACATGGACTTCCTCCAACATCCAAAGCTCACCATCTCAACTATGTTGAGGAACTTTATTTCAGTTCATAAACACCATTCACAAATGCATACCACCTCAGCTTTCTATAAAAACAATTTCACAGGCTCAATATATTTTTTTATTGCTTATGGTGTGACCGGTTTTCGCACTGATTATTGTTCAATAAAACGTTCCTTATTTCCAATGGTTTTTAATTAGATACCATTTTTTATTATAACCTATTCTAGTAAACACATTTGAATATTATTGCTCTTATCTAGTTGCCCATTAAGTGCTTTATACTTGACCTCTTCAAAATAGGCATTGACCACAACCATTTTATATTTCCGCTTCTGGTAATACCCACCTAGTCTGCACATAAAATGCAATCCATACTCTAACCACAACTGAGAACACAACATACAGACCACAACTAAACTGCCAGCATCTGACCACAAATTATGATGTCATATGGACAATCTACAGGTATGCTGCTGTAAGTAAATGCCCTTTTTAGGTCTCGCCTACGCAGCACGCATGCGCTGCATAGGAGGGCCTTTAGCCGTCGCTCTGCTCATTTTCAAGCACTGCATTCGTGCTTGTGGTGGCATCCACCTTGCGGGAGCGAGCAGGGGCGCGCCACTAGCACGAGTGCAGTGCTTGAAAAGTAAAGACTGCGCGCGCAGGCACGCACGCACCACTCCCGGGCTTGCTTTATATTTATCTGGCTTTCTTTGAACAGAACACATCGCGGAGGTTCATTCATGCGTGCTTTCACTTTCCAAAGCTGACCTAATAGAACAATTATAAAATCGGCCTAACTTAATGGATGTCTAAATTAGTGGGGCGAAAGGCACAGAATACGCCTCTTTAAAAAAATGTTTTTTCCCGTTTCATAGCACGGGCTAGTAACAGTTCAACCGCTCGATGCAGACTTTATCTGGCATACGCAGTGGATGAAAGGTTGTTACCAGACATCACAAACCATTAATAAAGCATGGGGTTGTCCCATTCACATATCCGTGTGAGTAGTAATGGAGGGCACATTTGCTAATTTGTGCATCAACGTGTAACTACTGACCCTGGTGTGCACATCCAGTGACTCATGAAACTGCAGGCATCCACTTTAAATATTGACTCCAACCCCATCTGGAAGGAGTCTCACACTGTTCTACTATCAACATTTTTCACAGAATGCTTGAAATTGGCTAACAGATTGTATCACAGCACCTTGTCTGGGAACCACGCAGTACAGTTTTTACTACGTTCTGAATAAGCTGTCATGGCGCACATTCTACAGGAGGACGGCCTGTCATTTTTATGAACATTGCACATGGCAGCTGACTAACAACAATGTTGTTGCGCAGTGTGCTGATGTCACAGCTTGTTCACATTCAGCGGTTGCTGCGGTAATATGTTTACAAACTGCTCCGGAAATGTTACCCTTTTTCTGGAATCACACAATCTGGCTTCTGCTTGCTCACTATGAAAGCATTACTACTTTGTCTCATATAAAATGTCTGCGTTGTTTTTTTCAAAATTGTTACGTATTTGCCTAATCATAAGCAGTACACACAAATCTGGCCTGTATAGACTTTAATCATGTTCCTTGTAAGCACTAGCGCTTTATGCTCCATCTTTCTATGAGCCTGAGTTTTTTATTTTTTTATTTAAACATTTGGTGGCTGTCGTCAATATATTATTAGAAAAAGAGAGGGACCCTTGGTGACCCAAAGGACTGGGGTTCCGACAGAAATTAAAATAACGTCCTCTGGGAATTTTTTTTTTTTTTATTCACACCTTATTTAAAAAAACCTCATACCATCCAATCTAGTCTCATACACTCAACACACAGTCCAAAAGGTCACTGCTGAGCCCAGTGTTTGCAACGTATTGGCACAAAAACCTGCAGTTAATAAAATTATGATAGCAGTTTATTAGAATTTTTTGTTTTTGTTTCAATACAGAATTAAAAACATTTTAATCCACAAATCACATAAAGAACATAATCACCACATCAATGCAATTATTAACACAATTAATCACAATAAAAAACAGTTTTGTTATAAAAACACACAACACGAGAGTTAAAACAGACAGTAATCTTTGTCATAAAACACCATAACCCATTGCAGTAATTATACAAATGATCCCTGATGTCTTGTAGTTCATCAACATCTAAGGTAATGTTCGTTTGGATGGATTTATGGCAAGAAAGAGCGTCGACGCGTTTCGAAGGCCTATTTACATTACACCTTCTTTTTCAAGACAGTAGCGTTATGTACTCCCGTTGTCTTAGAAAATCTATAAACATAAACACATATATCAATAAAAATAGATATCCCATAAGAACATACACTTACTGCAACCAATTATCAAAGTCAGACTATATTACTTTAGATACACAATCTGTTATTTAAAAAGCCGAAGTTTTAAAATGCCAATACCGCAATCATCTTAGCCCCCACAGTGCCTCATAAGAATCAAGTTAAAACGTCCAACCATCCTTAATGCAATACCACTCAATCCATTCGTATAATGATAGGGGACCATCTAAAAACACTCCACAGCCTACTTATATACTATACCATTCACCCCATTCCTTACAAGCATCCATCTTCTAACTGCCAAGATAGAGCATGTTGACTTACTTATAGGCTGTCATATGGTGTGCCAAAATATTGTTTGGACAGTGTTAATCCAAAGGCACTGTGATCAGCTCCCACAGCCTGATCTGCTCCTTATCTAAAATCACACCTGAAAGAATCAGTGTATAATTATATCATAAACTCAGGAATATCTATAATTCCTCCCCATATCTCATTATAATCACAAAACTGGATACTCTTCATATTAGCGACTTACTTGTTCTAATGTCCTTTCTCTGATAGGACGTATAATGCTGTGCGTTAATCCGGTCCCAGCTTTAGGATCCAACCAACAGCTTACTCCTTAATATAAACTACATAAATGGTAAAATTACAACTTGACTAAGGTCATAGTTGCCCCACATTACCCCAATACATCCACAGACTATCCTGTTTCTTATGGCTGTTACCTACCTGACATTAAGAACAATTCTCCTAGGCTTGTTGCAGAACTTCCCTTCTTACAGGGGCAACTGTGCGTCAATTAAAATACTTTCTTTTGACCACGTTTCTCTTTGGGTCCTTGCAATTCTACACTCCCAAATTGGTACTTTTTGTATAGCTATAAAATAGAAAAAAACCTAAATCAACTCCTTTGTATATATCGTATATGGTTACCTTCAAACTAAAAGACCAAGCCTATTTTTGTATATTAAATAACTGGCCAAATTATTAAAAAAACACACAAAACCCCTTTCTCCTTCAATATCCAAATCGGCTAAGGAGCAGAAGATAGTGCCGTTATTCATCCCTACTATTTATTTTTGGTTATTGCTCTATCTGGCCACATCCCCATGTATATCCCTCGAATTCAATTCCACGGCCGCTTGTAATAAGCGTTTAACCGGATACATTGTGTCCCAAGTTCCTCTGAGGCTAAACCGCATATTAAGTTGCCGAGTTGTTTAATCTCTACTAATCTCTACCATCATCGGTCTTACTCGTTTACAGAAAGAGTCCTCACACCCCTCTCTTCCTCTTCTTGTCTAAATAAAGATAACCACCTAAACACTCACCTTTTTATATGTAAACCGGCAGCACTCAGATACGTCCGTCCTGGTAGTTTGTTTAAGTCTGTAATCAAGCCGCGATTCACCAGCTTTTTAAACACGGCCTTCTCTCTGTCTAATTGACGTTCCCTACGCAATGATGTCATATCCTGTGGAGGCGCTCGGGCTCTTTAGGTTGTTCATTTTCCAACATGCCATTTTTTTCTTTGAGAGAAGAGAACTTTATTCCGAATTTCACAAAAAGCACAATTGCTCCGTGGCTCATACATCTAAACCCATATTTCCTCACACTAATACCTCACTAAATTCGGAGCGTAATTATTGGCTCTATAATCGTAAAAACTATCCAACAACAGAAAGCCTATTCTAAACCTTTATTTAAAATAATCGTTTTTCAAACTAAGTCAATTGGGAGACGCCCCATCGCTAACCTCCATCAGTCCTGCATCATTATACAAAAATTTATTTTTATATATATAAAAAATAAATGCTTCCAAAATACAAACTCATAAAAAGGGATGCAAAATCTATCCTCTCTGTTGGTCACATCTATACCTATAGGCTCCTACATTAAATCGCAGCCTCCTTCTTCACACTAGATATGCAAGTCTATATTAAGAAATTATTGACATCCAGTCCTCCCGGGAATTTAGGCCATTCTGTACTGTGTTTAATTTACATATAAACCACTGTTCTCTCAGTTTTCTCTTTTTGTCCAGGTCCCCACCCCTCATGTTGCCAGAAACTTTCTCCAATATAAACCACTGCAAATCATTACAGCTATGGTTTAGACTTGAGAAGTGTTCCGTTAGAGGTGCATTTTCTTTCCTTGTTCTGAGTGCCGATTTGTGCTCTAGTACCCTAAATCTAAGTTCCCTGCTTGTTTCCCCTACATAACCCAGGCCACATGGGCAAATCAGCAAATAAACCAAGTTTTTACTACGACAATTACTGAGACTACTACACTTTATCTCTTGACCATTAAAATTGAGGCTTTTGGTCACCACACAGTGTTCACATATGGAGCACGTGCCACATTTATGGTTGCCAATCGCCTTAGTGCCCTGTATTGTACCTTGCACATCCTTATTACGGTCTCTATAGGTGTTTACCAGGCAGTTTCTAATATTCCTATTCTTCCTGAAAGCAAAAAGTGGCTTCTCTAATTTCAAATCTTGGCCATCATTTAGAATTTTCCAATTCCTGTTAAGAATATTCTTGATTTGATTACTGCTTTCACAAAATTGACTCACAAATACAATCTTTTCATTTACTAAATCCCGGCTGCTGGTTCTATTTTGATCCAACATATACTCGCGGTCGTAATATTTGGCTCGCTTGTAAGATTGGTTGATCAATTTTCTAGGATAACCCGATCCTTCAGCTTTTGTTTCAGAACCTCTGAGTGCCTATTAAAGTCACAAATAGAGGAACAATTTCTGCGTAATCGCAGAAATTGCCCGAAGGGAATATTATCCCTTTGGGCTTTGGGATGAAAACTCCCATAGTGTAGCAATGTGTTCTTATCGGTAGGTTTGGTGTAAAGTTCCACCGCCAGCTTACCTTCATTCCCCAAAATTTAACCACCCAATAAAGTCCTCGAGTTCCTCCTGATTTCCTTCCCATATGAAGATAATGTCGTCAATGAAGCGGCACCACGAACTCACGTTCTCAAAATAAGGTGCCACTTCATTGAAGACATGTTTATCCTCAAACTCGCCCACATAGAGGCATGCCAGACTGGGAGCACAAGTGGCTCCCATGCTGGTCCCCTTAATCTGCTGGAATAAGTCCTCCTCAAATAAAAAAAGATTATTTTTCAACACCATTGTGATACAGTGTAAGATAAAATCCATGCTGCCACCATGGAGGTCTACTCTCTCTAGGAGGGATCCTATCACTTCAATTGTAAAGACTTTAGCAATCCCCCAATGAGACCAATCGTGAGTAGCATTGGTTCTCTCTTAGAGCCTCTCAGTAAATTTGCTGATTGCTTTATTAACCATTGGTACAACAGCAAAAATCATACCTTAAGGACTCGGCACACGCCATCTCAATTTTTGAGGGGAAGGGCTTCAACAGGGTGACCCAATTTTAGGTCACCCTGGATATTGAAGCCCTTTATACCAATATACCCCAAGATGATACAATTGAAGTGATAGGATCCCTCCTAGAGAGTAGACCTCCATGGTGGCAGCATGGATTTTATCTTACACTGTATCACAATGGTGTTGAAAAATAATCTTTTTTTATTTACTTTACACCAAACCTACCGATAAGAACACATTGCTACACTATGGGAGTTTTCATCCCAAAGCCCAAAGGGATAATATTCCTTTGGGCAATTTCTGTAATTACACAGAAATTGTTCCTCTATTTGTGACTTTAATAGGCACTCAGAGGTTCTGAAACAAAAGCTGAAGGATCGGGGTTATCCTAGAAAATTGATCAACCAATCTTACAAGCGAGCCAAATATTACGACCGCAAGTACATGTTGGAACAAAATAGAACCAGCAGCCGGGATTTAGTAAATGAAAATATTGTATTTGTGAGTCAATTTTGTGAAAGCAGTAATCAAATCAAGAATATTCTTAACAGAAATTGGAAAATTCTAAATGATGGCCAAGATTTGAAATTAGAGAAGCCACTTTTTGCTTTCAGGAAGAATAGGAATATTAGAAACTGCCTGGTAAACACCTATAGAGACCGTAATAAGGATGTGCAAGGTACAATACAGGGCACTAAGGCGATTGGTAACCATAAATGTGGCACGTGCTCCATATGTGAACACTGTGTGGTGACCAAAAGCCTTAATTTTAATGGTCAAGAGATAAAGTGTAGTAGTCTCAGTAATTGTCGTAGTAAAAACTTGGTTTATTTGCTGATTTGCCCATGTGGCCTGGGTTATGTAGGGGAAACAAGCAGGGAACTTAGATTTAGGGTACTAGAGCACAAATCGGCACTCAGAACAAGGAAAGAAAATGCACCTCTAACGGAACACTTCTCAAGTCTAAACCATAGCTGTAATGATTTGCAGTGGTTTATATTGGAGAAAGTTTCTGGCAACATGAGGGGTGGGGACCTGGACAAAAAGAGAAAACTGAGAGAACAGTGGTTTATATGTAAATTAAACACAGTACAGAATGGCCTAAATTCCCGGGAGGACTGGATGTCAATAATTTCTTAATATAGACTTGCATATCTAGTGTGAAGAAGGAGGCTGCGATTTAATGTAGGAGCCTATAGGTATAGATGTGACCAACAGAGAGGATAGATTTTGCATCCTTTTTTATGAGTTTGTATTTTGGAAGCATTTATTTTTTTTATATATAAAAAAAAAAAAAAAAAAAGATTTTTTGTATAATGATGCAGGACTGATGGAGGTTAGCGATGGGGCGTCTCCCAATTGACTTAGTTTGAAAAACGATTATTTTAAATAAAGGTTTAGAATAGGCTTTCTGTTGTTGGATAGTTTTTACGATTATAGAGCCAATAATTACGCTCCGAATTTAGTGAGGTATTAGTGTGAGGAAATATGGGTTTAGATGTATGAGCCACGGAGCAATTGTGCTTTTTGTGAAATTCGGAATAAAGTTCTCTTCTTTCAAAGAAAAAAATGGCATGTTGGAAAATGAACAACCTAAAGAGCCCGGGCGCCCCCACAGGATATTACATCATTGCGTAGGGAACGTCAATTAGACAGAGAGAAGGCCGTGTTTAAAAAGCTGGTGAATCGCGGCTTGATTACAGACTTAAACAAACTACCAGGACGGACGTATCCGAGTGCTGCCGGTTTACATATAAAAAGGTGAGTGTTTAGGTGGTTATCTTTATTTAGATAAGAAGAGGAAGAGAGGGGTGTGAGGACTCTTTCTGTAAACGAGTAAGACCGATGATGGTAGAGATTAGTAGAGATTAAACAACTCGGCAACTTAATATGCGGTTTAGCCTCAGAGGAACTTGGGACACAATGTATCCGGTTAAACGCTTATTACAAGCGGCCGGGGAATTGAATTCGAGGGATATACATGGGGATGTGGCCAGATAGAGCAATAACCAAAAATAAATAGTAGGGATGAATAACGGCACTATCTTCTGCTCCTTAGCCGATTTGGATATTGAAGGAGAAAGGGGTTTTGTGTGTTTTTTTAATAATTTGGCCAGTTATTTAATATACAAAAATAGGCTTGGTCTTTTAGTTTGAAGGTAACCATATACGATATATACAAAGGAGTTGATTTAGGTTTTTTTCTATTTTATAGCTATACAAAAAGTACCAATTTGGGAGTGTAGAATTGCAAGGACCCAAAGAGAAACGTGGTCAAAAGAAAGTATTTTAATTGACGCACAGTTGCCCCTGTAAGAAGGAAGTTCTGCAACAAGCCTAGGAGAATTGTTCTTAATGTCAGGTAGGTAACAGCCATAAGAAACAGGATAGTCTGTGGATGTATTGGGGTAATGTGGGGCAACTATGACCTTAGTCAAGTTGTAATTTTACCATTTATGTAGTTTATATTAAGGAGTAAGCTGTTGGTTGGATCCTAAAGCTGGGACCGGATTAACGCACAGCATTATACGTCCTATCAGAGAAAGGACATTAGAACAAGTAAGTCGCTAATATGAAGAGTATCCAGTTTTGTGATTATAATGAGATATGGGGAGGAATTATAGATATTCCTGAGTTTATGATATAATTATACACTGATTCTTTCAGGTGTGATTTTAGATAAGGAGCAGATCAGGCTGTGGGAGCTGATCACAGTGCCTTTGGATTAACACTGTCCAAACAATATTTTGGCACACCATATGACAGCCTATAAGTAAGTCAACATGCTCTATCTTGGCAGTTAGAAGATGGATGCTTGTAAGGAATGGGGTGAATGGTATAGTATATAAGTAGGCTGTGGAGTGTTTTTAGATGGTCCCCTATCATTATACGAATGGATTGAGTGGTATTGCATTAAGGATGGTTGGACGTTTTAACTTGATTCTTATGAGGCACTGTGGGGGCTAAGATGATTGCGGTATTGGCATTTTAAAACTTCGGCTTTTTAAATAACAGATTGTGTATCTAAAGTAATATAGTCTGACTTTGATAATTGGTTGCAGTAAGTGTATGTTCTTATGGGATATCTATTTTTATTGATATATGTGTTTATGTTTATAGATTTTCTAAGACAACGGGAGTACATAACGCTACTGTCTTGAAAAAGAAGGTGTAATGTAAATAGGCCTTCGAAACGCGTCGACGCTCTTTCTTGCCATAAATCCATCCAAACGAACATTACCTTAGATGTTGATGAACTACAAGACATCAGGGATCATTTGTATAATTACTGCAATGGGTTATGGTGTTTTATGACAAAGATTACTGTCTGTTTTAACTCTCGTGTTGTGTGTTTTTATAACAAAACTGTTTTTTATTGTGATTAATTGTGTTAATAATTGCATTGATGTGGTGATTATGTTCTTTATGTGATTTGTGGATTAAAATGTTTTTAATTCTGTATTGAAACAAAAATTATTTTTTAATAAACTGCTAGCATAATTTTATTAACTGCAGGTTTTTGTGCCAATACGTTGCAAACACTGGGCTCAGCAGTGACCTTTTGGACTGTGTGTTGAGTGTATGAGACTAGATTGGATGGTATGAGTTTTTTTTAAATAAGGTGTGAATAAAAAAATTTTTTTCCCAGAGGACGTTATTTTAATTTCTGTCGTTAATATATGCCAAAATGTGTTTGCAAACTCCTTAAAGAACCGTGCATTTTCATGCAGCCCTCAGCTGTTCACCAGTGGCTATCCTGGTGTTAATCACATCGCACACACAAAGGGAAGTAGCTAGAAAATTAAAATACACCCCACTTGAACTATACCTCTAAGCGCACTGAGCACGTGAAGCAAGCAAACCTACCCTTATTGAGAGACTTCCCTTCAGCCTTTCACGGTGTCAATACATCTATCTATCCATCCGCCCTTTCACCTTTCCATCTAGTCATCCATTCATCTGGCCATCCCATCACCTTTCCATCCACCCATCCAACATTCCACCCATTCAAATATCTATATTCATCCTTCCAAGCATCCACCCATCGATATATATTCGCATACCCATCTATCCAGCTTTTCACCCTATCCATTCACCCTTTTATGCTACATTTTACTTTTTCTTCCTCATTTTATCATTCTATTCTTCCTTTCACCCTCCAGATCTTTCATTTTTGCTCTTACCTACCCTTCTTTTGCCTTACCCTTACTTCTTGCTTATCTTTCTCTCTCACTTTTTTTTTTTAAATTTGTTCACCCCTCTGTATTTTCCCCTGTTGTCTGCATGTCATCATTTTTTTTATTTTAATTTTTGTTTCCTTCCCTGTACATTTAAGCCCACCTTCCACACCTCTGTCATGGTATTTCCTAACAGTGTTATTTATGAGCTTTTGTCTGCAGAGCTGCAGACAGAAGACGCCCATAAACAACTAGTTAATGTTTTAGTGGTACCCAATTTTCCTGCCCCTGGCACCCAGGTCCAGACCTCGCCACTTAAGCTGGGTAAGTGGGGGTTCACTACTCCACAGACACATACACATTTTTGTTCTTATGCAGCAAGTTAGGTCTGTGGTGTTTTTGCTGTAATTAGGAATACTGTGCTGCTCTTTCCAGATAAAAACAAGCATTGGCATAGCCAATAGTTCTCGCCTTTGGGACCTTATAAGTGTTTAGTTATCCAGCACAATATCCTTGGTGCAACAACATCAAGTGTTGCATGGCTAAACACTTATAAGGTCCCAAAGGCGAGACCTATTGGCTATGGCAATGCTTGTTTGTGTTGTTATTCCCCCCCCCCCCACACTTTTTGCTAGATTGTATTGCTGGGGCATGGACTCTGAACAGTAAGGTGCTGTTGTCCAGCGCCAGTGTATGTTTTTTGCCTCCTAAAAATACATAGAATTTGCAAATCTCTGAGTAGCATATTTAACTTACCTATAAGAGCCTAGTATATGGTGCTCTGTGTATCCAGGACCTGTAAGTTAAATGTCACTAGTGGATTGCAATACCTCTTCAGGCCACCACTAAAGTAACAAAGCAAAACATGTCTTGAAGCCTGCCCCTGCAGCCTGAATATGCAGTTTTAAAACTGCAAATTAAGCCTGGCAAAATAAATCTTTTGCCAGCCTGAAACCTTCCTTTTTAATACTGATCAGTGACCCCTAAAGTAGGCCCTAAATGCCCCCTAGGGCAGGGTGCATTGTATTTAAAAAGTAGGATGTGTTCTCGAATTTTATAGATCCTGGCAGTGAAAAATCTTCCAAGTCGTTTTTCCCTGTGGCAAAGCTGGCTCTCCTATAGAAAATTTGTTTATTCTGTCTGCCCTGTACTACACCTTTGTGCTACAGCTCCCAACGGTTGACCTCAGGTTTAAACTATTGAAACCTAACTAAACCTAGTCAGGAATAGTAGCATTAATACTTGAAAAGGATTTCTAACCACTTCAACTAATAAACCGCTTTCTCACAGATATCAATAAGGGAATTAATCACGGATCACAGTGTAAGATGCCTCTTTACAATCTTGCTAGTCCTAATTTCTCTTAAAAGGGCTTCTCCAAAGGGTACCTCTATCATTATGTAACAAAGCACATAATTTCCTGTTTGTTTTGTTCACAGTGACTTTAGGAATGCATGTTTTTTCTACAGGTATGCCGTTCAGGTAAAACTTTATAGTGATCACGCCTCCTCATTTCCTACCCCAGCCCTGCATGGTCCTAAGGGCCATTCAGATATTATAATACTAGAAAGTAATATCATTATGAAGGAGGGTTACAGGCAATAATTATATTAATACACCACTGTAACTTTGCACGTACCCTTCCCAACTACAATCCAACCTATAATGCCCAAATATACATCTACACTATTGATTCATCTTAAAGTGTTATTCCATTTGGTACCGTAAGCCTTACTGACCTAACCTTCCAACACACTATAACAATAATTTATAATAATTTATCAGTCGTCTCCAAGAACACCCTGAAAGTCCTACTTCCTTGATGCATTCTACACTTAGGGGTTGATTTAGATATTGGCGGATGGGTTACTCCTTCACAACGGTGACGGACATATCATCTGCTGAAATATAAATCCCATAGGAGTAACCTGTCCGCCAAGATCTAAATCAGGCTCTTAATCCCTTTCCCTAAATAAGGCACAAATACTTCAACACTCCCTCCCTATTTTATTCTTCCTCCCCACTTTACCAGATCATACGTCATAATTCCGAGACTTCTAAAAGAAATCTATTCCATGAACAATAGGATTGCCTTCTCTGGATAACTTCCATACCATATCACTTTTACTAATAGTTTCATTACTTAATAGATAATGGATTATCTACTTCTTTCGGCCCTTCTTCTGACTGTATCAGATGCACAATATAAGTATGATAGCATAATTTACCTCACACATATTCACTGCCACCACCACACCTTTGGATTTATCGAGTGAACCCCATTTGCAGTGCTACAGAGTACACATCACTGCCTTGAAACAACATACTTTGTAAGTAAAAATGAACAAAACTATAAATATATGTTTGAATTACCTCATAGGTATTATTATGGACATTATTATGTATCTTCACAATCTTGAAAAAACTCCAGGCCTGCACGCCAATAGGGGACGAAACACATGTTGGCTGTTACTCTCAAATGCTGATTGAGGATACTCATCAAGAATAAAACAAGTCACTGGCATATTCTTAACAATGTCCAGGCTATTATCACTTGACTAAATATAAGATATCTTGGTGTAAGAATTCCACCTACCTTAGAAGAGCTACTAAAATTCATCACCAAATGTAGAAGTTAATTCACATTGTCCATCTATATATCAGTCAGAATCTTTCGTCTCAATTCCAGTAGCTGGATTTCTAGTTCTTAATACGACAAAAGCAACAACATCAACTGTGTTGTTTCCTACCCAGATACCATTAGCAGCTCCTGAATGTTTTTCTCTGGATCTTCAAAATCTAGGACAATTTATAAAATCTAGTTTGCATTTTCTGTGCATCCTTCGGTGTTTGCTACCTCTCAGGCTAAAGTGCCTTTATGTTATTTTGAAAGAAGGTCTAGCATCTTGGTTGTTACCATTCATATCTTAGAATAGTCCTCTACTGTGTGATGTTTAATGGATTAAAACTGAACTGCAATGATATTGTGGACTTTAAACAGTGCAAGAGGGATCTGTTTATTTATTTCAACTTCAACGATTAGAGTTAGAAAAAGGATGTCCTAAGGACAAGAGCGCTACTCTCTTTTATAAAGAACTAAGAGCCTGATTTAATTCCTGGTGGGGGACCATCCTCCACCAGGGCGACGGAGTATACTACCCCATCACCCTGATGGAGGTAGAGCCTTCCAGATTTAGAAATGTCCACTGGCCCAGCAGACATTTCTAGCATTGATAGGTACTGCCATCACGGCGGTTCCTGTCAATGCATTGTGATTTTGCCGTACGGCTCCGTCAACATGACGGAGCTATACGGAAAACTTACGTAGTTTTTATTCAAAAAAGAAAAATCCCAAAGCTGGATTTTCTTTTTTTAAATTAAAAAAATCAATGCTTCTCTTACCCTGGGAGTTTCCTCCATTGCCTGGCGGGGGGGAGGGGGAATGTGTACTTTTCAGTGCCCCTTACTGCCAGGTTTTTCCTGGCAGTAATGGCCATTGAAAGATTGCTATATATCTGTCCATCTAAACTAGTTGTGCAGACATATAGCCAAACCTCCGATGGCCCTTACTCCTTCGGGCTGTCAGAGAAGTTTGACTACGGTGGAGACGGAGTAGTCCAATCCGTCGTCAAACAATGGTCCGCCCGCTTTCAAATTGGGCAGGCGGACCATAATCGCGGCAGAGAGTTCCTTCCCAGCCAAGATATAAATCAGGCCCTATGTGATGAATTAAAAGATGGGATAGCTCAAGGGCCACATCGACCTATAGATTGTGACAAGTTCGTAACTTTAGTCTTACAGATGGATCATAGATCGGCAGACGCATGTGTGAAGAAAGGTGAGCAGAGCTTCGGCATATTCTGCAAACAACCACATTTAGAACACCAATTCTTCTCCAGAGCCCATGCAATTTGGAGCTGTATGTCAACAATTGTCAAAAGAAAAAAGAATATCACAGAGATAAGAACATATGTCTATTAGTCAAATAAGCATGTTATCAAATTCTTTCCGAATAGACCTAAACACCCTTGGCGGGGAAACACTGAAGCTCAGAGGAAAAAGGGTCTTCCCCCTGATCTGTTCTCTGTCTTCAACCTCTGAACAGGTTATTTTAAGTACAGATCAATTGAGTTCAGCACAAATTAATCGAGATGTACCCTTGCAAGACGATAATATAGTGCATTATCAATTATCACCCTTAATTGATTCAAGAGCTGCAGGGAAGTTTATTAATTAGGAATATGGTAAGCAATTAGGTTTAGCAGAGATGAGGCATAGGCGGCATCACAAAAATAGTGCACCACAAATGGGGCTCTAGAGAAAGTGGTGTCAGAGACAGGCATCAAATGGAATATGAGAGATGCAGAGTCAGAGCAGGAGGTACCCGAGATGTGGTGAGACACCAAGAAATGGCACATTAAACTGGGAGGCCCCAGAAGAGAGGTAGGCTGCAAGTGTCACCATAGATTGATTATAGGATGATGGTATGAAGACCTGAAATTTAAGGCTTCTGTCTTCCTGTTTACATGGTCCCACTCTAGCGTTTTGTGTTTTTTGTCCAAAAGTGACACAGGTATAATGGCTGGAGTACCATAAAATGAGGGTATTAGAGATTGGACCTAAGGAGCAGTACCAGTCTATGAGCACTGGAGAAGAGGGTTTTAGAGAGGGAATATGAGATGAGGGGGACAGAAGAGGGTGAGATGTGGGGGTCGGGGTGTTGCTAACACCAATAGGCATTATAGGAGTTGGTACCAGAGTTCAAGCACTAGAGGTGGAGAATAGCATCCACTGTTGGGATCTCTGTACGATCCAGTGGCCCCATGTATGAATCTTAACAGGTTTACAAAATGTATTTCTTACAGTTGAGTTAGGTAATAGACCTTTGTTTGAACAAGTGAAATAAAGGATAAAGTACCTCTTCACAAACCCCACCACTTGCCCTCTCCCCAATCTAGACCAGTAAAGTACTGGAATATTACATGCGTGCCCTTTCAGAACCTATGGCTTATTTGGAAATTTAAGTGATATGCAAGCTGTAAAATGCACAGTTGATTCCATTTTTTAAATATTTTCTCAGGAGGGTTTTTCCCCTCAATGTCCCTAAGTTGTGGAAAGCAGGCTCACTCACTTTGCTTGCTCATTGTAATACCACTAACCTGTAGATTTGAATATTGCTGCAGCCACAACGCAGAACCCACCAGTCTCTACCAAATCGAGCATGCAGAACAAGTCAAAGATTATGCTCGGTGCTGACACTGAAGTGGGAGAAATGAGGATAAAGATATGAGAGAAGGCACACAAGAGATGTTGTTAGTTTGTAGTCAGAGAGTTTGCTTCATCAGATGGAGGTCTCTCAGATTTTCTGCAGTCTTTTACAATAAACTGCTTTTTTATACTAACAGTACACAAGACTACTGTTACCCTCTGATACTAAATCAACTTAAAATACACAGGTTTTTCTTATACACAGATGCAAGAAATTCTCTAGTAACTAATCCACTATGATAAACATTCAACATATCAGTGGCAGAGTAACTTTAACTTTTTAGAGCCAAAAGAATTGTCATGAGATTGGTCTTGTCCAGCTGTCATGTAGCAGTTAATGCCTTACAACGTGAGACACCTATCAGGAAACCAAGGTTCATGCGGGATCTGCGAATAACACTGTGGAGGCCAAAGATACAGCACAACATGGAATTGTGACTGAATCCGTATGTAGAAGCTCCGGACAAATTCGGTGGCCCAAGAAGCGCCCCACAAACCAAACAGGTATCTAATTCTCCCTAGCTTTCACCAACCTGATGCCCCTGAAGACAGCACTGGAAGACGTCGAACAATTTCAAGGATGTGAGGAAAGTCTTTGAGGAAACACGGCAGAAAGAATTTTAAAAAGCACTACAAACAGTAAACCTTTTGTGAATATGTTCTTGATGTCTGACTTGAAGATAATCTCGACTGGAGAGCCAGGGACACCAGTGAAGAGCTGAGCTCAAGCACAGGAACCCAAGTGAAGAGCAGAGCTCAAACAGAGGCTTTCACTCATCAACAGAGAAGAAAGGCAAGCACATTGCCATGCCCTGGGTGTGGCTTTTATAGACTGCGGGAACCTTGAATCATGATCCTTGAATTTTGCGGTGGCCTGCCACTCAGCTGCAGGATACAGTCACAGCTTTTGGGGTTGCCCGCTTGCGTACAGCATTGACTGTGCTGGTGATGGGGGGTAACAACTGGGCAGCATACTCGTGAAAGCCACAGTCCGCAATGGCATGACTCCTGTCATGCACAACAGACAAAATCCAGAGTGTCAATGCCCTGAGCAAAGAATGGAAGGAGCAGCAAATAACGCCCATGAAACGAGGTGGATGGGAGTAGGGGCTATCACCTGTGGCAAGCCATAACAAATATTGCATTGTGCATTGCCAGTCAGGGGAATGTGCAGTGGCCTTCTAAGAAATTTAGGGCACCTACATTTATGTTTTTGAACATTAAGCACTGAGCAGGAGTGAGAAGGCAAAGATTACTCGACAAGGTGGTAGAGGGTAGAAACTTGGGTACAGTGATATTCACTCTGTGATATCATTGTCCTCTCATTGGTTTATTTTTTCAGAAGATAAGGATTTGTATTTACATGTATGTAGATAAATCAGTTAAAATAATATACAAATAGAAAAGCAGAAGGTGTGTGCACCTTCTGATATCAATACAATCCCCAAAGTCAAGTTTTCTATAAGTTAAGGGGCTAATCTTCATCCATATCAGTGTTCTTTGCAACTGCTAAATGAGCTAGTCTTTTGTGAGAATTATTCTCCCACAAATGATTTGTGATTACACAAGGTGTACAGATGTGGGGACTCAGGGCCTAAATCTAGTCCTGATCCAGCCTTGGGTACTAGTAGATTGAAGCCTCAACTACTGAGTTTCAGAGTACCAATAAAATAATAAAAGGTCTTCCTCAAAAACTTTCTATGACAAAAAACCATCACTCGAATAACATGGACCCCTTCCCCAGGAAAATCAATGGTTGTCTCAATGCCTCAGTGAGGAAGTCAGTAATAACCAAGAGCCCATGTAATGGTAACGAGATAGAAACACAGTTATAAATTCATTGGAAACCTACAATTGCTGTCAAGGGGACAGATCTAGTAGTGGACCAGCACCATCTCAGGAGTTCCAATTGTACCTGACACTTTAGCTGCCTTTATTTGAGTGATTTAAAAGGAAATATTAAATTAACCCTAGTGACAGTTACTTAAACAAAACAAGTCAAGCTAAAAGATAAATCATTTAAAAAACAAAAAAGCTGATGGACAGTCTAGTGTTGGAAATGGGATTCCTGGTTGGCTGAGGCATGCAGCCAGGCCAGGCAGGAACCACCATTCTAGTCAGGGTAATCTAGATACATACTAAGATAACCTGTGCTCACCCTCTGGTAGCTTGGCACAGAGCAGTCAGGCTTATCCAAAGAGCAATGTGTAAAGTATTTGTGCAACACGTACCCACAATAACACAATGAATTAACCACAAAAAAACTCCATACAGGTTTAGAAAAATAGAGAATATTTATCTTAGCAAAATTAGACCAAAACGACAAAAATGCAATCAGTAGAAGTTGAGATATGAATTTTTAAAGATTAAATGCAAAAATAGAATTAGAAGTCACTAGTGGTCAAAAGGTTACTTAGGGCCATGAGGGACTGGTGCAAATCCAAAGTACAGGCCAACTGCAGAATTGTAGGAAGTCTTTTGTGCCCCTGAGACTTCAGAAAACAGGAGGCTAGCCAGCAAGCCCTTGGAGATTACTTGGAGGGAAGGCAGAGTCCTTCCAGCAGAGTCAGGGAGCAGCAGACAACAGACAGCAGGGCAACAAGCAGAAAAGCAGTCCTTTCAGTAATACAGTCCAGTTGAGTCCTTTAAGCAGTACAGCAGCCCTTCTGACAGAGGTTCAGTTCAAGATCCAGAAGTGTCTGATTTTAGGAGGTCAGAGACCCAGTACATATTCCCAAAAGTGCCTTTGATGTAGGGGTGACTTCAAAAGATCTATCTGAAGTGCACAAGGATTCCTTTCAGCCCATTCCTGTCTGCCTGGCTAACCCTGGTGGGGGGGGGGGGAGGGAGGGAATCAGTGCTTTGTCTGTGGACAGGATCCTACTTATTGAAGTGTAAGAGTCTGCCCTCCCCTTCCTCCCTGTCAGGGAAGACCTATCAGAATGCAGATGATGCAGATGAGCCGCACCTTCCTTTGTTTGTGGCTGTCTAGAGGAAATGCACAAAGTGTAGCTGTCACCCAACTCAGACGTATATTGGAGACAGGTTGTCAGGCACAAAGAGCAGTAAGTAGAGAGAAATGACCACTTTCTAAAAGTGGCATTTCTAAAAGAGCAATGTCAAATCCAACTGCACCAGTAAGGAGGATTTATTATTACCATTCCAAACATTTCAAACATGAAAAAGCTACTCCTCTCTGATCAGGAATTACAGCTTAAAATTGTATTAAGGAATTCCCAATGCTGGCCTATGAGGGGGTAGGCCTCACAGTAGTGAAAAAAGAAATAGGCTGATTGTCACTACCAGGACATGGAAAACATACAGGTACATGGCCTATCTTTTACTTACATGGCACTCTGCCCTTAGGATTACTTAAGAGCTTACCTTAGGGGTGACTTATATGTAATAAAAGCAGAGTTTAAGGGTTGGCAAGTAGTTTTAAATGCCAAGTCAAAGTGGCAGCAAACGGCATACACAGGCACTGCAATGGAAGGGAAACATCGGTTACATCGCGGTGTTTACACCGCAATACCTTTACAACGCGGGTATTACAACGCAAGTCATTACAATGACTTGCGCTGGATGGCGCTCTAAGCTAAGGAATAGTATGATTTACTATTCCAACACCTTCCCTACTGTAACGTAGGCTTGAGTTGGAATAGTAAATCATACTATCCCTAAGTCCAGCGCCCTCCAACGCAAGTCGTTGTAACGACTTGCGTTGTAATGCCTGCGTTGTAAAGGTATCGCAGTGTAAACACCACGATGTAACGTCGTATATTCGCAATGGAAGGCCTGAGACAGGTTTGAAAGGCTAATTCTGTGGGTGGCACAAGCAGTGCTGCAGCCCAATAGTAGCATTTGAAGTACAGGCCCTGGGTATATGGTATACCACTTTACAAGAGACTTACCCGTACAACAAATATGCCAATCCAGTATACACCAATGCCATTATGTTTAGGAGAGAAGCACATGCACTTTAGGACTGGTTAGCAGTGGTAAAGTGCTCAGAGTCCTAAGGCCAACAAAAAGAATCAGCAGGAAAGGTGGAGAAACATGGACAGGCCGTCAGCATTGGTGTGGTCTACTCCTGGTCTGTGTTTCACCCTGAAGTCCATACCCTGTAGGGAGATGGACCACCTCAACAATTTTGGATTCTCACCCCTCATTTGCATGAGCCACCTGAGGGGCCTGTGGTCTGTCTGAACCAGGAAGTGAGTGCCAAACAGGTAAGGCCTCAACTTCTTCAGTGCCCAGACCTCAGACAAAAGCTTCTCTCTCAATAGCATTCCACCTCTGTTCCCGGGACATAACCTCCTGGAGATGAAAGCTACAGGTTGGTCTAGGCCCTTCTCATTAAGTTGGGATAGTACTGCCCCTATGCCATGCTCTGATGCATTTGTCTGAACGTTAAACTCCTAGAAGAAGTCAGGGGCCTTGAGCACAGGAGCTGTGCACATGCCTTGCTTCAGGGAGGCAAATGCAGTTTGGCACACCTCTGTCCAAATCACATTTCTGGGCTTTTTCTTGGAAGTCAGCTCAGTCAAGGGGGCAGCAATGGTGCCATATCCTTTGACAAACCTCCTATAGTGGGGTCTATATGCTTTCAACTCCTCCCGCACTAGTTGACGCTTGTCTCCACTGTTGTCAAGAGTCTTACTTGAAGTTTCCCAGATACTTCACAGGAGCAGAACGACGAACGTTCCCAATGCCTCCCAGAGTCTCCCTCCACACTCCCAAGGAACTATTCTGGAAGTCTGAAGGAATTCCCAGGGGGGAAAGGGGTATGGGACAGAGAAGAGACAGCCTAGTCTTCTTAGTCTGATGTTCTCTACAGCTGCTTCTAACTTGCTTCCGGCGCTGTACACACTGTAATACACAAACAAAGATTACTAGAGTCTAACTTGGTTTTAACCCACAACAATATTTAAATGCGCACTCTCTTCTTTTACTCCTATGCTACCTACCCAAAGGAGACCGTGCTATTGCCCCTCTTCTAAAGGATATTTTGTAGCGTTAGTTTTAGATATACCACTATTAGAACTGTAATTATGTTGCAATATCCTGTAAAGAAAACCAACAATTAATTCTAATTATTCCCTCTCTGCTTATTACTTATTTCTCTTAATGATTTATTAACCTTTCTTTCTTTTTCTTTTGATTTTACAGGTATTTGGTGGAGGTGAAGAACGCCAACAGGAACTAATAATGCAGGTAAGGTTGGATATCTATGAAGTACTGATTCTCTCTGTAATTTCTATGAGGCTGCTAAGTATATTTACAAACTGTGACTGCTACGAAAAACATTTTAAACTAAGAACAGTGCTAAATTGTCTTTTCTTTCTTTTTTCCAAAGGGTACTTGCGTGACTGGAAACTTCTCGTCACCGACGCTGTGCAGATGACCTTGTGACCGGTAAGCTTCTTCTTATTCACGAACTGACTCGAGTTATTTTTTATGTGTTCTTTAACTGCTGTAGACCGACGCGTAGATAACTAACTACCGTCGGTGGAAGAAACGAGAGTATTTAGCCTGACTACAGTTTCACTGCGCGAACGAATTTCAAACATCTCTAACTGCCTTAACTGTCTCGGTGAAGTGCGCGGTGCCAAGAGCCAGCGCGAGCCTCAGCTGTGCTCAAGGCCTCGCGCAAACCACCCAGAGACTGCAGCGCCAACCTCGCGCTAGACAGCCATCTTGGGGAACCACTTTTTGATTAAAGTGGTCCAAGATAGACCACTATGTCTCCTGAAGGCACCGGGAGCATTACTGTGCCCTTTGAGCAAGGGGACAGAGATAATCCCCACAGACTGGCCTACTTGTGCGCCTAGGTCCTGACAACTGTTTAGGCCTGATACATTCCAGGCCAAACACCTAATCAGTGTCATAACACTTGACACACTGCACCGCTACCAAGCATTTTAAGTATGGACCCATTATCTTTCCACAAGTCACCTTTGTGTACCCTTATCCAACACCCTGCCTCCCCCCTGCTCTGATCATGTGTGCCTTTTTAAACTTTTTTACCAGCAACCCCACCCCTGCCCCCTCTTACTCCCTTACCCCCAGCCCCCACCCCTCCAACCCTCCCAGTATCATGAAGAAGGAATCGTCCTCCTTGAAGGCTGCCGTTGAGAATGGCAGCTGTCAACCCGCAGCACATCGGGAGCGGCCCACCGTCCACTCATCACCAGTCCCAAATCACCCCCATGGAGAAAAAAGATAAAGCTATCCCAAAATAAAGATAATAATAAGAGAAAAGAGAAAAAAGAGAGAAAGCAGACATAAATATATCCATTGGCTACAACCAAGTGTTAAAGTTGAGCCCTTATTGCCTTTAGGCTTCTAGGTCTTATTTGGAGCCCTTGCTAACTGCCATTGATTTGGAGCTTGCTTAGCCTCCTGGTCCGTAAGGAAGAACTGCGAGTGTCCATCTTTAATGACTTTCAGCCGGGCAGGCTCTTGAAAGAACACCTGGGCGCCTTCCGCCTTTATTGGATTGATGAGTTGTCTTATCTTCCAGCCTCTGTCCATGGTGGCTCTGCATAAGTCTGATCTGACAAAGATAGAGAGGGAATCAACCCCTACTGGGGTACTGGGCCTAGCTTTAATAGAGATCGCCTGCCTTAGTAAAAAGTTGCCGAAAAAAATCAAAAGAGGTCTGGGATAGCGAGAATTTGGTATATGCAGGTTTATAGGCAACCTATGTGCCCACTGGATTTGACAATCCCAGTCCCAATCTGACAGTTCCGGGAAGGCCCTTTGAAATAGGTGAATCACATAGGCACGCGGGTCGGAGCCCTCCTTGCCTTCTGGGACCCCAAACAGTCTTAAATTGTTGCGGCGTTGCTGGTTCTCCAAATCCTCTATTTTGATTTGCATGGCGAGTATTTGCTCATCGTGCGATTGTACCAATCTGGTGGTAGCCGTAATAGTCTCTTCTCTCTCCGGGACCCGTGTTTGCAGCTCTGCAATGTCACTCTTTAATACTCCTACCGTGCTGGTCACCTCATTTAAGGACTGCTGGATACTGAGGTTGTCAGCCCTACCCTGCGCATTGGTGATCTTGCGCCTCCCGCCTTTGCTCCTGCAATGCCTGTAGGATTAGAGAAAGTGATGGCTCTTCAGTGCCAGGAGAGCCCCCCAATAGTTGGTTCCCAGTGGTATCCTCCCCTTCACTGACAGTCAGGATTTGATGTAACCTCCAGTGATTCGGGGGTTTGCACTTGGTGTATAGGGAAGGCCGATGCTTGTGACTGAGGGCCGGTAGAAAGGCAGAGTGAGTCCCTTCCAGAGCCGACTGAGCCCTTAGGATCCAGGCCTGTTCTTGTGCCTGAGCTTGACAACCGGGAGATCAGAGACTTCACATCCCCCTTCGACTGAACCCATTTACAAAGGGGGCTGCCCTCTGGGGTAATCTTTATACGAGTGCTTGAACTGCTATAACGATTGCTTCCATACATATCTGTACCTTTCTTGCACAGTCTGGCCTGCTTAGATTTCTCTTTCTTACTTCCAGGGGAAAGGCTTAACCCCAGTTGCTTGTCTGCTTTTTGTTTAACAGTACCCGGAAAGAGTGGAATCCCTGGTCTTATATCAGTAGTTGGTATTGAACAGTTAATAGCCTCCTTATCTTCAATAGGCATCACCTGACCCCCTACACTGACCTTAGGTGATTTCTGAGCTATAGTTTGAGCTAGGGGATCGATATTGTTTCCAGGTGAGGTCGCCCCCACATTGCCTCCTTCCTGATCTTCATCGGTCATAGGCACTGCCACTCTCAGACCTCCGGGCTCCAAGGCGGGTCTGTCTATCCTAACAGACCCAGAAGCAGGTACCCCTTACATTATTGCAGTTGTGGCTTGCCTTGTCTGCCACATTGTTACTTTTCTCTGCATGCGTGACAGTAAGAAACATTGTATCTTGAGTTTGAGATTCCTGCCATGCATGACTATTGCCCCTGGTTTGTTCCACAGCTTCCATGAGGCTATTCCCACCTGGAGACCCCTCTTGACTTGCCATCATGCCTGAGCTGGTTGCCGGTATTGCACTCAGAATGGTATCTATAACAATCGCACCCTCCGTCTGCTGAGTAACATCGCTAGACGAAAACAGTTCTGCCGCCTTTCCAGATTGTAAAAGCCGCATCACTGGCTTACCAACCCGTGACCAGCCTCCTCTTGTTGTGGTACTCCGCAGTGCTCCTGTTGCCGAATCCTCTGCACCCGCGTGTAGCCCGGTTCCTCCAGAATTAACCATGGCTTTAGTTGCACATCCTGCTTTTGCTGCAGTTTTCAGTGGGGCCATCTCTTTGTCCGGGAGAAATGCGGAGGCCACAGCCAGGCCAGACCAATGGATCCCAGAATTGCAGGGGCCGGTAAGCCAGCAGGCTAGACGCGAGGAAAACAAGAGCCGCCAAACACCCTCCACCGAGCCGAACATTTACTCATGTAGCCATTAATAAAACAAGAAGTAAGTTCACTTTTTACTCTCTACGCTCACTCTCTTCTCTCTCCAGTCTCATTCCGATGGCATGTAGCATGTAGCAAACGGGAGCCGCTCCCGGTACCTGCGAGTCGGGACGGTTTCAATCCGCCATTTTCCTTCTGCCCCATATTGTCCTTCTCTCAGAGAAACATTTAGCGTATAAGAATAGAGGCCTGCTTAAGCACCTTGGCTACCAAATAATTATTTGCACAACTCAGAATGCGTCCATAAGGGGTACCGCTATATTGGTCAGTGGAAGAGGTGTGGTGCAGCGGCCAGGGTGCCTGACTCCGGACCATGGGGTTCACGGTTCGATCCCCGGCACCGGCGGCAGGTTAGCCCAGCACCATGTGACTCTGAGCAATAGCTCGCTTAATCTTCCCGATGGCCCCCAGCGCCGGGACACCTCTCCGGAGGTAGCTGTGCGCTTTACAAATGCTGGTATTTCATTTATTTCATT
The DNA here is from genome assembly GCA_963921515.1 of Calotriton arnoldi. Lineage (NCBI taxonomy): Eukaryota > Metazoa > Chordata > Amphibia > Caudata > Salamandridae > Calotriton > Calotriton arnoldi. Next base: position 872,034 of record CAWUFW010000816.1, on the reverse strand, counting down.
ATTTCAATTCATTTCATTTCAAGGCATTGGATCACAGAGTTCTTAAGACTTTGGCAGACCGAAGAGGGAGATGGGCATTGGCGCAAATTGAAATTAATGGTGCAAAGTATGTGTTCTGTGCAATATACGGCCCTAACGTCGATCACCCTGCCGTCTTTGATTCTATTATTTTGGAGTTATTAGATTGGCAGGGGGAGCAACTAATTATGGGCGATTTCAATTGTGTAGTGAAATATTCTATCGACTCTACAAACAGGGCGGCTACTTCTGGAATGGTGAAGGTGAGAGCTTCAATTCTAGAACTGGGGTGGCTGCATTCTTTTAAGGACGTGTGGCGCTCACTATATCCAGCCACCCCGGGGTATACCTACTATTCTGCTCCACACCAACAGTATTCTAGGATAGACATGGCTTGGGTTTCAGATAATATACTGTTAACTGCCGACATGGAAATATGCCCTTGGATTACATCTGATCATAATCCCATCTTATTATCTTTTCAGGCCAAGGCAGGGCTTAAAACTCTCTGGCCTTTTTCATTTCTGCGTTATTTACTCACCGATTCTGATTACTTCGTTTTTATTCATAAAAAACTAGCAGATTTCCTAGAGGATAATATTGGGTCAGCCTCTCCTTGTATAGTGTGGGATTCAATGAAGGCATATACTAGGGGGGTCACCCAGCAGTACATTTGGCAGCAAAGTAGGGAGCGAGAGACTGTGGGTAAAGATGCTCTTCAAAATTTACTAGCCAGTGAAGTTCGTCATGCAGATGCAATTTACCGAGGCGCCCTAGATCAGGATTTATTGTACGCTTCCCTAATAGATGAGCGGCTGGCTATAAGTAGGCTTCTAAGGGAGATAGTTGCTGTGAGTTACAATAAGCACAGGATGCTACAATACGAGTATGGGGACCGAATTGGGAAGGTGCTTTCTCATCAGTTAGCAGACAATCGATCCAAGACGTTGATAACGGCTATTAAAGGGGAGAACGGCGTATTACACGTGCACCCACAAGCTATTGCCGAACAATTCTCCAACTTTTATCAGAATCTGTATTGACAAAAGGTGATGTTGGATGAGACAGGCATTCAGACATACTTAAAGGGGAGTAAATTGCTGCCGTTGAGGGAGGAGGATTCGGTCTTGTTGGAACAAGAAATTACGTATGAGGAGATTGGGGAAGCAATACTGGGGTTACCATCGGGGAAATCGGCAGGGGAAGACTCTATTCCAGCGGAGTTTTACAAGGCTTGTAAGAGCTTGCGGATTCCCTTACTGGGTGAGGTAATTCAACTTATAGGATTAAGTGGCCTGGCTCCTGAGACATGGAACATTACTAATATAGTCTTTTTCTTGAAAAAGGATAAGGCACCTGAGGAGTGTAGTTCTTATTGGCCGATATCGTTAATAAATGCGGATTCCAAGATATTTGCTCAAATCCTGGCCACCCGGGTAGCTCCCATGATGCCAGGCTTAGTTTCTGGCTAGCAGTACGGTTTTTTACAGGGTAGAGACATCACCATTCATGTCAACACTGCGGTGGTGGCCTTTGATGCTGCTGGGAAGTCAGCGTTGAGCCTGGGCATGGTTTTGTTAGACGCTGAAAAGGCTTTTGACCGGGTGGCTTGGGATTATTTATGGGCAACACTTACATCATTTGGATTAAGAGGAAGATACTGTAAAGGGATACAAGCCCTGTATAGCAGACCGCAGGCCAAATTGTATTATGCTGATTTGCAAACGGCCCCGTTTCAAATTCGGTGTGGTACCAGACAGGGCTGTCCTCTCTCTCCTCTGCTCTTCGCGTTATACATCGAACCATTTATCAAGGCTTTGCAGGCTAATGTACAGATACTCCCTCTGACTATAGGGCAGCGCCAATTGAAAGTCACCGCTTATGCAGATGACATAGCCATCTTCACCACCGACCCAGCATCTGCAATAGAAGCTATTGAAATGGAAGTGAAGAAATTCTGCACTTTTTCTGGCTATAGGCTGAATGTCAATAAGACGCAAGTGCTTCTTAACTTTCAGTCTGTACGCCCTATCATAGGTGTCTTCAATTGTGTGTCTTTTGCTATCATAGGTGTCTGCACGACTGCTAATTATTTAGGGGTATGTATCTCCCCAAAGATTGAATGTATACCGACATTAAATTACGATCCTTTGCTGGCAGTCATAACTAAGCAATTGAAAAGCTGCCATAAGCTACCAATCAGCATTTTGGGGAGGTGCAACATCATAAAAATGACAGTGTTACCAAGATTTCTGTATTTATTCCGGTCAATTCCATTGCGTATTCCCAATTCTTTCTTTAATAAATTAGATGGTGTTTTGAGTAGTTTTATTTGGGGATACAAAAAATCAAGACGGGCAATAGGGCTGATGAAATTGCCGTACAAGCAGGGGGGACTGGAACTACCGGATTTTAAATTGTACTACTGGGCAGCGTTTGTGGGGCACCTCCGCAGCCTTCTGAGCCCAGACAAACAAGATTTTTGGCACTGGCTGGTCCTTGGACCTGATAGTCAAATGTTCTTATATAGAATTAATGACCCCAACTATTTCAAACGCGTCCGCTTTAAGGCCATCAGGGATTGCGTATATATATGGCAGCAAATTATGGCTAGGTGCTCTATTTCTTTTCTCCATGATAATCTCCCCTTATGGGACAATCCAATGCTGCCAGAGGTATTTCAGGACTTTGATAGCAGGCGCTGGGCAAGGTACGGTGTTAATCATTTGGGTCAGCTATATGATCATAATGGCTTCCGTTCATTTGAAGACCTGCAACTCACATTTGCTATCCCTCGACAGATATTTTTTAAATACCTCCAGCTTAGGGATCATTTTATGAGACATCATGAATTACAAACTGTATCGAGCTCAGTGGTATGGGAGTGCTTGCACGGGCAGAACCGGAGGTCAGCAGTTAGTATGATGTACCAATGCCTGTGTCAGTTCTGAGTAAACGGCTGCGAAAAATTAGCTGTAAAATGGAGTGAGACTTTGGGGATAAATGTTACCTCTGAAGTAATCAAGTCGGCATTTGGTGCTATAGAGTAATCAATGCACTTGGTTAGTCTTAGATTACAGCAGTTCCGCACAATTTGTGCACTATATTATACCCCGGAAAGGATTGTTAGATGGACTCAAGGCGGGGACGACGACAAGGGGAGGGGGACAAAGTGGGGAACACTGTAAATGCCCTAAATGTGGGGTGCATGCCGCCAACATCATGCATATGTTTGCCACTTGTCCTGATTTAGAACCATTTTGGCAGAAGATAACATTTGTCATGAAGCTTAGATTAGGGGTTGATTATACTTTTTCGGTAGCTGAAATTATGTTGGGTTACAAAGTCGACAGTCAGGGTCATAAGTTTATTATTTCAATAATGCTGGTGGCAGATCGACTAGCGATTGTCAGGGCTTGGATTTCACCTAAACCTCCCTCAGCTGCTGAATTGTGGGCAATCGTGAAAGAAACCTGAGAAAGGGAGAAGGCCCTGGCCGGAGCCAGGGAATTAGATCCCTGCACATTTTTTATTCCATATGGGGCTGTTTGGAAGACACTTAGAGGATTAGATCAGTTGGGACTATGTATTAGAACAGGGCTCTTTTTCGCCCTGTAGACATTTTGACTAAAATTGTTTTGGTTGTTATTTGGAAGGAGCTGAATTTTGGTTGTATTATTGCTATTGCCACGGCCTCCTGCTATGCTATGCTGTTATCAAGAACATTTTTGATGTACCTTTTTTGACAATAAAAAGGAATTTAAAAAAAAGACAAACCTCCTATAGTACCCAGTGAGGCCCAAGAATACTCTGACCTCAGTCTGGGGTTTGGAGAGCAGCCAGGCCATGATTGTTTCTATCTTGGCCTGAAGGGGTTGTACCTCCCCCCTGCCCACCAGGGGCCCTATTATGTATAGGGCGCACTTTCCCTGTTTGCACCGGGCGCACCTTAAAAAAGGTGCTTACTCAAAAAAAGAAAGTGTGCCCTATAACATAGAATGCGCTGCCTACAGGGTAGCCGCGAGCTCCTGCTGCCCTGTAGGCAGCGCATTCAGGTGAAAAACGGAGCGGCTTTGAAGCAGCCACACTATGTTTCACTGTACAGGTGGCAACCCGCCTGCACTTTTAAAGGGGATTAGAGATCCTCTTGCAGGCAGGTGCAGTGAGTGACTGCACCCGCCTGCAAGGGGATGTCTGGGGGGTCCATAGGACCCCCTTTCCCACCTCCAGAGTGCCGCTATCAGGTGGCGCACTGTCAGTGCTCCCCCTGACAGCTTCTTTGCCCATTCGCCCGCGTCTATAATGCGGCGTAGGTGCAGAGGCAAAAGGATTCCCTCATTTGCATAGGGCCACGCCCCAATGCAAATGAGGAATGCCCGCTTGAGAAAGTGCTGGCTCTGTGTGTGCGCCAGTGCTTTCAGTATTACAGAAGGGGACGCACAAGCGTTTGTGGCCTCTTCTGTAGTTCCAAAGTTCCCCGGGTGTGCGCAAAGCGGGCGCTAACGCTCGTTGCACCCCTACCCTGGGCTCTACTGGCTGCATCACCCATACTTTTAGACCAGGTTAAAATTCCACAGTGGAAGAATTTTTATCATACCACTCCTTCATGACTTCCTGGCTGGCTTCAAGGTTACTAGAAGCTTACTTCCATAACTTAACCATTTGTCTTCTGAAATCCAGTATGTAGCTCACTACATCCTGTGGTACTTTCCTGGGAGCCTGCTCCCACCCTTCTTTCACCAGACTCAGAGGTCCTCTTACTGCGTGCCCATACAACAGCTCAATGGGGATGACACCAACTCCTCTCTGTGGCACCTCTCTGTAAGCAAACCACAGGCATGGTAAGAGGATATCCCACTTTTTCCTCAGGGCCTTAGGCAGGTCTCTGATGATGCCTTTCAGTGTCTTGTTGACCCTCTCAACAAGCCCATTGGTTTCTGGGTGGTATGGGGAGAGAACCTGTATGTTACCTCACACTCCTTCAACATTTACTGCATATAAGCAGACATGAAGTTTGTGTCCCTGTCAGACATAACTTCCTTTGGGACACCCACTTGGGTAAAAATCTGCATCAGGGCATTTGCCACTGCGGGTGCAGTAGCAGACCTTAAAAGGATTGCCTCTGGGAACCTACTGGCATGATCCACCAGAACCAGGATGAACTGTTGCCTGGTACAGTCTGGGGATCCATAGGTCCTGCAATGTCAATGCCCACCCTCTCAAAGGGGATGCTAACAACAGGCAAAGGATTAAGGGGGGCTTTAAGGCTCTGCCCTGTCTTCCGGCTGGCCTGGCCTGGCAGGTCACACAAATCCTACAGAACATGTCTGAGTAATTCTTGATCCTAGGCCAATAGAAGTGGGTGACAAGCCTTGCAAATGTCTTGTCTTGGCCTAGGTGTCCTGTCATGGGGAATCTTGTGAGCCAAGTCCTGTAGGAAGGCCCTGTAGCATTGGAGGACCACCAGGGCCCTTGATGTCCCATGCCCAGGAGCCTTAGGCTCACTGTACAGGAAGTTGCCCTCCCAGTAAATGTGATGACTAACAGAGGTATCACCTGCTGCTTGGGCTTCAGCCTACTGCCTCATGCCCACAAGGGTTGGGCACTCCCTTTCTGCCCTACAGAACTCCTCCTTGGTGGGACGTCTTTCCAGATGCCATCCAGTAAGCTCAGGCAAGTCACCAAGTGAAGCAATGTCCTCCTCAGTGGTCTACGGGGCAGCCATCGCAGGTGCCTCATCGATCTCACTGGAGGTACATTCAGTGGCTGGTTTACCAAGCCCTCTGCCTTTCCCCTTCTTAGCAGCTGGCTGGGCTATTGTTCCAGGCTACAGTCTTTCTTGACTCCCTTCCCGTGCAGCCATGGACTGGGCCATGGCACAGATCCACTCAGGTAACCCTAACATCTCCACATGAGCCTTGAGTTCCACTTCCTTCCAGGTAGTGTGCTCCAGGTCATTACCTAACAAGGAGTCCACAGGCACGGCAGGGCTGACAGCAACTCTCAGAAGACCTGAACCCCTCCCCACTCAAATGCAACAAGGGTGACAGGATAATGACTCTCTCTGTTGTCAGCCACCACAACCTGGAGAAATACATTAGGAATTACCTGCTCTGGGGAAACCAGCTGACTCCTTACCATAGTCATAATGGCTCCTGTATCCCTCAGAGCCCCCACCCCTTGCCCATTGATGGTGACCCATTGCCTATATTTTGTAGTATTTGAGGGCACATGGATCTTAGGAACCATCTCACTGTCACCCAGGGACACTAGAGTAACCCCTGTAAACTCCCCCCATTTACTGGGCCAAATTCCTCCCACAGCACTATACTAGCCACTCCTGGAATCTTTCCTCCAGAGGGAGGTGGTGCTCTTTTTGGACACTTGGGATCCCCTTTGTAGTGTCCATACTTGTAGCACGCATAGCACTTGATGGGCTTGCATTGCTGACCTTTGGCAAGGTAAGTTTTCTTCTGGTGGCCAGATTGGGAATGTGAACCAGACATTTTCCCTGTGAGTTGTTTTGGGGGCCTTTAAAGAACTCAGTCTTTTTATCTCCCCACTCTGTTTTCTGGTGGGAACCCGGACCACCCTTTTGGGAGTCCCCATAGATACATTTTTGGACACTTGTGCTGACCCAGATGCCCGCCTCTTCAGCAAGCTTCCTGGCATCAGGAAGCTAAGTATCAAGAGTATGCTCCTTCAAAAACAAGTTGTACAACCCTTCATAATCAGTAACTTTGCTGCCCCTCACCCAGCCCATCAGTGCCTTACCAGCATAGTCCAAGAAATCCGCCCATGTTTTTGTAGAGAGTTTGTGACTATCCCTGAACCGTTGCCTGTACTTTTCAGGTGTCAACTCAAACTTCCTGACATTACTACACAGTTCAACTTAGGACGCAAGCCAGTGGTTATGGGGCACTTCTCCCTTCTGGCTCTACACCTTCTGAGTCCCCTTGTGGTAAAACCTTCCTGGGTGACCCCTAGATGGCCGGTCCCCCAGTATTTATGGCAAAAGCATATATCAATCACAGGTGCAATCTTGAATGCCCCCATGAGTCAAATGCACACTCAGTTCACTTTGTTCCAAGTCTCTTACTCCTGGTGGTGTAGTGGTAAAAGCGGTAGTCCTTAGTGCCCCCATGGAGTATATCCGGCAGCCTCATACTCCTCCACATGGAGGGCCCCATGAAGATTGAGGACAGCGTCAGGGGCATTATGTCATCCAGGTGTGGCTGCTGATATTTCTAGGGAAAAGGCAACTGAACCATAAGCACACAGTGGCTATATATATTATATATATATATATATATATACATATATATATATATATATATATATTCACTGAAAAAACCATAGGTTTCAGGAACGTTATAGTTAGGAATTAGCATTTAAAAAACCTTTGAAATTCACTGAAAAAACCACAGGTTTCAGGAACGTTATAGTTAGTTGGACATTTCACTCGTACAAAACCAGTGAAATTCGGCTGTTATAGTTAGTTCAGCTAACTATAACTCGCGCACCCGCAATGCACTGCTGATGACGTCACATATTACATCATTCATGACATGGTCAGTGACATCACTGATGACATCTCAAATGACATCACTGATGACATCACTGATGACATCATCCAGTGACTGTGTGTTTCTGTAAAGTTTAAATTTGTTTTATATATATATATATATTATCTACTGGCGGTCGCCAGTAGATAGTTATAGTTAGGAACTATTATCCATAGGAAATTCGTAACATTCTTTTCCCAATAACTTTGACGCCGGTTGACGAATCGTCGTGAAATTTTCAAAACTTATGGCCCGCTCCGGTCCGCTCCTATCTTGAAAGTTTCGAGGTGATTCGGCAAGCAGAGGCCGAGAAAAAAGGGGGGTCCCAAAACGTGTTTTCTCCATGTTAATTCCCATACGAAACTTTAGCCACGGCTACAGCCCGAACTGCTGAACGGAATTACACCAAATTTGGCAAAAAGGTAGTGCTTGGTTCAGAAAGCGCCCTTTTTTTTCAATGGTGTAAATCCGTTCAGTAGTTCCAGAGAAATTAGAAAAATAAGAGTCAAAAAATCAATTTCCCATAGGAAACTTTATGCAAGGTTACAGGCCGAAACTACTGAACGGATTTACCCCAAATTTGCAAAAAGGTACTTCTTGGCTCAGAAAGCGACCTTTTTAAAAATGGTGTAAATCCGTTCAGTAGTTGCTGAGAAAATCAAAAATAAAAGTTTCGATATTTAGAGGCACGGAGGATCCGCGGACCTTCCCGATCACGAGCTACATTATAATTGGCTGTCAACACTCCAAACCAGGAAGTGTTGGCAGTCATCTTATGCCTCGGTAGAACCGAGGCACAAGAAAAGAGAAAAAGAAACGCGCAAAACAAGAAATGGGGGCAGGGTAGAAACACCCTGACCCCCTAGGCCTGCTCAGGGGGTCCCACAAGGACCCCCAGGGCCCAAAAAAGCATTTAAAAAAAAGAAATTGGCAAAATGCGCGCCGGATCCGCGAATCCGGCCGCGAAAAAAAAAAAACAAAGCGCGGGCTCCCGCGCTTCGTTTATATTTAGCCCCCAGGTGGGCCAAGTCCTGGGGGCATGCGTAAATTTAATAGCGGGGGCCCAGGGAGGCCCCCGCAGCCCCAGGGACCGCCACCCCCCGGGGCTTGTATTTTAAATGGGTGGGGGGCCTCCATGGCCCCCCAAGCCCCGGGGACCACCACCCCCCGGGGCTTTCTTTACATATTTGCGGGGGGCACATGGCCCCCCGCAGCCCCGGGGACCGCCAACCCCCGGGGCATGTTTAAAAAAAAAAAAAAACTACCTGTGTGGGGGGGCTTGAGCCCCCCCACACGCCCCGGGGACCGCCACCTCCCCGGGGCACTAACTATGCAAATTTGCACATGGGGAGCTGCATGTCAGCAGCTCCCCATGTGGAAAAGCAATGCAGGCTCCCGCAGGACGCGGGGAGCCGGCGGGACCGTGGGGGCATTGGGGCTCCCCCCACGGTCCCCAACGAGAGGCCAGGCCCTGGGGGATGGGGTCCCCGGGGCCAGAGGTGGCCACGGAGGGGGGCCACGTGGCCCCCCTCCCCCATTATAAAATTAAAAAAAAAAAAAAAATACATGGAAAGGCCGGCCCCGGGGGATGGGGTCCCCGGGGCCATAAATGGCCTGAGGAGGGGGGCCACGCAGCCCCACTCCAATATTTTAATAAAAAATAAAAACTGGCCATGCCCCGGGGGATGGGGTCCCCGGGGCCCGAATATGGCCTCGGGAGAGGGGCCACGCGGCCCCCTTCCAATTTTTTTTAAATAAAAAAAAAATAGGGGTCAGGCCCTGGGGGATGGGGTCCCCAGGGCCAATAAAATAGGAAAGGAAGGGGGCCACACAGCCCCCCTTCTTAAAAAAATAAATAAAAAAAGGACCGGCATCGCGCCGGAGGCCCCGCCCCCTCCCTGCAGCACTCTGCAAACATGCCCCCTGGCGCATTGTAAGATGGGGAACTAATTCCCCTTGAATACTGGGGGTCCCTGGGGCCAACTAGCCCACCAGGAACCTCCAGTATGCGCCAGGAGCTGCGTTGCAGAGAGGTGTTCAGAGGCCACGCCTCTTTTACACCTCTCTGCAACGCAACTCTGTGGGGCTTACTGGAGATACCTGGTGGGCTAGTTGGACCCCAGGGACCCTCAGGATTCAAGGGGACTTAATCCCCCAACCTAAAACGCGCCACGGGGCGCGTTTGCACAGTGGTGAAGGGAGGGGGCGGGGCCTGAGGTGACATGTGTGCAAACACGCCCTGTGGCGCGTTTTAAGTTGGGGAATTAAGTCCCCTTCAATCCTGAGGGCCCCTGGGGGCCAACTAGCCCACCAGGTATCTCCAGTAAGCGCCACAGGCCTGCGTTGCAGAGAGGTGGTCCAGGCCACGCCCCTTTTTACACCTCTGTGCAACGTAGCTCTGTGGCGCGTACTGGAGGTACCTCGTGGGCTAGTTGGACCCCAGGGACCCTCAGGATTCAAGGGGACTTTATCCCTAACTTAGAAACGCGCCACAGGGCGCGTTTGCACAGTGGTGAAGGGAGGGGCGGGGCCTGAGGTGACATGTGTGCAAACACGCCCTGTGGCGCATTTTAAGTTGGGGAATTAAGTCCCCTTCAGTCCTGAGGGCCCCTGGGGCAACTAGCCCACCAGGTATCTCCAGTAAGCGCCACAGGCCTGCGTTGCAGAGAGGTGGTCCAGGCCACACCCCTTTTTACACCTCACTGCAACACAGCTCTGTGGCGCTTACTGGAGGTACCTTGTGGGCTAGTTGGACCCCAGGGACCCTCAGGATTCAAGGGGACTTTATCCCCCAACTTGAAACGCGCCACGGGGCGCGTTGCACAGTGGTGAAGGGAGGGGCGGGGCCTGAGGTGACATGTGTGCAAACACGCCCTGTGGCGCGTTTTAAGTTGGGGAATAATACCCTTCAATCCTGAGGGCCCCTGGGGGCAAACTAGGCCACCATGTACCTCCAGTAAGCGCCACAGGCCTGCGTTGCGGAGAGGTGGTCCAGGCCACGCCCCTTTTTACACCTCTCTGCAACGCAGCTCTGTGGCGCTTACTGGAGGTACCTAGTGGGCTAGTTGGACCCCAGGGACCCTCACGATTCAAGGGGACTTAATCTCCCAACTTAAAACGGCCACAGGGCGTGTTTGCACACGTCACCTCAGGCCCCCCTCCCTTCACCACTGTGCAAACGCGCCCCGTGGCGCGTTTTAAGAGGTAGTTTTAATCCCCCTGCCCTATTATGTACTAGGGCCTTACAGAGGAGGTCATGCTAATCACAGGGGTACCCCAACGCATAGTGTTCCCTAGTGTATGTAGGTGTTTTCACTGTATTCTAAGTGTCTTTTAGCATAGCACTGGCTCTAGGCCTAGTTACTCAGAGTCAGTTACCACCAGTACCCGTCTGAAAAAGTTGTGGGCACAGGATGATTTTGCAACAAGGCCTATTTCTGCTCCTCTGTTGGTTCTTTCTGCACATGTCTTGCTTCTTCCTGCACTTTTCTTCATCTTTGTGGACGTCTGTTGCTTTTTTCTGCATTTCTTTTGCTTCTTTCTGTGCGTTTTTTCTTCTTTCTTCACATGTCCTACCTCTGTAGGCATAGTTAGAAACTAGCATTTAAAAAACCTTTGAAATTCACTTAAAAAACCATAGGTTTCAGGCACGTTATAGTTAGAAAGTAGCATTTAAAAAACATTTGAGATGTCATCAGTGATGTAATCAGTGATGTCACTGACCATGTCATGAGTGATGTAATATGTGACGTCATCAGCAGTGCATTGCGGGGGCGCGAGTTATAGTTAGCTGAACTAACTATAACGGGGGAATTTCACTGGTTTTGTACGAGTGAAATGTCCAACTAACTATAACTTTCCCTAAAACCTATGGTTTTTTCAGTGAATATATATATATTTATATATGCCAAGGTGTATTGAAGAATGAGTGAGTGTATAAGTGTCTGAATGGATGATTTAGTAGGTGCTTGACTGACTGTATAAGTGAGTGATTAATCGTGTCTTACTGAATGCATGGGTTAGTGACTAAACTGTGTGAATGTCTGTATCAGTCTGTCTGTTGTTGTTTAAGGTGCTGCATGGGTTGGTGAGTAGCTACATGAGTGTCTATATGGGTTATTGATTGGTTGCCTGAGTATTTGTATGGATGCCTGAGTGTCTGTGTGGGTGGGTGGGAGGTGTGTGACTCTGTGCATAGATGTGTGAGTGGGTGATTCACTGGGTGTATGGGTTCAAGAATCTGTCTGTGAAGGGCTGTATGGGTGAGTAAGTGTGCGTATGGCTGTGTTGGTGAGTGAATGGATGTCTCAGTGATATATGTGTGAGTAACTACCTATGTGAAAGGCAGTATATGTGAGCGTTGGAGTATATAAATGACAATATGTGAGAGTGAGTGATTGTGAGAGTGGCTGTATGAATGAGTGTGTGCTTGTGTCAGTGATTGTATAAGAGAGTAAGTATGTGTTAGTATCTGTATGAATAGGTGAGGTGGTGTGTGTATAACTGTATAGGTGAGTAAATGGGAGTGTGATTGATTCTTTACATGACTGTCATGATTCTTTCAATCACTGTCTTTCATATTTGCTATTGTGTTTACCAGTGCTTGTTTGGACTGTCATGATTCTGTCAATCAATGTATTTTCATATTTGCTATTTGTTTTTACCAGTGCTTGTTTTTTTACCAATGCTTGTTTTATTGGTTGTATCTGTGCTTGTTGTTTTGCATTGTCACTTGTTGGTGCCAATGCTTATTGCAGACTTCCAACTCATAGTCTGCTACCTAAGGCATTTTGGCCCTTCTCAGCTCCAGTAGAATCCGGAACTTTCTTGAGAAGGCCTTTAAATAGGGGCCACACCCAGTTCTCTTTGCCGGTTATTGAAAACTCTGATGAACAGCAGCAGCAGATCTCCGGTTGCAGTCAAAAGCCTCTTGTCAACTTAATGCAGGTTATAGATCCTTTCTTTGAACACCAGCAGGTAGGATCGTTCCATTTTGTTCAAGGGGGCCATATGCTGATGTTTGCATTTTGTATTTGAGCATCTTTGATCAAAGTGTTTTCTTGGGCATTTGTTTAAGGAATTCTGACACATCGCGCTGAAGCGTGTTTTTGGACATTGGTATATTGGCATTTACATAAAGCTCTATTTTGGACACTTGTATGGGAAATCTGGCACATCGCGCTGACGCGCGTTTTGGAACATTTGAATCTTGGATTTCAGTACATCGCGCTGAAGCGCTTTCTTGAGCATTGCTATATGGGACATTGGCACATCGCGCTGAAGCGCGTTTTTCGGCTTTTGCTTATTGGAATTGGAGGCATAGCGCGCTGAGACGCTTTCTCGAACTGCTGCATATTAGAATGACATTTGCATAGTGAATATTGGCACATTATAACACCAGTTGCGTATTTATAAAATTAGCACTGTGATTTTAACAGTGTTACTTGCTAATCATAATTGGAGAAGGAAAAGGTGTAACAGAAGCCAATTGGCTCTTTATATGTATGTGTGATTCGGCTCTGAGCATAGGTTTTATGCAATAACTAGACTAATGATAGAGTCCATATTGTTACCTTTTATTTTAAGGATTATTGGAACAGCAATTCCATTCCTTGTGAAGCAATTAAGAGAGAGTGACAACTGTTCCATATGTAATCTGCTTTCCTTTACAGGTATATGATTGTTACTTATCTATGCTAGTTTAGTCCAAGAGTTCATATGGTATATCAGGAAGCTAACTGAAGACAACGTCTCGTTCCAGGTCTCCCTCCCCGCACTACCCTTCCCAAATCCCTTCCCCCGTCTTGCCACTTTGAATCTCAGTGCAATTAAGCTTGAGTCAAGGCTGCTGGAAGGTGGGCTTCTTGAGGGTACTGCTCCTGAGGAACCCAACAAAATATACTAGTTCTGACAATGACTGACTAGGTGTGTGAGTAACTATGGGTGAGTGGCAGTGTGTGAGTGTCTGTATAGGTGTATGAGTGCATATGATAGTGCTGTATTGATGACTGACTGCATGTATGAGTGACTGTATGGGTGAATGAGTGGATGTGTGTGTAGACCTAGGAATCAGTGAGTGAGTATGTAGTAACTGGTGTTGGTGTGTCTATGGTTTCGAAAATGGTAGTCTGTATTTTAGAGTGGGTGTATCAAAAGTTATATTAGGGTGTGAGGAGGTGCATCAGATTATCACATGGATGATGTCATCAGTGATGTCATCAGTGATGTCACTGACCATGTCATGAATGATGTAATATGTGACGTCATCAGCAGTGCATTGCAGGGGCGCGAGTTATAGTTAGCTGAACTAACTATAACTGCCGAATTTCACTGGTTTTGTACGAGTGAAATGTCCAACTAACTATAACGTTCCTGAAACCTGTGGTTTTTTCAGTGAATTTCAAAGGTTTTTTAAATGCTAATTCCTAACTATAACGTCCCTGAAACCTATGGTTTTTTCAGTGAATTTCAAAGGTTTTTAAATGCTAATACCTAACTATAACGTCCCTGAAACCTAAGGTTTTTTCAGTGAATTTCAAAGGTTTTTTAAATGCTAATTTTGAACTATAATGTCCATGAAACCTATAGTTTTTTTGATTGACTATATATATATATATTAAACAAAGGTTGAGAATAATTTATAGTCAGCAAAACTATATTCATTAAAAAAAAATTATTATACAGAAGTTGCGCACCCTACGCGACGCTACTCAGGTGCGCGCACCTTGCTAGCGCGCATTTTAGAAGTCGCGCTGGGGTCGCGACTTCGGCGTAATTTGAAAAGTATGAAATATCATTAAAGAAATTATCAATAAAGGTTTTGGTTAAAGTGTTCCACTAATTTAATTTAGAAATCTATTTATAAACAAATTTTTCAGTGTACTATTAACGATACGAAATTTCACGACAGCGCGACGTATGCGCGTACGGGGCGCGACCCCTTGCCCGCACGTATTTCCGGAGTCACGCGGTGATCGCGCCGGGGTCGCGACTTCGGCGTATTTTCAAAGTTTGAAATATTACTATTGAAAGTTAGAATATCATATTGGAATAAAGACTTTTATTAATATCCCTTTTAAAATATTGTATAAACATTTATTTACAGTCTATAATTATGTATACAATATTTTACGGGTGCGCGATGCGTAAGCGACGGGTGCGCGCACCCTACGCGCATTCGTGTCAGCAGGAAAAGAAACAGTCTGATTTGTTTAAATCATTTTCATTCTGTAAGAGGGAGGATCCATCCCTGTTATATTCCTCTTATTATTTGGCTGTCTTGCTGACAACACCTGCTTTTTGTTGCTCTGTACTTTTTTCCATTTTTTGTGTGTTTTGATTTTTTTTAATACATTATGGCATCCAGTCATGCAGCATCGATCCATTGGATCTGGAGGAGGAGGAGATCATGGAGCCTGTTAAAAAAAGGAAGGAGAGTGTTGTGTGGGCCTTTTTTACAGTGCCAGAGGGCGAGAAGAAGGTAAACGCTCGCAAAGTTACATGCACCATCTGTCAGCGGATTTTGTCAAGGGGCTCAGAGAAGAAATATTCATGCGGGACATCCAGCATGAAGAAACACCTTGAAACTCTCCATCCTGTACACTTGGCCAGAGAAGAGAGGAGAAGACAACTCAATGAAGCGGCGGAGCAAGACCTGAATGCCCCTTCTACCTCTTCTCAACAAGTTCCTCCTGCACCAAGGCCCCATATCGTTCCTGAACTGTTTGAAGTGGCCATAGTGTGCAAAAAGTGTGATACCAAACTGTGCATCGCGGAGCAGTGCATGGACGTTGTTACGAGTGCCATCAAAGCACATAAATGTTAATTTTTTGTTTATAATGTGCTCACAAATGTCCTTTTCTTTGCTTTTTGTTAACCAGCTCGTTTGCTGTTTTCAATTTTCTTTTGTTTAAAAAAAATCAAAACACACAAAAAAAAGAAAAAAGGTTAAAAGAAATACAAAAAAATGTTAAAATTGTTCCAAATAAAAAAAAACACGGTTCTTACGGAATCACATCTATTGGTTAAAAGAAGAAAAATTACCTGAGTGATTGCATGAGAGCAAGGACACTGTGTGGGTGATTGGAGAAGTGCAAGGGTACTGCATGGTGATTTTATAAGTGCTTGGGTAGTGGCGGAGTGATTTCATGAGTGCTTGGATACTAACTGGGTGATTGCAGAATTGCATGAGTACTGCATGTGTGATTGCATAACTGCATGGGTAATGCTTGGGTTATTGCATGAGTACATGGGTAGTGCTTGGGTGATTGGGACAGTGCATGGATAGTGCCTGGGTGATTTCATAAGTGCTTGGGTAGTGGCGGAGTGATTTAATGAGTTCTTGGATACTCTATGGGTGATTGGAGAATTGCATGGGTATTGCATGTGTGATTGTATTAGTGTATGGGTAATGCTTGGGTTATTGCATGAGTACATGGGTAGTGCTTGGGTGATTGGGAGAGTGCATGGATAGTGCCTGGGTGATTTTATAAGTGCTTGGGTAGTGGCGTGAGTGATTTAATGAGTGCTTGGATACTAACTGGGTGATTGGAGAATTGCATGGGTACTGCATGTGTGATTGCATAAGTGCATGGGTAATGCTTGGGTTATTGCATGAGTACATGGGTAGTGCTTGGGTGATTGGGAGAGTGCATGGGTAGTGCCTGGCTGATTTCATAAGTGCTTGGGTAGTGGCAGAGTGATTTCATGAGTGCTTGGATACTAACTGGGTGATTGGAGAATTGCATGGGTACTGCATGTGTGATTGCATAAGTGCATGGGTAATGCTTGGGTTATTGCATGAGTACATGGATAGTGCCTGGGTGATTGGCAGAGTGCATGGGTAGTGCCTGGGTGATTTCATAAGTGCTTGGGTAGTGGCGGAGTGATTTAATGAGTGCTTGGATACTAACTGGGTGATTGGAGAATTGCATGGGTACTGCATGTGTGATTGCATAAGTGCATGGGTAATGCTTGGGTTATTGCATGAGTACATGGGTAGTGCTTGGGTGATTGATTGGGAGAGTGCATGAGTAGTGCCTGGGTAATTTCATAAGTGCTTGGGTAGTGGCGGAGTGATTTAATGAGTGCTTGGATACTAACTGGGTGATTTGAGAATTGCATGGGTACTGCATGTGTGATTGCATAAGTGCATGGGTAATGCTTGGGTTATTGCATAAGTACATGGGTAGTGCTTGGGTGATTGGGAGAGTGCATGGGTAGTGCCTGGGTGATTTCATAAGTGCTTGGGTAGTGGCGGAGTGATTTAATGAGTGCTTGGATACTAACTGGGTGATTGGAGAATTGCATGGGTACTGCATGTGTGATTGCATAAGTGCATGGGTAATGCTTGGGTTATTGCATGAGTACATGGGTAGTGCTTGGGTGATTGGGAGAGTGCATGGGTAGTGCCTGGGTGATTTCATAAGTGCTTGGGTAGTGGCGGAGTGATTTAATGAGTGCTTGGATACTAACTGGGTGATTGGAGAATTGCATGGGTACTGCATGTGTGATTGCATAAGTGCATGGGTAATGCTTGGGTTATTGCATGAGTGCATGGGTAGTGCCTGGTTGATTGGCAGAGTGCATGGGTAGTGCCTGGGTGATTTAATAAGTGCTTGGGTAGTGGCGGAGTGATTTCATGAGTGCTTGGATACTAACTGGGTGATTGCAGAATTGCATGGCTACTGCATGTGTGATTGCATAAGTGCATGGGTAATGCTGGGTTATTGTATGAGTACATGGGTAGTGCTTGGGTGATTGGGACAGTGCATGGGTAGTGCCTGGGTGATTTCATAAGTGCTTGGGTAGTGGCGGAGTGATTTAATGAGTGCTTGGATACTAACTGGGTGATTGGAGAATTGCATGGGTACTGCATGTGTGATTGCATAAGTGCATGGGTAATGCTTGGGTTATTGCATGAGTACATGGGTAGTGCCTGGGTGATTGGCAGAGTGCATGGGTAGTGCCTGGGTGATTTCATAAGTGCTTGGGTAGTGGCGGAGTGATTTCATGAGTGCTTGGATACTCACTGGGTGATTGGAGAATTGCATGGGTACTGCATGCGTGATTGGATAAGTGCATGGGTAATGCTTGGGTTATTGCATGAGTACATGGGTAGTGCCTGGTTGATTGGCAGAGTGCATGGGTAGTACCTGGGTGATTTCATAAGTGCTTGGGTAGTGGCGGAGTGATTTCATGAGTGCTTGGATACTAACTGGGTGATTGGAGAATTGCATGGGTCCTGCATGTGTGATTGCATAACTGCATGGGTATTTCTTGGTAGATTTTACAAGTGCATACTTAATACCTGGGTAATTACCAGAGTTTATAGGTAATGTCTAGATGATTGCTTGATTACATGGTTAGTGCCTGGGTCATTGTATGAGTACATAACTACTGCCTGGATGATTAGAGGGCCGCAAGAATAGTGCATGGTGAATATATAAGTGCTTAGGTATCAGCGTAGTGATTGGGTAAGTACATGGTACTGGCTGGGTGATTGTAGGAGTATATGGGGTAGTGCATGGGTGATTGGAACAGTACATGGGTAGTGCCTATGTTATTGCATAAGTGCATGAGTAGTACCTGGGTGATTGGAGGAGTACATGGGTAGTGCTAGCGTGATTTTTTAAGTGCATGAGTATTGCTTGCATGATTGCATGAATACATTGTTAGTGCTCAGGTGATTGTATAAGTGGAGGAGAAATATCTGCATAGTTGAAGAACTGCATAGATAATAGATGGGTTATTCCAACATTGCACAAGTAATGTGTGGGTGATTTTAGAGCTGTATGGGTACTACCACATTGAATAAAGGTGTATATTGGTAATGCATAGGTGATTTTGAAAGTACAGAGGTTATATTTCAGAGATTGAAGAAGAGCATGGGTTCTGGTAAAGTAATTTGATGAATGAGATAATTTAGTTTTAAAAAATGAATAACTGCAATAAAAGTGACTGTAAATATTAATTCATAACATTATGCTTATTACATTACTATATCTTACCTTCTTTATTGAAGTACATATGAAACTCATTGAAACAATTTTGCAGTTGTTTTATTATAATCAAAATTTAAAATATTTTGAAACTTTTTTGAATTACTTTCTGTAAAAGAGAAGAAAAATAATGTTATTGCATATAATATTATAGTTTGAAGAACACAACATAATATTAGAATTACTTAACATATTCAGTTTGCCTTTTTTGCTGTTTTCAGATACT
The DNA here is from genome assembly GCA_963921515.1 of Calotriton arnoldi. Lineage (NCBI taxonomy): Eukaryota > Metazoa > Chordata > Amphibia > Caudata > Salamandridae > Calotriton > Calotriton arnoldi. The sequence goes on along the minus strand of CAWUFW010000816.1, from coordinate 853,225 downwards.
GTTGAATTTTACTATACACAGTGATTTTAATCTTGATCATCATGTAACAGCGGGGCAAAAAAATACAATCAATAAGATTGTTAAAAAAATAAAATAAATCTGTGTCAAAATATTTACAACAAAATCAACTATCTGTTTATATTTTCAACAATAAACACTCTCATTAACATTGTATACAATACAAAGATCAAATATATGAACTGCTTCTTTCAAAAACAATTTTCTAAATGCAATATCAAAAACAGAAACGAAAATTGAAACAGAAATTGTTGACATCTTCCCAATAGGCCGAATGATGTTTCCGAAATGATTTGCATTGAAAATATCCAAAATAAACTCGTTAATTGAACTTTACATCTTCCCAATAGGCCGAATGATGTTTTCAAAACTTTGGCACCAAAAATATCAGATATGAATTGGGTAATTCATTAGGCAACCGACATTTGAATTCCAAGTGGGCATCATTACAATGTGTCCATCCTTTATTGCACTTTAAATACACAGTATAGTGTCCAGATGTTGTAGAAGGTCCATCGTGGAAAATAATTGCCCCTGCTTTAAAAGTTCTTCCTGAAATTGACAGTTGACTTGCCACAAACATTTTAATTTTAGTTTCCAATTTTCTTCCTTCTGCTCTACAACGTTGTAGCATTAAAATGACATATTGTCCAAATCTTTCTATAAATAATGTTGATAACATTTCAGATTTGCACTGAGTACATTCCATATTTTGATTAGCTGATTTTACTAATTTGTTAAAAGACACTGTTTTGCAATCTGGTATTGTCAAATATATGAATCGTTCAGTGTCTATTTCAGTGGTAGAAGAAAATGAACAATCTTCACATTTATGATCCCATCTGTAACGAAGTCCAAACAGATTTTCAATTTGTATTCCTTCATCTTCCAATACTGCAAGCATAAACATAAGAAATTCTTGAGCATCTTGCTGTACATTAAGTGTAAATTGTGAAGAACCAGAACATATATCCAGAAGATGCCGAATGCCAGAAGCACTTTGGATTTTAGTTTTATCGGTTGTCAATTTTTCAAAAATATAATGCAACAAAGAACAAAACCTTTTTTCTCGATTCTCCATAATTTGTTGTTGAAGATTTTCTAGAAAAAATATGACGTTCACAACTACATTAGCATAGCAGTTGATACCTGAACTATTTTCTAACTGATATCCTACAATATCATCAACAGTGTCCATTTTCTTTTTGTTTGGAGCCTCAACATTCTCTTGATTTTTTTTCTTATTTCCAACCTCACTACAGAGTTTCTCATATGTTCGTTTTCGACATACTACACGCTTTTCATATACAGGATATTCACCTAAGTTGGGAGCATACAGTCTTCTTAACCGATTATACTCTCTTACACAATTTGCATCTGCACTAATCTTTCTCTCATCAAAATCAATCAAATACAATCCAGATAAAGTTCTTACTCAGGACAATGCAACATATGCCATGCCCTCTTTAAACACTGTACTTCCAATGTTTACCAAAGCACTGTCTACACTTAAACCTTGAGATTTATGAATGGTCACCGCATATGCTAAAGAAAGAGGAAACTGTTTTCTACGAACATACAAGTCTTTAACAAGCAAAAAATGAACAGCACAACGTCCAATCTGTTTTACCTCTTCAATCTGATCAAAATTAATCTTCAATAATTCAATTCCATCTCTATTTGGATAATTAACAAAATCAACAACTTTTCCCATTGCTCCATTTACTAAACCTTTTTCCACATCCAAATTACGCCGTAAAATTACCCGACAGTTTTCACATACATATAAATTCTTTTCTAAACCAGCAGTCTTAGATATAGATTTTTCCAAAGAATCCAATTTTGATTTTAATTTTTCTGACAAAATAATAGTAATTTGTTTGTGTTCTATTTTATCAATGGCTTCCATTTTCATTATTTGTTGTTTTCCAGCTTCAAAAGTTCTTGATTGAATGTAGAACACTCTTGCAGTGTTGGCATTAGGCAAAGTATAGATTTATTTTCTCCAATTTTTTTGTATATTATTTCCGGAGCAACATTTTCATTTGGAAACAAGTTTGTCAGTAGCCGACTTTGCAAAGCCTCTTTACCATGTTTTGTCAATACACCAATTCTTATATCTTGAAGAATGCTTCCATAATCTTCATCACTTGCCTGTCGCATATTCTTAATAAGTTCTTTATATTCAAAATGAGACCAAATGTTGACATTTCCAATACTTCCCAAAGATTTCCTGGTGTCTTCATGCACAAGTGTTTTAAAAACTGGTTGCCCTTTTACAGGAGTAAGTTGCAGTAGGTCGCCGAATACAATCACATGTTTTCCTCCAAATAAGACATCATAATCTGTTTTTAAAATTTGCTGCATTCTTAAATGTACAAAGGCAAGCATTAAGTTTGAGACCATGCTCACCTCATCAATTATCAGAAGTTTCATTTTCTTTAGTACTCTTGAAACTTCATAACAAGCTTCTCCAGATAGCTTGTGATATTCCAACTTGTTTTCATGTTCAACTGGTAGCATCAGTAAACGATGTAACGTAATCCCTTTAATGTTGTGTGCTGCTAACCCAGTTGGAGCGGTTACAACACAAGATAAATGTGATTCAGTGGTTTTATGTAGATAACTGGTCAAAACTTTAATTAAGAAACTTTTTCCTGTACCAGCTTGACCACTGATATACATTTGAATAGGTTTAAATGATGTGCAGTTGCATTCTTTTTTTTCATGAAGTAAACCATGGTCTATCTGTTGTGTAACTTGCTGATATATTTCTTTCTGTTCAATATTTAGTTGTTCTTCCAAGTTTCCCAACTCCATAATATCCTGTTGAGCTTGATGCATTGCTGTTTCTACTTCACTCAAGACTATTGCTGCTTCATTTTCAAGAATTGGTTCTCCTAGTGGATATTGACTCAGTGGAGCAGAACTTTGACTATCTTGAGAACTGTCTCTAGCAATCTCAGCTGCAATAGTAGCTTCTTGTTCAATTTCTTCATTCAACATTTGTAGATAATTTGGAAAAACTGTGCATTGAATGCTATCTTTACATGCATTAAAAGAATCTTCATAGCACTGAAAATCTCCAAGTAATTCCATTTCAGTACGCCAAGGCTTGAAGAGTTGCAGAAGTGCTAAATAGAAAAATTCCCTTTTATCTGGAGTATCGCAACTGAGTTTCCTGTGATTAATGAGATTTCCTTTAGTATGTTTCACCAAACATCCATCAGAACCAATCACTGCATATTTTTCTTCATTTATATTTTCTATAATATTTCTCTTAAAGCTGTAATATTGCAGTACTTCATAGAGACATATGTTTTCAAGATAGGGACTTCTTTTAGGATAGTACGTATCCAACATGTTTGTTTTAACAATATCTGTACTTTCCGGTTCATTTAATGCTAAGTATTCAATTTCTTGTACAGATTTCAATACTCGATTTCGTGTTGCAGCAAGACCTAGACTAACCCAAATGATTCCTCTTGACTTTGAATATAAACTTGCAGATGTCAACCGATCCGAACATTCGTAGGATCCAATCTCTCGATGGGACAGCAACTTCAAACTAAAGCAGTACAATTTATTACTAAGAGTCTTCTCTTGTGAAATTTCTACCCACATTTCTTTCAACTCCGTCTTTTCAGATTTTGTTATGTATGACGTAACATAGCGAGCAACAGCAATGGAATTATCTGCAACATACTGGATATCCATATTTGCATTCCACATCGTCAAAATCACTGGATTGTAATCATTAATATACTTTGAATGTTCACTTCTTTTTAAATTGTAAGTATTTTTTGGAGATTTTCGAGTTATAGTATGCCTCACTGCTGACATGAAACTGTTGACTCTTCCTTTGGAAATTACTGGATGTGGGAATCCAAAAAAACATTTTGTATAAAACTTTTCCTTTGACTTGTATTTCCGTCGACAGTATTTGCCACATCGATGAGTTTGAAACCTTAAAACTTGTTGTCTTAAGGTATTTTCTTCTCCTGTTTTTGGAATACCACATGTAACATAGTCTTCAATGAAAGATAAAACAGTCTCATCAGAATCAGTTCCAAATTTAGGTGCATCCTTGATCCATAAAAGCATATGTATATGAGGAGCACCTCTAGCTTGGTACTCCTTTCTCCAAAAGAAATCAATAACTTCTCCAAGAGGTGGGTTGTTTTTATTGCAGATAAAAGACATCATAGCTTGAAACCTATGATTAAAATATCTGCACACATTTACAGGATCCAAGGAACACAGTTCTCCAGCTGTCTTGAATTGAATGTTTTTAATATTTGAATTTGCTTCTCGAAGAAATTCAAGTAAATTGTCCCATGCGTATTCAGCACAGCTTAGCGTAACAAACCATGTAGGGGTTCCTAAGTTCCTTAACATACATTTAAGTTCTCCATGACGACGATACCAATACTCATTAGTACCACGTTGACACGCCATCAAATTAATCAATTGAGATTCTAAATGATCGTCTCTCTGTTGTACTTTGTCCATGAATTCCTTTGCAGAAACATGTTGAAGATGAACTCCTGTTTTTAATATGTGGTTCACTGCATATGAAAGTCCAGACAAGTCACTTTCAAAGAGAAGATAAAATATATATGGAATACATTGTTGAAATCTTGGATCTTCTGAGTACAATCTTGTTGTACGATATTCTGACACTGGAATCTGCACGGGTCGTTCATCATATCGTCCACCTTTTCCAGTGGGGAACAGCTGTGGAAAACAACGGGCTTCTAAACTTCTTTCCCAAACACTCATAGGAGTTCCCTTCGCTTTCTTCATTTGGAATAATTCAATAGTATTACCAATCACTTCCTTTGAATGTAAAGGATGTACACTATAATGTTCATAAATTTCTTCACTTTTGGAGATGTCCACTTTTTCAATTTGGCCACTTGAAATTTCGCTATCATCTCCTAAAACTATTTCTTCTTCTTCCAGATACACATTTTTGTAATAAAGATTGCTTTTTATGAGATATAACGTAGCCTTTTGCACTTTGGTGACATCTACTAATTCTTGCCATATTTTCCGACTCTTCGTAGGAACACCATTAACTAGAATAACTACAGGTTCAGTTTCCTCTTTCTCTACACCAATAGTTTCAATATTTTTCTTTAAATCTAAAGGTAAATACACAACTCTTCCTTTTAATCCTCTTTGTAAATCTGTGGGAGGCAACTTACCTGTTTTAGGCTCCATACGAACAATAGCCTGAAACGGGTGCACAGATTGAATCAGAATGGACTCATACATATTTAAACGCTCCAGTTCTGGAGGACCAGCTAACAACTCTAGGTTATTATGTACAGCTCTAGCTGGCATTTTGTTCTTTTCTAATTTGCTATAACAATATTTACAAATACGTTGATCACTACCCAACTCAAAGCAATCTTTCACCAACAAATAAGCTCCAAATTCCTTCCACTTATCATTGTTTTCCTTTTCACTTTTTAAATACAGATCAACATTCCTAGTTTGATTTCTATAGTGAGTACGTCAACAACAAATACAAACAAAGGGCCCTATTACGATGGCGGGCGGACAAAGTGCGCCCGCCACTGTAACGGCATGCGGGACCGTCCGCCAGAGGTGCGGCGGTCCCGCTGTGGCCATTAGGATGCCACCACCACCGTGGCGGTGGCATCCCCCATCCACAACATTGTGGCGGGCGGTGCTCACAGCCATAGTATTACCAATCACTTCCTTTGAATGTAAAGGATGTACATTATAATGTTCATAAATTTCTTCACTTTTGGAGATGTCCACTTTTTCAATTTGGCCACTTGAAATTTCGCTATCATCTCCTAAAACTATTTCTTCTTCTTCCAGATACACATTTTTGTAATAAAGATTGCTTTTTATGAGATATAACGTAGCCTTTTGCACTTTGGTGACATCTACTAATTCTTGCCATATTTTCCGACTCTTCGTAGGAACACCATTAACTAGAATAACTACAAGTTCAGTTTCCTCTTTCTCTACACCAATAGTTTCAATATTTTTCTTTAAATCTAAAGGTAAATACACAACTCTTCCTTTTAATCCTCTTTGTAAATCTGTGGGAGGCAACTTACCTGTTTTAGGCTCCATACGAACAATAGCCTGAAACGGGTGCACAGATTGAATCAGAATGGACTCATACATATTTAAATCTACCAGTTCTGGAGGAATAGCTACCAACTCTAGGTTATTATGTACAGCTCTAGCTGGCATTTTGTTCTCTTCTAATTTGCTATAACAATATTTACAAATACGTTGATCATTACCCAACTCAAAGCAATCTTCCACCAACAAATAAGCTCCAAATTCCTTCCAGTTATCATTGTTTTCCTTTTCACTTTTTAAATACAGATCAACATTCCTAGTTTGATTTCTATAGTGAGTACGTCGACAACAAATACAAACAAAGGGCCCTATTACGATGGCGGGCGGACAAAGTCCGCCCACCACCGTAACGGCATGCGGGACCGTCCGCCAGAGGTGCGGCGGTCCCGCTGTGGCCATTAGGATGCCACCACCACCGTGGCGGTGGCATCCCCCATCCACAACATTGTGGCGGGCGGTGCTCACAGCCCCGCCCGCCACAATGCTGTGGATGCAGGTTGTGCATTGGCATGCACAAGGTGACAGGCACCCCGCGGTGCCTGCCACCTTGTCCATGCCAATGTATAGGGGGGTACCATAGGTACCCCCCATGTGCACCCCCACCCCTCCAACACTCTGGGAGCCCGCAACGGGCCCCCAATAGCGGAAACTGCATGCCTTTCCATGGCGGCAACGCCGCCATGGAAAGGCAAGACTCCGCCGGCATCGTAATGTGGATGGCGGTGTCTTGCAGACACCGCCACCATATCCTGGCAGTTTTCCGCACGGTCGACGAGTCGACCGGCGGAAAAGCGGCGGACGGTCTTCCCGTCCGCCACAGACCCCCAGCCATCCTAATGTGGCGGGGGTCATTCATGGCAGGATGGTGGGCGGATTGCCCCCGCCGGGCCGGCAGTGGCTACGCCGGGCCGGCGGGGGCGATCCGCCCGCCATCCTAATGGACCCATAGTTTGGTGTTTCACAACAAATTACCTTAAACTTCGTAATTTCTTTTACAAACTTCTCAGTACTACTATCTTCCACCTCTTCTTCAACACCTACACTTATCAAACTCTCACTTTCTCTACACTCCTCTTCAGGACCAAAGAAACGAAACTCTATATCATCACAAACTTTTTTTACATCCGATACTGACCCATGCAAAAGAGCAGTATTTGAGTCACCTAAAAATAATGCAGGACTTTTTACATAGTACAATCTTCTTACTTACTTCCGCATTGCAGAGTGATGTACTGCTAACATTCTCAAATGGTGAAAAACACTTTGACACACTTTTCTAGAAAGACAAGCCAAAGAATGACCTTGCAAACCAGTATGTTTTCTCACTTTACGAGGATCTAGTCCTTGCAACATCTTAATCTTTTGTTTAATACTTTTTTTAGTATACTCTCGTAAGAAATTTCGTAAAATATCAATAGACTCCTGTCTACACTGGGGCTTTAGAACGTCTCCCTAGAACTTCTTCAGCTATCACTTCTTCCACATTTCTAGGAACCATCTTTTCTTTTGCAAATTGCACAACTGTTCTTCACTTCATAAGCACGACCACTGGTATCAACTGCGTGAACTAATGTATTGTTTTGAAAATAGCTCTCTTCATTAAAAAAGGTTCTGAACTTGAAGTGTGCTTCCATTCACCCAAAACAATTTTACAAAAGTTAGTTCTGTTAATTATTCTCTTCTTTTTACTTTTGTCCTTCATAGAATGCATTGGTTTATTTAATGTTCGCATTCTGTTTAAAACTAAAATGAACAATTTTCTTTTTATTTCAAAAGCCTTTTCGACTATACTTTCAATCTGTTTTTTCTTTTTATAAAATGCAGATCTTCTTTTATATTTCTTGCCATGTTTCAATACATTTTGTAGTACTCTACTTTTATACATACGTTTCCTTATATCATAATATTGATTCATCCTTCTTTCAACATAGATTGTTTTATCAGAACGTGATTTGCCATTAATCTGTCCTTTTTTCATTTCATTCTTCTTCGTTCTAGAACTATTCTTTCTATTTTCTACATTGTCAAAACCCTTTCCAGTCCTTGAAAGTCTTTTAATAAATTATTTTGTTCTCTTACCGCAAGGCTTTTTCTTTTTTGCCACATGTTGTAGTTCATCTAATTCCTGCTTTTGTCTTTTCTTTAAATAGTATTGTTTCTTTTCTTGTTTTCTCTTTTCCGTTTTTTTTGTCATAGTAAGTCTTTCTTAATAATAATGAAGAATATCTGAAAAAAAGAATATTTAAAATTAATTTAATATTATTAAAATAATTATATAGAAATATACTTTTCTATTACTAAAGAAACACCTTCTATTTAAAAGCTACAAACAAGTGCATATATGGTTTTCGAATATGTTCACATTTACACATGATCTGTAAAATAAGTGAAGAGAGGTGCAGAAAAAGAAATGCAGCAGTAATGTCTGAATGATTACAGTACTAAATATGTAGGGCCCGATTCACAGAACTAACTTAAGACAAAATGCTAAACTTACTACCATTTTGGTATTCACAGAAGGCACTTACTCATTTTGGTATTCACAGAAGGCACTTACTTACTCATTTTGAGTAACTTACTCATTTTGAGTAACTTTCTCATTTTAGTATTCACAGAAGGCACTTACTCATTGATGAGTAAGTGCCTTCTGTGAATACCAAAATGAGTAACTTACTCATTTTGAGTAACTTACTCATTTAGTATTCACAGAAGGCACTTACTCATCAATGAGTAAGTGCCTTCTGTGAATACCAAAATGAGTAAGTTACTCAAATATTTTCTCAGCGGGATTCGTGCACCCTGTGCGACTTCATCCGTGTTTTTTAAAAAAAAAAATGCTTTTTTTGGCCCTGGGGGTCTTAGGGACCCCCTCAGCAGGCCTAGGGGGTCAGGGTGTTTCTACCCTGCCCCCTTCTCTCATTTTTTAATGTTTTTTTTCACTGTTTTCTTGTGACTCGGTTACCGAGTCACAAGATGGCTGCCAACACTTCCTGGTTTAGAGTGTTGGCAGCCAATCAGAAGTCAGCTCGTGCCCGGGAGGGTTCGCGAACCCTCCTCGGTGCTCAGATATCAAAACTTTTCTTTTTCTAATTTCTCTGAAACTACTGAACGGATTTACACCATTTAAAAAAAAGGGCTTTTTCTGAACGAAGACCTACCTTTTTGCCAAATTTGGTGTATTTCCGTTCAGCAGTTCGGGCTGTAGCTTTGTCTAAAGTTCCTATGGAAATTAACATGGGGAAAACGTGTTTTGGGACCCCCCTCTTTTCTCGGCCCCCGCTTGACGAATCACCCCGAAACTTTCAAGACAGGAGCTGACCAGAGCGCCCCATTAGTTTTGAAAATTTTGCAAAGATTCGTCAAACGGCGCCAAAGGTATTGGCAAAAGAAAAAACGCTTTTTGAATCGAAAGAAGGTCCTAACTATAACTACCTACTGGCGACCGCCAGTAGGTAATATATATATATATTCCTGCGCATGAATAGAATCAGGCAACAGCACTGTGTCAATGTAACCGGCTAGCTCCGGGAACAATAAAGTTTTGAAAGCTTGAAAGGCAAGCTCGAGGACTGAGGTTAAGGAAAACTTTTTACCACTGATGCATAAAATGTTATTTTTGTTATTTTTCTACATTTGGTCACACTCGAGTCACTTTGTAAATAATTTTAAACCAATATGAAGTAATATTGAGTTTTTGCAATGTGCAATGATGTGTTTTGCAATGGAAAGTCTGTTTACACTGTTTAGTACGTGCACATGGAATGTATGACGTTACAACGCATACATTTACAATGCATGCCTTTACAACGCAGTTTTTACATCGCAGCATCCTTTACAACGCATACATTTACATCGCATACCACTACAACGAATGTTTTAAAACTACACTTACAACGCATTCCATTACATCACATTATACCTTTACAACGCATACCATTACAACGCATACCATTACATTGCATTTAAGGTAAGTGTTGGATAGTGTAGGGGTAAAAATTACTATTCAAACTCCAGGGGGTGCAACAGTAGGGTAAGTGTTGGATAGTGTAGGGGTACAAATTACTATTCTAACCCCAGGGGGTGCAACAGTAGGGTAAGTGTTGGATAGTGTAGGGGTACTATGCTTTGTAATGGTATGCGTTGTAATGACATGCGATGTAATGACTGTGTTGTAGTGACATGCGAGGTAGTGTCATGCGTTGTAGTGACATGCAATGTAATGGATGCGTTGTAGTGACATGCGTTGTAAAGGATGTTGCGATGTAATGACTGCGTTGTAAATGTAGTGCGATGTAATGACTGTGTTGTAAAGGTTGTTTCCCGTGCACATGCTGAATGATGTTTATTTAAATCACTTTGAGCTGCAACCTCGACACTCGTGACCAAGGAAACATTGGTTTCCGAAACGCGTTGAGTTGTGCATTGCTGGAAATAAATTTCTGCTGAAAGCATTTGGGTGCCGTGGATTGTTGTTTCGCAAAAGAGACGATGGGATTTGGCCCCTGCCACGGCCCGCCGTCGTTAAGAGGCTTGGGTTTAAAGTGAACAAGTGACTGGGATCGATTGCAATTAACCCTTGCCCGCCCTGCTGAGGAAGCACTTTTTACCCAACAGACTGGTGTCTTATGAGGACGTGAAACGGATTGGAACTCGGAGACGGGGACAGTACAACCTGGGTAAGCGCATGTGTATTTTGTAAATACAGTGAGCTTTAGCGTGAGGGCAGACGGAGTCTCTGTACTGAGATACACGATCGGTCAGAGACCGCTTTCAAGCAGAGGCGCAATACGTGCGTCACAAATTTCATTTGACATTATGGCAGTGCAGAGGAATGCTAAACGCAGTGAGGCAGCCACACGAATGTTTGATGCCAATGTGGCTAACAATGATGATACTGAACAACGGGAACTAGTTAATAGCAAAACCACTACCCAGAATAAGAAACAATTGTGGGACACCCTATGGAGAGCGTTAAAACAGGAACAAACTAAGTGGTGGGAGGCCACTACCCTGCAAAAGTATATTGATGTGGGACGGGTCCCACGTGGCCTCAGAATTTTCATTACTCCGACTTTTAATAATCCGGATCCGGAATTAGTTGATGAGTGGGCAGGTAACAGTCATAACTGTTCAACAATCATGTTAGGATTGCTAGTGAAATACGCCAGGAAGGACTGTGAAAGACTGGCAATTGAGATTGAAAACCTAACAATGAAGCTTAAAACTCTTTGTACAACTGACGAATTTCAATCGGACATGACAAAAATGGAAACCAAATTGGAGAAAATAGAAGAAGATATAAAGGCAAAAAAACAACTGACATTTTATCGAGATCAAGTTGATTATGACAAAGGCCAAATACTAACTTTCGCAAAACGATATGACCATCTTCGCAATCAGACACCGGACGTCAATGTCAAAAAGAATATGAACAAAACTAAAACAACCACACCCGGAACGGGGGAACAGGAGAAGACCGGTGAACTAAGTGAAACAGGCGACAGTGATAATAATGAGAGTGATGTGTCCATTGTCTCCGATCAATTGGGAGCAAAAACCAAAATCTTAAACGAGTTTACGCTCATGGCACAGGGAAGAATGTCAGCCCAACACAAACAGAGTGCCATCGGCTACAGAGGACGAGGCGGGAGAGGAGACGGAAAAGCAACCGCAACATCACGAAAAGATGCAGAAAGCCCAGTGGGAAGCCGAACAAGGGGCCAACAGAAAACAAAATGACTGACAAAAGAACAGTAATCAACCTTTCAGGTCGGGAGCTCAGCCCTGCGGAGACTGAGCTTCTCTCTCTTGGGCTCTCTTTCTGCCCCACTGCTAGATTTAATTACACCCAGAGTCGCATTGATCTTTTTCAATTTACCCGCAAACTTAGACTTAAGAAATGGTTTAAGACAAAAGTATCTGATACTAATGTAAAAATGAATGATGTACCGAGCAATATAAGTATTGGTGATATCGAATTGCTCCATGCCATGAATGAACTGGAAGGTAATCCTGAGTTCATTGATGACCCGTACTTGAATCTCATTAATGATAACATCAGACTTGACCTTTGCCATAATAGTGGCTTCAAACCTAAATCTATTTTTCTCCCTCAAATCACCAATGATGCGATTGATGTGTTCGAAAAGGAGTTATACAAGAGTTAAATAAAGTACTTAAAAAGAAAAAATACACTAGGCAGAACATCAAGAGCGAACATGTTGAGGCCATACAATCCATTAAAAATGACACCAATATAGTAGTCAAAAAATCCGACAAAGGTGGGAATGTGGTGGTCATGTCTAAAGAAATGAATCTAAAGGAAGGCCACCGGCAACTTGAGGATAGAGATAACTATGAGATCACCACCAGAACCAAGTATGAATCCACTAATAAAAAATACCAAGAGCAGTTGGGAGAATGGAGGGAGAGAGGCTTAATAGAGTGGGAGGAGTATGAATTCCTCAGATGTAAGTTCCCGAAACTGCCAGCCCTATACCTCCTTCCGAAACTGCAGTGAGATACACGATCAGTCAGAGACCGCTTTCAAGCAGAGGCGCAGTACGTGCGTCACAAATTTCATTTGACATTATGGCAGTGCAGAGGAATGCTAAACGCAGTGAGGCAGCCACATGAATGTTTGATGCCAATGGGGCTAACAATGATGATACTGAACAATGGGAACTAGTTAATAGCAAAACCACTACCCAGAATAAGAAACAATTGTGGGACACCCTATGGAGAGCGTTAAAACAGGAACAAATTAAGTGGTGGGAGGCCACTACCCTGCAAAAGTATATTGATGTGGGACGGGTCCCACGTGGCCTCAGAATTTTCATTACTCCGACTTTTAATAATCCGGATCCGGAATTAGTTGATGAGTGGGCAGGTAACAGTCATAACTGTTCAACAATCATGAATTCCTCAGATGTATACCTCCTTCCGAAACTGCACAAAGACAGCGTTAACCCCCCTGGAAGACCGATTGTTTCATCCAGAGGAAGCTGTCTTGAAAATACATCATGTTATGTGGATTTCTACCTCCAACCGCTAGTACAGGGGTTACCATCTTTCATAAAAGATACGAGTGATTTTTTGAGAGTCATAGACACGATTGAATGGGAAGATCAATTTTTACTGATGTGCCTTGATGTTAATAACCTATATACCTGTATCCCACACGAAGCAGGTATTAAGGCTTGTCACCATTTCTTATGGAACCAATCTGCATCATATCTGTTCCATACAGAAATGGTCATTGACATGATGTACACATGTCTGACTCAGAATTTCTTCATTTTTGACAAACAAATATATCGTCAGATCCTTGGGTCGGCGATGGGAACCTGCTTCGCCCCCAGTTTCACGGGACTCTACCTGGGCTGGTGGGAGGAGCAGGTGGCCAGTAAGCTGTCACTTTATGAGGAACATGTTTTAACATGGGTGAGATATATTGACAACATTTTCTGTGTTTGGAATGGGAGCACTAAACAAGCCAACCTATTTGTGGAGACACTTAATGATGCTTTGAATTTAAAATTCAGTAGTAATATCAATAAGGAAACCATAGACTTCTTAGATTTGAGGTTACAGGTAGTGGGGAAGCGCTTGGAGAGTTACCTGTTTAGAAAAGAAACAGCCGGGAACAGCTTGCTTCACACTTGTAGTTGTCACCCTGTGAACCTAATACGCAGCATTCCTCTGGGCGAATTATTAAGAGCCAAGAGAAATTGCAGCAATAAAGAGGGTTTTGAAAAAGAGAAAGCTGTTATGACAAAAAGATTTCTTGAAAGAGGGTACACCCAGACCACCATTAACAAAGCATGTCTAGAAGTGGACAAATGTGATAGAAATGATTTACTAAAACAGAAAATCATGAATGGGGTGGCGGCCAAACATGAGGATGAGAATAAGATCAGGTTCATTACCACTTACTCCAATCAAGCACAGGAAGTTAGACAATGTCTGAATACATTTTGGAATGTTTTAAAAACAGATAAGGATCTGTCATCAGTGGTTTAAGGTTATCCACAAATCACATATAGGAAGGCTAAATCATTAAAGGACATTGTATGCCAAACCATTGTCAGCCCAGCTGTTAAACCGAGTTTGAATCCAATACAAGGGTTTTACACTTGCAATAATTGCAAAGCCTGCAAGTATAGCAAAAATTGCAAACAAGTAAGATTGGCATTGAATCACACACCCTTTGTAATTTCCAAACACGTCTCATGCAATACAGATTATGCTGTGTATGCCCTGAAGTGCCTGTGTGAAAAATACTACATCGGTAGCACTATCCCCCAAGCTAAAAAGAATTCTGGAACATCTTAGGGCAATTAAAAACAACGATAAACAATACCCTATGGCTAGACATTTCAAAATACAACATAACCAGAATAGTGGCCTCCTATCATTTTGTGTTCTAGACACGATCCCTGTGAGAGAGAGGGGAGGCGACAGAGTATTGGAACTCAGACGCCTGGAGTCTAAAATGATAATTGAGTACCATACTACTTTTCCGTTAGGGCACAATATTGATGAAGAATTAGTGGTACATTTAGGTTAGTGGCCAACTAGGGACTAGGATTGTTCATTTTTATTTAAAACATCAATTGTGAATGTTAGAATTTTATGGATTTTACCTCTACTGTGTGTTGTGTTTATTGTTATTTGTAGCACGATTTTTTATTTTTATTTCAATGGCTAATGGCACTTTTTTGTATATATTTTATTACAGATTTCCGTACAATAAGAGTGAAATGAGTGGAAGGCAAAATGAGCGACTAATATCTTGAAGTGGATGCACAGTGATGGTTATATCCTCATGAACTGTTCCTTGAACTTTGAATTTATTTAGATTATTTAGATTATTTAGAGCCTGTGCTGCGATGGCCATAGGGCAGTGAGACCAGATATCTGTTGCTGCGTCTCAGGATGAGCTTTTGCATTATATTTTCCCCACAGGGGCTTAATGAAACAAGCTATTTAGCTATTTTGCGTATGCCCTTTTTGATTATGATGCATTAGTAACATTGAGACTTACTGCTGCATGATTTATTTAATTTTCCAAATCAGGAGTCGGCTTAGAATGGAGTAAGCGCACTTGCGCATGAATGAAAAATGGACCACAGCATTTATCTTAATTGTAACTTAATTTCGACTATGATGCAATAGTAACACTGAGATTTAGTGCTGGTCATAGTTATTGTTTTCACCTTGGGAGAAGTCGGCATTGGAATGATGCTAGCGCACTTGCGCATGAATAGAATCAGGCAACAGCACTGTGTCAATGTGATCGGCTAGCTCCGGGAACAATAAAGTTTTGAAAGCTTGAAAGGCAAGCTCGAGGACTGAGGTTAAGGAAAACTTTTTACCACTGATGCATAAAATGTTATTTTTGCTATTTTTCTACATTTGGTCACGCTTGAGTCACTTTGTAAATAATTTCAAACCAATATGAAGTAATATTGAGTTTTTGCAATGTGCAATTATGTGTTTTGCAACGGAAAGTCTGTTTACACTGTTTAGTACGTGCACACGCCGAATTATGTTTATTTAAATCACTTTGAGCTGCAACCTCGACACTCGTGACCAAGGAAACGTTGGTTTCCGAAACGCGTTGAGTTGTGCATTGCTGGAAATAAATTTCTGCTGAAAGCATTTGGGTGCCGTGGATTGTTGTTTCGCAAAAGAGACAATGGGATTTGGGGATATATATATATATATATATATACACATATATATATATATGCAAGGATTTTGTCCCAAAATCTCCTCGTTACAGAAGGACAAACACGGACCCAGATTGTTGTGCAGGTATTTATTCTTCAGTTACAGCACAACCGCCATGACGCGTTTCAGCCCTCCAGGGGCCTTGATCACATGGTCATATATATATATCTCCTAGTTGCGGTCGCCAGTCGGTAGTTATAGTTGGGATCTAGTTTCCATAGGAAAAGCATTTTTGACTTGCAGAGATCTTCGGTACCATTTGACGAACTTCACAAAACTTTTCCAAAAAAGTGTGCCGGTGATTCTTGTTGTGCGTGGGATGTTTCGGGGCGATTCGTTGAGCGGGGGCAGAGTAAAAGTGGGGGTCAAAAAAAGTGTGTTTTCCATGTTAATTCCCATAGGAATTTTAGACACGACTGCAGCCCGTACCGCAGAACGCAGTAATGCTGGCAGGGAAAGAGATTAAACGATTGCTCCTGTACGGAGGGAGCTACCTTTCCAGCAGCTCCTTCCATGCAGCAGCAGTGCCGGCTCCCGCAGGAGGCGGGGCCCGACTGGGACCACAGAGGCTTTGAGGCTCCCCCTGCGGTCCCAGGCGAATGGACAAAAGAGCAGAAAGAGGCAGAATTAAGGTCAGAAAAAGGCAAGATAAAGGTGAGAAACAAGCAGAAAGAGGCAGAATAAAGGCCAGCAACGAGTAGAAAGAGGCATGATAAAGGTGAGAAACAAGCAGAAAGAGGAAGAATAAATGTCAGCAACAAGCAGAAAGAGGCAGAATAAAGGTCAGAAGGGAGCAGAAAGAGGCAGATTAAAGGTGAGAGATGAGCAGAAAGAGGCAAAATAGAGGTCAGAAACCAGGAGGAAGAGGCAAAATAAAGGTGAGATGCGAGGAGAAAGAGGCAAAATAAAGATCAGCCAGAAGCAGAGAGAGGCAAAATAAACCTGAGAAACAAGCAGAAAGAGACAAAATAAAGGTCAGCAATAGTCAGAAAGAGGCAAAATAAAGGTGAGAAACTAGCAGAAAGAGGCAGAATAAAGGTCAGAAGGGAGCAGAAAGAGGCAGAATAAGGGTCAGAAACAAGCAGAAAGAAGCAGAATAAAGGTCAGAAACGAGCAGAAAGAGGCAAAATAAAGGTCAGGAATGAGCAGAAAGAGGCAGAATAACGGGCAGAATAAGCAGCAAGAGGCAAAATAGAGGTTAGAAACAAGAAGTAAGAGGGAAAATAGAGGTCAGAAACGAGCAGCAAGAGGCAGAATAGAGGTAAGGAGCAAGCAGAAAGAGGCAAAATAACGGGAAGAACAAGCAGAAAGAGGCAACTTAGAGGGCAGGAGCGAGCAGAGAAGAGGCAGAAAAACTCAGAGAAAATGAGCTGAGGAGGCACAAAACCGAAGGAAGCAAAGAGTAGTGGACTGTAGGGAAGCTGGACAGGAGGACCGTCATAGGGGGAGCTGGCATGAGGACCTGCTCCCGTGTGCCCCCCTACTTTTTTTATTGCACACTCATTGATATACCAACTCATACACTCATGCATCCACTCATTGACCCACTCACTCACACACTCATGCATGCACCCACTCAGATCCATTCAAGCACTCATTCACCCACTCACAGACCCACTCAGAGACTCACACACCCACTCACAGACCCACTCAAACACTCACACACCCACTCACAGATCAACTCAGACACTCACACACCCACTCACAGACCCACTCAGAGACTCTTGCATGTTCTCACAGACCCACTCAGACACTCATCCACCCACTAACAGACTCACTCAGACACTCATGTTCCCATTCACAGACCCACTCAGAGACTCATGCACCTACTCACTGATCTTCTCAGACACTTACACCCCCACTCACAGATGCACTCTGATACTCACACAACCACTCACAGACCCACTCAGACCCTCACTCATCCACTCACTCACTCACAGACTCACACACTCACTCACCTACCTATAGAGCCACTCACACACCCACTCTAAATTGAGATATCATCAATGATGACATCAGTGATATCACTGACCATGTCATGAGTGATATAATATGTGATGTCATAAGTAGTGCATTGCAGGGGGGTAAGTTACAGTTAGCTCAGGTTAACTGCTGAATATCAATGGTTTTGTACGAGTGACATCTGAGCCTAACTATAACGTCCCTGTAACCTTTGTTTTTTTAGTGAATATATATATATATATATATATACACACCCACAAATATCTAAAAATAAATATATGTATATATATATATATAAAAAAAAATATATATACACAAGTATTTATTCACTGAAAAAACAAAGGTTAAAGTGATGTTATAATTAGGTGAATTTGTCACTGACAACATTAACGTTACTTTAATCTTTGTTTTCAGTGAATATGTGTGAGTGTGTGTGTCATGTTTGGCGAATGGTGATTGCATAGTGGTTGGTAAGTAACATGGGTCTCGTGAGAGCAAGGGGCGGGATCAGTGACAGGTGAAAGAAGGGGAACAGGTGTTGAGTGAGTTGGAGTATAGAGCAGGTGTGGGAGGAGCCTAGGGTGGGTGGGGTCAGGGGGTAGGTATAGGGGGAGTGCAAGGGTAGGTGGGTGGGATACCAGGGATAAAGAGGGGGGTCATAGATGGAGGAGGAGCCTGGGACAGAGAGGAGGTGTCAGAGTGCGGCCAGATGGGGGCGCTCATGCAGTGGTTCCCTAGCCCACAGATGGGGTGATTACATAGGGTGCGGAACCCCAATTTGTTTTTTACTGAACCCTGATACACTATCTGATTTGGGGGGGTGACAGTCAAATTTGGGGGGAGCATTATTAAAAGGGGTTTGGGGGTGCATTATGAAGGGTGATGGGGCACAGAATGACATGCCTTCTGGGTAATCTGGGGTGGCTACCCATAGTTTTTAGTGCTCCCCTCCTCCATTATGGGGTGTACCCCAAAAGGATAGGGCAACAGGGGGGGCCTAGGGGGGAAACAGGTTTGTGACAGCTTCAATCACCAACCACAAGGGGGCACCATACAATTCTACTGCAGTTATGGTATTGAAAGGTACATCAAGGAGCATGTGGTGGTATTTTTGCATGTGGGGCTCCCCAACATTTTACTGCCTCCCCTCCCCTCCGTGTGGCATGGTATAGGGACGCTTCGGAAATTTCTATTGAAAACAGACAGAATAGGGATTCTCGCTATGAAATCTGAGAGCACCAACATTTGCTAAATAAAGGGGGACAGTGGAGCAGGCTAATGAGGCAGGGAAAGGGTACCTGTGGCAATTGGTTGGAAGGGTCATACAGAATAATCCTGGCATGCAAATAGGCAACAGTGCATGGATTGGCAGTATCTAAAGAGAGTTTGGTGTGCTCTTCAATTTATTTGTCCTCCTTACGTTGGGTATGATCCACAGAGGGAAAGCCAGGCCTTGCTGTTAGGCAGAACATGTAGTCATGATTTGAAGAGGTGTAGTCTGGGTGTGCTGAGAGGGTCTGTACAGAGCGGTAAGTGCCTGTATACCCGAGCAATGTGCATCCAACCATTCACTTGAGACTGAACAATGACAGAAGCAGCTGGGTTACTGACGGAATGTAAATGGAGGGCACATAGGAAGGGTCTTTGTCTTCACTCAAAGGATTGAAACGTGGTTGGTGTTAGAATGGAAAAGTATGGAGGAAACACAAGGAGATGATGGACGGAGTGCTGAAACTTTTCAGACACTCACCCCCAGTCACAGATCTGGGTTGAATCCATCATCGTTCTTTAGCTCACTTTGCCACCCCAGTTCAGACACAGCTATATACAAATCAGTCTCTACTCTGTGCCTCATGGGAACAGTCCAGCCCGAACTGATAAGCCATGTCTTCCCTGGACCAGAAACAAGCATCCTGGGACCAGTTTCGGGCTAACAGCCCTCATCAGCAAGGCTAGCTTGAATCCAGTGGCAAAGTGAGCAAGGGACCCACGTCTGGGCATACCCTGCCAAATTAGGGCGAACAAAGCAGACACAAGGAGATGATGGACGGAGCGCTGAAACTTTTCAGACACTCACCCCCAGTCACAGATCAGGGTTGGATCAATCATCGTTCTTTAGCTCACTTCGCCACCCCAGTTCAGACACAGCTTTATGCAAATCAGTCTTGACCCTGTGCCTCATGGAAACAGTCCGGCCCGAACTGCCAAGCCATGTCTTCCCTGGACCGGAAACAAGCATTCTGGGACCGGTTTTGGGCTAACAGCCCTCATCAGCCAGGCTAGCTTGAATCCAGTGGTAAAGTGTGCAAGGGACCCACGTCTGGGCATACCCTGCCAATTAGGGAGAACAAAGCAAACACAAGGAGATGATGGACGGAGCGCTGAAACGTTTCAGACACTAACCCCCAGTCACAGATCTGGGTTGAATCCATCATCGTTCTTTAGCTCACTTCGCCACCCCAGTTCAGACACAGCTATATCTATATCAGTCTCTACCCTGTGCCTCATGGGAACAGTCCAGCCCGAACTGATAAGCCATGTCTTCCCTGGACACGAAAAAAGCATCCTGGGACCGGTTTCGGGCTAACAGCCCTCATCAGCAAGGCTAGCTTGAATCCAGTGGCAAAGTGAGCAAGGGACCCACGTCTGGGCATACCCTGCCAAATTAGGGCAAACAAAGCAGACACAAGGAGATAATGGACGGAGAGTTGAAACTTTTCAGACACTCACCCCCAGTCACAGATCAGGGTTGAATCAATCATCGTTCTTTAGCTCACTTCGACACCCCAGTACAGACACAGCTATATGCAAATCAGTCTTGACCCTTTGCCTCATGGGAACAGTCCAGCCCGAACTGCCAAGCCATATCTTCCCTGGACCGGAAACAAGCATCCTGGGACCGGTTTCGGGCTAACAGCCCTCATCAGCCAGGCTAGCTTGAATCCAGTGGCAAAGTGAGCAAGGGACCCACGTCTGGGCATACCCTGCCAACTTAGGGTGAGCAAAGCAAACACAAGGAGATGATGGACGGAGCGCTGAAACTTTTCAGACACTCACCCCCGTCACAGATCTGCGTTGAATCCATCATCGTTCTTTAGCTCACTTCGCCACCCCAGTTCAGACACAGCTTTATGCAAATCAGTCTTGACCCTGTGCCTCATGGGAACAGTCCAGCCCGAACTGCCAAGCCATGTCTTCCCTGGACCGGAGACAAGCATTCTGGGACCGGTTTCGGGCTAACAGCCCTCATCAGCCAGGCTAGCTTGAATCCAGTGGTAAAGTGTGCAAGGGACCCACGTCTGGGCATACCCTGCCAATTAGGGCGAACAAAGCAAACACAAGGAGATGATGGACGGAGCGCTGAAACTTTTCAGACACTCACCCCCAGTCACAGATCTGGGTTGAATCCATCATCGTTCCTTAGCTCACTACGCCACCCCAGTTCAGACACAGCTATCTGAAAATCAGTCTTGACCCTGTGCCTCATGGGAACAGTCCAGCCCGAACTGCAAAGCCATGTCTTCCCTGGACCGGAAACAAGCATCCTGGGACAGGTTTCGGGCTAACAGCCCTCATCAGCCAGGCTAGCTTGAATCCAGTGGCAAAGTGGGCAAGGGACCCACGTCTGGGCATACCCTGCCAACTTAGGGCGAACAAAGCAAACACAAGGAGATGATGGACGGAGCGCTGAAACTTTTCAGACACTCACCCCCAGTCACAGATCTGGGTTGAATCCATCATCATTCTTTAGCTCACTTCACCACCCCAGTTCAGACACAGCTATATGCAAATCAGTCTTGACCCTGTGCCTCATGGGAACAGTCCAGCCCGAACTGCCAAGCCATATCTTTCTGGACCGGAAACAAGCATCCTGGGATTGGTTTCGGGCTAACAGCCCTCATCAGCCAGGCTAGCTTGAATCCAGTGGCAAGGTGAGCAAGGGACCCACGTCTGGGCATACCCTGCCAACTTAGGGCGAGCAAAGCAAACACAAGGAGATGATGGACGGAGCGCTGAAACTTTTCAGACACTCACCCCCAGTCACAGATCTGCGTTGAATCCATCATCGTTCTTTAGCTCACTTCGCCACCCCAGTTCAGACACAGCTTTATGCAAATCAGTCTTGACCCTGTGCCTCATGGGAACAGTCCAGCCCGAACTGCCAAGCCATGTCTTCCCTGGACCGGAGACAAGCATTCTGGGACCGGTTTCGGGCTAACAGCCCTCATCAGCCAGGCTAGCTTGAATCCAGTGGTAAAGTGTGCAAGGGACCCACGTCTGGGCATACCCTGCCAATTAGGGCGAACAAAGCAAACACAAGGAGATGATGGACGGAGCGCTGAAACTTTTCAGACACTCACCCCCAGTCACAGATCTGGGTTGAATCCATCATCGTTCCTTAGCTCACTACGCCACCCCAGTTCAGACACAGCTATCTGAAAATCAGTCTTGACCCTGTGCCTCATGGGAACAGTCCAGCCCGAACTGCAAAGCCATGTCTTCCCTGGACCGGAAACAAGCAATCTGGGACAGGTTTCGGGCTAAAAGCCCTCATCAGCCAGGCTAGCTTGAATCCAGTGGCAAAGTGGGCAAGGGACTCACGTCTGGGCATACCCTGCCAACTTAGGGCGAACAAAGCAAACACAAGGAGATGATGGACGGAGCGCTGAAACTTTTCAGACACTCACCCCCAGTCACAGATCTGGGTTGAATCCATCATCGTTCCTTAGCTCACTACGCCACCCCAGTTCAGACACAGCTATCTGAAAATCAGTCTTGACCCTGTGCCTCATGGGAACAGTCCAGCCCGAACTGCAAAGCCATGTCTTCCCTGGATCGGAAACAAGCATCCTGGGACAGGTTTCGGGCTAACAGCCCTCATCAGCCAGGCTAGCTTAAATCCAGTGGCAAAGTGGGCAAGGGACCCACGTCTGGGCATACCCTGCCAACTTAGGGCGAACAAAGCAAACACAAGGAGATGATGGACGGAGCGCTGAAACTTTTCAGACACTCACCCCCAGTCACAGATCTGGGTTGAATCCATCATCGTTCTTTAGCTCACTTCACCACCCCAGTTCAGACACAGCTATATGCAAATCAGTCTTGACCCTGTGCCCCATGGGAACAGTCCAGCCCAAACTGCCAAGTCATGTCTTCCCTGGACCACGAACAAGCATCCTGGGACTGGTTTCGGGCTAACAGCCCTCATCAGCCAGGCTAGCTTGAAACCAGTGGCAAAGTGAGTAAGGGACCCACATCTGGGCATACCCTGCCAACTTAAGCCGAACAAAGCAAACACAAAGAGATGATGGACGGAGCGCTGAAACGTTTCAGACACTCACCCCCAGTCACAGATCTGGGTTGAATCCATCATCGTTCTTTAGCTCACTTCGTCACCCCAGTTCAGACACAGCTATATGCAAATCAGTCTTGACCCTGTGCCTCATGGGAACAGTCCAGCCCGAACTGCCAAGCCATATCTTTCCTGGACCGGAAACAAGCATCCTGGGATTGGTTTCGGGCTAACAGCCCTCATCAGCCAGGCTAGCTTGAATCCAGTGGCAAGGTGAGCAAGGGACCCACGTCTGGGCATACCCTGCCAACTTAGGGCGAACAAAGCAAACACAAGAAGATGATGGACGGAGCGCTGAAACTTTTCAGACACTCACCCCCAGTCACAGATCTGGGTTGAATCCATCATCGTTCTTTAGCTCACTTCGCCACCCCAGTTCAGACACAGCTTTATGGAAATCCGTCTTGACCCTGTGCCTCATGGGAACAGTCAAGCCCGAACTGCCAAGCCATGTCTTCCCTGGACCGGAAACAAGCATCCTGGGACCGGTTTCGGGCTAACAGCCCACATCAGCCAGGCTAGCTTGAATCCAGTGGTAAAGTGTGCTAGGGACCCACGTCTGGGCATACCCTGCCAGCTTAGGGCGAACAAAGCAAACACAAGGAGATGATGGACAGAGCACTGAAACTTTTCAGACACTCACCCCAAGTCACAAATCTGGGTTGAATCCATCATCGTTCTTTAGCTCACTTCGCCACCCCAGTTCAGACACAGCTTTATGCAAATCAGTCTTGACCCTGTGCCTCATGGGAACAGTCAAGCCCGAACTGCCAAGCCATGTCTTCCCTGGACCGGAAACAAGCATCCTGGGACCGGTTTCGGGCTAACAGCCCTCATCAGCCAGGCTAGCTTGAATCCAGTGGCCAAGTGAGCAAGGGACCCACGTCTGGGCATACCCTGCCAACTTAGGTCGAACAAAGCAAACACAATGAGATGGTTTAACACCGTCTCAGTTTGTACTTGGTGGGTTTGTGGACCCTTGTATAGGACACAGAGGGTTTGCAAGCAGTCTGACGGACCAATTGGTAATTTGGTTTGCGCACTGAAAAGGTCTGGGGCTGTTCGCAGACAATCTGCCAGGCCACCTGGTAATTGGCGTACATTCAAAAAGGTCTGGGGCTATGGCCTGTCCTCTTGAACTTGGTACGGTCTTTAGACGGCCGTCTGCCTTGTGATGCAGCCTCAGGGCTAACTGGTGATGTGCTTGTGTAACTGAGTGTTGCGTGGTCTGTGGACTGATGCTGATGATGATGCTGGTAGGATGTGCGTTTTAGTGAGGAGCGGCTGTGCCTTCCAGACAGTTGGTTTGGTTTTTGAGTGATTTTGTTACTCTATTCTTTCTGTATTATCGTTGTTGGTGTTGTTTGACTGTTAGGGACAGCGCCTGTGCATTATATTAAAGATGCCTTGTTTAAGTAAATTTGGATGTTTCGGATGTCGATGCTGTTCTACTGATGCGCGGTTGGAAGAGAGCCAGCCCGCACCTCCGGAGGGTACCCCAAATTTTGACATATATGTCAAGCATGGTATTGGCCCTATTATGTTTAGCACGTTGTGGAATAAATAAACGAGGGACAATGCTGAACTACAATGGCCACTTACTGGCTCATTTGATGAACAAAAAATTAATTTCCTGCAGGATAAATTGTTTGCTAAAAGGAGTAGGCAGTCCATGTTTGATTCTTTGAGAGTGTGGCAGAAAGAGGCAAAACAGCGAAGCATGCGAGCGGAGAAAGTGGTTCGGAAGAAGCAGACACAAACGATTACGCAAAAGGCGGTAGCCTATGAAAGGGAAAAGACGGAGAAAGGCATAGAGCGCGCAGACAGGAAGTTTCGCTTGCAGACTGACAAAAGTTATGTTGTTAGGGAGGACGGAGATGAGCTTGTTGAGGAGCTTTTGGATTCTAGCTGACATAGAGTTGTTTTTCGGTTTGCTGGTACCAGTAGATATATGGAGACAGGTCCATACACAAGACCACGCGTTGGAACTGGGTGGCACATGGGATGAGATCAAAGCATGGGATAAGGAGCGCAAGCCCGGGAGAAGCCAAAAGCGGAGCTATTGACTTTACCGGGGCGTATCATTGCCTATATGCACTCCCTTATCCCGCCGAAGAAAGTGGATTGGGATAAGTTGACTGCGTGTCGTCAGAAAAAGGACGAGAGTGTGTCGCATTTCTTTACCAGATTTGAAGGGGTGTTCCTAGATTTTAGTGGTCAGGACTTGTCACAGGAGGGTGGTGTCCGTTTGTATGTGAACAGGTTCATCACTAACTTACTACCTGAGGTTACCTCTAGGTTGCAGGCTTCAGAAAGTACCTGGACGACTTCCTCTCGGTCAGTCATTTTGAGTATGGCCCAGTACTATGAGCATAGAGAGAATGAGGACAAGGAAAGGGTAGAGAAGAAGTTGAAGGATCTAAAGACAAGGGTGTGGATGCAGCAAGTTGCTAGAGGAAGAGGTAGAGGACGAGGTTCGGGTTCGGGTCCACAGCCAACCTGATCTAACAGGGGTGGTGCTTCAGGTGCCCCCGTGGGACCCAACCAGTGTGTGTACTGTAAAAAGGAGGGACACTGGCGGAACGAGTGTCCAGAATTGGTGCAGAAAGGTGGGGCTCTGAGAGAGCAGGGTTTTGGAGGCAGAGGACGAGGGGGAGGAGGCCAAGGGGGGATGCAGTCGGCGGACACATCTTACAACAGACAGAGTGGGAATTACTTTGACGACCCTCGGGGAAGACAGTACTACCATGACGATTATGACATGGATGAAGTGACTGGGTTGTCTCACAGCTAGGATAGCCAGGGGCAGGGCAAGGGACCAGTTCCGGTGCCTGTAGATCAGAGAGAACCATACGTTACTGCAGATTTGCAAGGTACCTCAGAGAAATTTTTAGTCGATACAGGGGCTATGAATAGCTCTGTTTTCCATTCACTGATCCCGGGGGCAGCTCTGTTTGGCCAAAATAATGTTTTGGTGGGTTTCTCAGGCGTGCAGGTTGTTAGCCCCATTTCCAAGCCTCTTGCTTTGACTATCGGTCCCTTTACAGTTGACTCACCATTTCTACTGACGTCCAATTGTGGGGAGATTTTACTAGGATTAGACCTGTTGAAAAGACTGCACGCGACGATTTCCTGTTCCCCGGACGGCGTTTACATTACTGTTGGCCCGCGAGTCGCCTATGCCAAACAATGCTTCACAAAGATGACCCTTTCCCTCCTGAGTTCCGAGATGTGCCACGCACGTTGTGGGCCGCAGGTGATACAGATGTGGGGTTGCTCCAGATCCCGCCAGTCTCTATACAAGTACAGAATAATGCCAGATTGCCCCAAATTCCTCAATACAAGATATCACAGGCAGGTGAAAAGGCCTTGTTGCAAATAATACAGGAATTGATTAAGTCTGGTGTGGTTGAAGAGACAGCAGCAAATGTGTGCAATAGCCCTATCCTCCCTATTCTTAAAAAAACACCCTCGGACTGTCCTGGCACCCACCCTGATGTTTACCATTTCGTTATTGATCTTAGAGAGGTCAATAAAATAGTGGTTCCCTCATATACTGTGGTTCCTGACATTACAACGATCCTGACAATGATTCCCCGACCGCCAAATTCTTCTCCGTGATTGATTTGAAAAATGCTTTCTTCAGCATCCCCATTCATCCAGATAGCCGTCACCTTTTTGGATTTGCCAAAGCCTGTCGGAGCTTTAGATTCTGTTGTGCTCCACAAGGCTATACAGAAAGCCCGAGTATTTACAGCCAGGCTCTGAAAGCTCAGTTAGATTCTTTAGAGCTTCCCCCTGGTAATGTGTTGCTGCAATATGTCGACGACCTTCTAGTGGCTTCAGACACTGAAACGGGCTGTAAAGACGCCACGGTAAAATTACTGCTGCATTTGGCACACCACGGACACAAGGTGTCCCTTTCGAAGTTTCAATATTGTCGACAGGAGGTCACCTACTTAGGTCACCTACTGTCGAAAGAGGGTCACAGACTGACTCCTGAGCGCATAGCTGCGATTACTAACATGCCTGTTCCTAAGACCCAATGTGAGGTACGCGCGTTTCTGGGGATAACATCGCATTGTCGTCACTGGATTCTGAATTTTTCCTTACTAACAAAACCCCTTCTTTACCTCACTACCAAAGACGTGCATGAACCTTTGCCTTGGACACCTGCATGCCAGCAATCTTTCGAACAATTAAAAACTGCGCTTTGCTCTGCTCCTGTACTTGGTACTCCTGACTACCAGAAGCCTTTTGTGCTCTATGTACATGAGGCGGACGGTTGCGCGCTTTCTGTCCTAACACAGGGTTTCGGTGGTAAGCAGAGACCCTGCGCTTACTTTTCTGCCATTTTGGACAAAGTAGCCAGAGCGCTCCCGAGCTGTCTGAGAGCTGCTGCGGCGGCAGCAGTTTCTATCAGGCAATCGGCAGGGCTCGTTCTCGATACTGACCTCACAGTTATGGTACCTCATGCTGTGGACACGCTTTTGAACAAGACAAAGATGCAGCACCTCACCAGTGCGTGTCTCACTGGATATGAGCTAACATTATTTGCTCCACACATTACCATCAAACGATGCGCTACTTTGAATCCAGCCACGTTACTACCCCTCCCTTCGGAAGAAAAGGACAATGATGTCCATGATTGTTTATTTCGGACTGAGGAGGAAACGAAGGGACGGGTAGACCTGACTGATGTTCCCTTATCTGACCCCCAAGGGGAACTATATGTCGATGGCTCTTGTTTCAAACTATCGGATGGCACTACTACTGCAGCCTATGCAATCACCACATTACATACCGTAGTTGAGACATCCCGTATTCCATACCAGTCAGCCCAAGCTGCCGAGTTAGTTGCCCTTCTGAGGGCCTGTGAACTGAGTGAAGGACTGGCTGTTAATGTTTACACTGACAGCCAGTACGCTTTTGGGGTGGCACATAATTTTGGGCGCCTCTGGGCAGAGAGAGGGTTCCTGACATCCCATGGGCAAAGGATACAGCATGGTCCCCTAATACTTAGGTTATTGTCAGCATTAACACTCCCGGACAGGTTGGCTATAATCAAGTGCAGCGCGCACATGGCTGTTGTAGATGATGTTGGAAGGGGTAATGCCTTTGCGGACCAAACATCTAAGGAGACAGCTAGATCGAAGATAAATAAGATGTTTGTGGCAGGTCCTGCTAGATGGGTTCCAGACAATGGGATGTTTGAGGACACAGTGGACAGTGTGAAGGAAATACAAAGAGAGGCGACTGTAGACGAATTGGAAATGTGGGAGGAGAGGACAGGATGTCTGGACGAGGATGGGTGTTGGACTGATTTGTCAGATAAAAGGAGATGGTTGCTGCCGAATGCGTTTGTCTTCCCTGTAGTCACCATGGCTCATGGCCCGGCGCACATTAGTGCCAAAGGAATATGCAAACTACTAGACCCAGTATGGCAGAATGAGAATATCCCTAAGGTTGCCGCACATTTGGTAAAGCACTGTATTATTTGCCTAAAGCACAATCCTGGGAAGAGCACCCCTACACCTGCTGGTAATTTTGCACCACCTTCCTTCCCTTTCGAGGTTCTCCAGATGGATTTCATCAAAATGGAACTAGTAAATAACATGAAATATGTACTAGTGGTAGTTTGTGCGTTCAGTAAGTGGATTGAGGCATACCCAACTAAGGACAATATGGCTGTAGCAACAGCGAAGGCACTTTTAAAGGAGTACTTCCCAAGCTACGGATTGCCACGCGTGATCTGGAGTGACAATGGGAGCCATTTCAATGCTAAGGTCATTGATTTGGTGTGTAAGGGCCTGCAGATTACGCAGAAATTCCATGCAGCGAACCACCCCCAATCAGCGGGCCTTGTGGAAAAGGACAACGGCACACTCAAATTCAAGTTTGCGAAAATTAATGAAAGTACAGGATTGAAATGGCCAGATGCGTTGCCTCTAGCACTATTGTCTACAATAGTGACTGCACACTCCAAAACAGGATTATCACCCTACGAGGTGGTCTTTGGGCGTCCTGCCAATGTATGGGGCGTCCCAAGACCCAAGCGTTTTTCTGAGATAGAGTACCCTCTTTTGATTGATTATTTGTATGCTCTCTCTCAAGACCTGCGTTCTGTTCGCCAACAGATCCATGCCGCTCTACAACCAGTGCCAGAGGACCCCGGACATCAAATCCAGCCTGGGGATTTCGTAATGATACGGCAGTTTCAGCGTAAATCCTGTTTGTAGCCGAGTTGGAGAGGTCCTGCCCAAGTGTTACTGGCCACTCGGACAGCTGTTAAAGTGGATGGCCGGAATCACAGGGTCCATGCTTCGCACGTGAAGAAGGTGCCTCTTCTGCTTCCATACGATTCCTGGGTGCGGGACGGGGTTGCCGACCAGGAAGTCGAGCTGGTCCCCCGCTTTGTCCCTTTCTCTGATGCCCGACTGAGAGGGGCGCAGACCAACAAAGAGAGTGACGAGGCTTTATTCGAGGCGATTCCCCCTGAGATAAGGGCCGCCCCGGATGCACCAGCTCCTGGAAAAAAGACCCTTGAGTCCCGACCCCCAACTGAATTTGAGTCCTTGCCCCTGTTTGTTGATCAAGAGGAGCCTGGGCGTACCAGGTACAATCTGCGGCCCCGACGGAAAGACAGTGCACCGGCAGGGCAATACAGGAGTTAGGGAAGGACTTGAGCATAGGGGATAGGTACTGTGTCTCTGGTGCCTGCTTTAGATGAGAGAAGAACACCGGTGCACTGTCCTGAACACTGGACAGGATCGCTGAGGGTATTTGCCCTGGAGGGAGGTTGCCCTATCCTGAAAGAAGAACTGTTCTTAGTAAGGTCCGCAATTGTCTTTCAGCAAGGGCTGCGGTTGTGCAGCTCCACCGTGGGAGTGTTTTGATGAACGATAGGAGCCTGCCTGTGAGGCTCAAGATGGACACAGGATAGAAGAAGACCCCTCTGGCTGGTTGTATTGTGGCTCCAATTCCTAAAAGTATTTTCTAAAAATGTACCCCTTTGGTCGTCCCGTTCCTGATGAGGAGCAGCCCTTTGCAGCTCTGCGTCCCACTCCACATGGTCCCGTTTTGTCCTCCTGGTCCCCCAAGACTAAAATAGTGTTTGTGGTAATAATTTTGCTCTCTCTGATATTCTATTTTGGGGTAGTCTGGTATCTAGAGGAACAATACCCTGTGCATACTTTGATGGGGACTACCCCGGTTCCAGCTGAGCACTGGTTTATCACATTGGCCCCGCATAAAGAAAGGCATAGACAAACTTACGCCCATAATGCATCCATTCAAATGCTTCATCAGGTACACAGTACTACTAATGCCACGAAGTGTTGGGTATGTGGACTGCTCCCCTCAGTTATGCATAAGAATGACTTACTGATATCGATGCCCTTGTCCTATTTAGGTAGCTGTGAAGCTTGGTTCCAACTACTATCTATGGTTTATATGCATTATCATGCGGATGCAATGAAAATGACACAGGCTGACTATGAGGCAGTTTTAGATTATATAGTGGTACATCAAGGATATATACCGGGGGCGGATGGAAAGGAGGGTACCATACACCCTGACGCCTGTATGAATGTTTTCACAGTCCATGAAAATGTCACATGGTTACGAAATGAAGTACTAGACTTCCAAGGATTCAATGTCACTGAATATTTTAAATGTTTTCAAGAGCGCGATATCACCGAAGACAAATCTATGCCCATTCCCGTGATAAATACAACAGCTAGTTTCTGTGTTCAAGGGTCAGGGAACGTTTCCGTAGGATGGAGCTATTGTAACTATACCTATCAATTGAATACAACTAGTAGTCCACCCCTACTGACACCTCCGAATGTATATTTCATCTGTGGGGAACAAGCTTATACTTGGCTCCCTAGGGGGTGGTCTGGTCGGTGTTATCTCTCCTTCCTCCTCCCCCCTGTTTACATTGCACCGTCCACTTACCACAAAGATCATAGGTTGCATCGTAGGGATCTTTTCGTGCACCGAATGAAGAGAGTTGTTAATACAGATGATATTGATCATACGGATACATCCCTACAGCAATTTACTGATATAATGAAGGGTATTGTACCGTTCTGGGGTCCCATGTTCAATGCCCGCAATATTCGACGTCTAGCCAGAGTAGTTGAGGGAGTCATTAATACCACTGCAGGTATACTGACCAATATTACAGTTGAGCTCCAGGCTACGAGACTTGTCTCGCTTCAGAACAGGATGGTTTTAGATGTTATCTTAGCTGACAGGGGTGGAGCCTGCCATGTCATCGGCAGCAGTTGCTGTGTTTACATACCTGACAGTTCCCCGACTGTATACTCTGCAATACAGAAATTGCACAGACTGGCCTCCTACATTCATGAAGACAATGGCACATGGTCCCTTTCGGGATGGCTTTGGGGTCTATTGACGTCATGGGGTTGGAAGATACTTCTTGTCCTGATAGCCATTGCAGGGGTTATCTTCACATGTTGTCTATGCATAAATTGTCTCCCAGCCTGCTGCACCTATTGCATAAGCAAACTCACTCCTAGTCTTCCGTTGCCAAAACGTGACAATAAGTGCTCTCCCATAATGATGCAGGAAATTCAGTCGATAATGTTAATAGACGAAGGGATATTCGAATATTGAGCACCATTTCTTTGATGCTCGCATTTGCTTCGTTTTTACCTTGACTGATGGATGGCTAAGTAATATCTCTTTCCCCCCTAGAATTGTAAAGACCCTGCCGGATAGCAATAAAGCTTTTAGACACTCATGCTAAAAGGAGGGTCTGTTAGATTTGAACTTCCCTTTCCCATAATTCACTCGTTATGTTATGTTAGGTTAGCAGTGTGTGGCTAAAATAGATGCTATTTGTATGTACGTTATGCAACCCACTGAGTTATCGTTGCTGCATGTAGGTTTTAGTTAGCCCGTGTGACTCCATTTTGTATTTCGTAATCACTAGAAGACTACTTGGGCTGTGCTCACAGTAGGCCTTACTTACCTAACTTGCTTGCCTCAGCAGAAAACTGTATTTCGTTATTATTCCCACTTGTCCAAGGCTGTAACTCGACTTGCTAATGAACTGTTATTCTGTTTGCACATTCCAATCTCTACATGTAGTTCTGCTCCCACGTTAGGAGACGCTGAGACTCGGCACAGTGGCCTTGAAGTACTGATAGTGCACCCGCTGGCAGGTGCAAGCCCATCTTTGTGTACCTCCTTTGTTCATGCCCGGCTCAAGCCGGTACTTTTCCATCAAAGGCGTGTCCGAAGTCTTCAGAAGGGTTTATTATGTATTAGCGTACCCTGGGGCGTCAGTCCCTCGACAGACATCTTAGGGTGAAGGTCTGACTGGGCTCCTCTACAGAGTATATGCTAAAATAAATGCAACTTATATTCTCTACTGTCTGACCTACTCTTCATTTGGGGAAGGCATAGCAGGTGGTTGTGAACGACCCGCGTGGCCTTAGAGGGCCACGTCCTTCAGTTGGTACTGTCATTGGCTGCACTGGCAGGTGCAATCGGTGGTGGAAGCTGCATTGACCTCCTGACAAGGGCCCTGGCACTTATATTTTTACAAATGAAGCACTGGCTGCTCCACTATTTTACCCTCTTTCTCTTCTTGGGGATCTTTCGCTCCAAAGAAATATTATCCCTCTTCTATGAGCCAAGGGGCCTCTCTTCTTGACCAATGTTGCGGCAGTGGCATTCGAGACACCGTAGATGCAAGAAGAGGCACTGGAGTTGGAGCCTGCAACATCGGTACAGAGGTAGCCGCACCAGAGGAGTCACTTGAGGCACCAGCGACACCTCTACAGGTGGAAGGATCAAAGAAGATGGAGTTCTTTTTCTAGGAATGTCCACTGCCACTGGAGTCGGCCAGGTAACCTGGACCATCGGCATGAAGGGCATCAAAGGCGACTACTGGTAAGGCATCCCAGAGGATAAGCCAAAGGAGCCACGTGGCCCACAGGCACACCCCATGGAGTCATTGTCCCATTAAAGATGCTAATAATAATATTGAAAAGGGACTAGGATCTGGAGCTGGGAAGACCAGGTACACCTGCTACTGATGAGACTTAGGAATCTGATCCTAGATTGATGTCAAGCCTGGAGGCTGAGGGGAAGTCAGACGTGGCGATGGAGATGAGTCTCTCTGAGGAACTGCATGTAGGCGATCCCATCCCACGCTGAACAGAACTCAATACTAAACGCCTGAGCCAAGGTGTGGCCAAATCACAGTTCAGTAATAGATCAATTTAATGGACATCCAATTGGCCTTTTTGTCTGATTAGTTTTTTTTGTCTGATAGTGACGTAAAAGCTTGATGACGTGACCTATAAGGAAGCTATGTTCGATGCATCCTCTTAGGTGTTTTATTCATCAGCAAGCCTGGCAAATATGTCAAGACCATTTCTTCCAGAGACTGCGCCCAGTTTTCCCATCACAACCTCTTTAATACGTTGTTAGTGACCTTTCTGAGAGAAATCAAGGTCATTCTCCCGGCAGATCATACCAGAATCGTCCACCTCCTTCCCCCACATGGTGGGAGGGGAGGAGACATCGGGGATTTGTGAGCTGCCACCGGCTTTTGCACTCATGGGCCACATTTGAAAGGCCAGCCCACCTTTGCAAAGAACAAAAGAGACAAGTCCACTCATTGCTCAAACAAATGTGCCTTTCCTGCCTGCTGTGCAATTGCTGCTTTCAAGCCTTTCCCCCTCATAGAGGCAGACAAAATATGCATCTTCATTTCATTGGTTGTTGGATAAATATACTATAGCTTTGGATATTTAGTCTGTTGGAAGTGTTCAGGAATAATATACAGAGTTTTTCGAAACTCCTATTCAAATTCACTTTCCACACTTTCTTTGTCTTTCCCTCAAAAAGTAGAAACTTTATCAGGAGTAGATGTAAGAGATGCTTTCAAAAGGCACAGTCAAGCAAGCCCCTACTGTGTGCCAGGATCTATCACCAATATTTCTTTGGTGAAAAGGAAGCAGAAGAACTTGAGACTGGACATTAATCTGCGACAGGTTGGGTGGCTTATCATTACAAAATGGAAAAGATTAATTTCCCCAAAAAATACTGGCTCTGGGCAACTGCATAGCAAGACATGACTTCAAGGGCACCTACTTCTTGATCCCAATCTGTTCAAATCAAAGGTGTTTCCTTTCGGTCCTTAGTTTCTGTGCCTTCCTTTGGGATTACGTCATCCCATAGTGCCTCAAGATTATGAGGCTTGTGGCTTGCCTTTTGATGCAAACAAAATATTCAGGCCATAATTTTCCACATTACATTCTGATTTTTTCCCAGGGCACATAACAGTTCCATTCTTACCTTCAGTTAACATAAGAGTCAAGTTTTAGTAGCATCTGGGTTTTGTGGTCAATTTCTGTGGTTCAAACAGCGTGCAACATAGATTTCCTTGGGTTCGTTGTGATTTTTTTCAATTCGTTGCCTAGGCTACATCCTGACAAAATAGTCTCATAAACAGGGAGATTGTGCATCTCTTGGCTATGGAGAGTTTTCCTCTGCAATGCCTGACAAGTCTGATATGTATGCTTTCAAACTTAATGCGAGCGATCTTTCTGGGCCTGCTTCATTACAGTCATCTTCAGAAGTCTCAGTCACAGACTCTGGTATTCAGGCCATATTGCCGCTTCAGAGGATGCTTGAGATCAGTTGACTTGGTGGCTTGAACTGGAGCAATTAAATTGTAAGTCTAGCTCCAGTGCAAATATTGTTTATATCTGTGAGTCAAATGTGAGCCTCCAGGTTAGCGGCGCCTACAATGGTATTTTTTCCACGGGTGGAAAATGGTCAGATAAGGAAAAGACTAATCATATAAACTATTAGGTGCACCTGCCTCTTTTGGAGTAAAGGCTTAGTCAAGAACTTGTTGAAGTCTATAGTCTTTCTGAGGATTGACCTTGTGCCAGCAGTCAGGTGAATAAACAAGATGGGTGTATTCAGATCGTAGATATTTCCAGAATTCTGGTGGGCCCCTAGGGCAATCACCATGACCTGATGATAAAAGGTCGGACTAACTTGCTGCCCTGGAGAATATCTGATGTTTTTGGCGCTGGGAGTCCTTGGCCCCAGGGACCAGAACACTCCAGTCATCTGCCATGATTGGCTCATCTCCTACTTGTTAGTAAGAGGAAGATTCCAGAAGGTTAGAAAGAGTTCAAGC
This sequence comes from Calotriton arnoldi, assembly GCA_963921515.1. Taxonomy (NCBI): domain Eukaryota; kingdom Metazoa; phylum Chordata; class Amphibia; order Caudata; family Salamandridae; genus Calotriton; species Calotriton arnoldi. Next base: position 817,829 of record CAWUFW010000816.1, on the reverse strand, counting down.
AAGTCAGATCTTATCCCTATGCCATTCAGAGTACTTCCAGAGGTCCTTTCTGATGCCCATGATGTTCAATCCATTTATGGAGTCCTTGAAGGCCTTAGTGGCTCAGCTGAAATACTCTGTGCAATATGTGTAAGGAATGAAATTATATATTTGCGGGTATTTTTTTAAGTTTTATTTTAGATGCACTACTTTAAGTTTATTGAGGACTTCATGACCGAGTACTGCCTTACATGAAAGTGCTCCAAAATTGAGTTTCTCTTTATGTTGGTTTTCTCCTGTTTGTTAGCTGCAATAGTCTGAGACTCTGGTCTTGGTAAACCAGATGAGGTCTTTGGGTCAGAACAGAAATTCACATCTCGCACATTAATGCATCTTATTGTAGTCACCGTGCATGAAGATAGAAGTCCAGGTCCTGTCGCACTTGGATACAGGCAATACATTTGGCCGAACTATCAAGGTCCTCGCAGATTCCCCTTAAGGCGGCTCCTCTACATGTGCCGCCCAACTTTTGGCATGTGCCGCAGAATACCACCATGTTAACTTTCTTCTACCTAACCTACATTGTGTCTCTCTTGATTGTATATTTTGTATCAAGACTGTGTGCGTTGCCTTTAAAGCTATTCAGTTTGGGACACATGGCTACCTTAGTAAGCCATTTATAACTTATGAGGCTTCCATTCTCTGTTTGGCAACTTCCCAGGTTAAGAAAGTGGAAGTCTGTAATTCTCTCCCTGCTCTTTTGCACCTGGGACGCTCCCTTTTCTAACTGGTTATGGGCTTAAAAACTTTGCTCTTTGTTTCTGATTTTGAAGCTTCATATTGGTTTTGTTTCGGCTGCATAGGTGTCTTGTCTAGGGGTCATGTTTGATTCTAGGTATTTTAATGTATTTTTCGTTATGTCAAGGCTCTTCAATTCTGTTGCTTATTTGAATGGCATTTATGTGTTCTTTTTGCTGCGCTTATGGTATAGATTCTGCTTTATGAAACATTTAATGAGTTATTTTATTGGGGAAATCCTTTCTTATTGCACAACAATCAGGTGCTTGTGAGCCTGATTCACAAAGCTATTTCTACATGTAGATCTGATAAATATGTCAATGGCTATACTTACAAGTGTAAGGTAGTTACAAAAGGATACCTTGAGCTCTTGACTCCATTTACTCACACACAATATAACGATATGATGATGTAATCTTCTGCGTGAGTAGTGTATATGTATATCCTTCGCGCCCTAGGAATTGTTGGAGAAAAAAGTATCCTTTATTGTTACCACATTCAAAGGCATAACAAGGAATTAAAATGTTGTTCATAAATGCCTCTTAAACTTGTGACTGACCTAACTTTCCAGGATTTCTTCAGGAAAGTTTTGTGACTTGAAAAAGTCTTCAATCTGCTCCCATGTGGGTTCAGATTTACAGCTATTTAATTTTTTTTTCGTCGCATTGTCTTTTGAAATAGTGCAAAACTTTAGGCTTTTTATTAACCTTTAAAACATTTTTTTTTTCCAGTTTTAATGTAAATAAATCGAGCACTGATCCAAGCAAAAGCATAGAAATAAACAATAAGATGCACACGTATTTATTACATCGTACAGTCCCATACATCAGAGAGATGTCCAATATACATCGGAGAAAAAATAATTTACATCTGGCTTCATCAGTGGTCGCATCACCACATCCGACTCGCCCGAGCCCACCCATTTCTGATGTTGTGCTGTTTACTGCGCCCAAGTATATATTGATAAAAAAGCCCCAAGGGCAACTTTCCCTCGCTGCCACAGTACCTGCCTCTCTGCACATGAATTTTTTGCCCTTATTGGAGTCTAGCATATCCAGAATATATGCTCTGAATGTGACCTTTTTATCCCGTTTAAGTATATTTACCTGCATTTTCCACCATCTTAAACACTATAGTCCACCCCCCCACCCACACTCACAGGTTCAACTATTATGTGCTTTCACCACAAGCTGGAATCTGGTGTGTCCTACAGGGTCTTGAGCAATACATTCCATTCTGCCAGATCCTTTGTCAATTTGTCATCAATTCTCAAGAGTCTCATGCAGAGTTCTTGTGCCGCAACCCACTCCTGCATGTTTCAGTCAGAAAGTCATAGTGTGCCTCTTTACATGATACTTTATGCTAGGGACATATTCTACACAATATTTTGTATTCTCAGGCATTGATTATTAAATTCACTCCCCCAGCTTGCACCAAGGTTGTATAATCCCATGATCTCCTATCAACGTCCAGCATTTATGCTGTATGCACTTGTGATCCAGACAAACTGGCTTACAATAAACACTGACTTCTTAAAATAGTGTCAATCGTAAATAATCTCATCATTTTTATCACTCTCTCCTTTCCCTCTGCCTCTTTCGAGGAATCTCAGCCTCCCCATTCCCATCAAAACTCAAAGTCAGAAATAAACATTTAGCAAATAATGTGCGTATGTTTGAACCATGTACAGTGTGCAATATGAGATACAGCATTGATGACATATGAATTTCTCCACTACTGAAGTACATATGACCGCTGCTTTGTCTTACTCTGAGCTCTGTCAGCCTAATGCATCTGGGCATTAAGAACTATTAAGACTCATTTCTCTTAGGAAAGAAAGAACTTGATTCTTTATCACTTTCTGTTTCCTCTAGAACCCATTAGTTTGCCACAAGCAGACAGTGACACTTCTCTATGCTTTAGGTCCTGTAAGTTTTTATTGCTAACATGTCTTTCTCTATGACACTTCCTTCAGCGTTGTTCTCATCTTTGGATGGGATAATGGCCTTTTTTTTTAAGTTTTGAAAAATAGAAATTTATTGAAAAACAAAAAGCAGAGGGGGGGGGGGGTAAAGAAAGGGGAAAATGTAGCAAAAATGCATACACATTACATCTTTGAAAGCTTAAAAATACATGACTAAGAAAATTTATAACAGTATAAAAAGATACATAAGTATAGAATACAAATCTGGTCAAGAATCTAAAAATGCAAAAGATACAGGTTGAGCCTAGTCAGCGCACATGCATTGTCTGCAAGACCTGCTGTAAACAGTATAGAGAGTGTAATCCCGCCAGCTGCTTGCGATTTGTTAATTTATGCGTTACTCTGATTTCAGGGCTCCCTATTGGTTGGTGTACTCGATACATCACTTCCGTTTTATCGGAAGGAGCACTGACCAACTACAGTTTTATTACCTACAACTGTTCATATGTTATGTTTAGGGACAACTTGTTTTATTTTATAATGATATTGTGTCACCACAACGCCTAGCATGGCGCCTAGTTTCATCTTTTTTTCACCATGGCTCCCGCTTCACGGGCCGCCATGCACATAGTGAAACATGCACGGGCGCTGCGCTTTATATTTTAGTGCGGCCCCTGCTTTCATCATTCTTTTTTTTATAACCACAGCGCCCGTTTTACAGAGCCCCCGGGGCCGCCCAGGAGGTACTGCGGGGCGACATGTATCAGAGGCCCAGCGTAGCCCGTAGCTTCAGCTGACCGTTGACCTACTCCTTTCTGCGCTGGTGCTGTGGCCCCGAAAGCAGCAACAGACGCAGGAGGCTCGGGCAGAGCTGCTCTCCGTGGCCCCCGCCATCGACGGGCAGAGCAGTCACCCCAAAGCAGCAACGGAAGCAGAAGGCTCGCCCCTGCTTTCAATTTCATCATTATTTTGTTTATAACTGTAGTATCCGGCTGGATACAGTCTAGTTGTTCTTGTGTGATGTAATCTACACTGTACACCCACCCACCACAGGCGTCACCAGTCAGGTGACCCTGTTAATAAAAGGGGCCGGGCGCACGTGCCCGGGGCCATTACCAGTACCACACTATCCGTGTCAGCGTCTGTGCTTTCAACACCATGGGGGCCTAGGGCCCAACATTACACTGGCGACGAGGGGCTGTGCCCGTGCGTGCAGCAGCCCAGCAAAGGTGAAAAGGGGAAGAGTGCTGCCCGTGTTGAGGGCACTCCCAGAAGCCGGCGCGGAACGCGCCCGAAAGTCGCAGGGTGAAGGCGAGGTGACCGGGAGCCCACCCCGCACCTCGTGTGCCTGCAGAAAATCCGCCTCTGCGCAGAGGCGCTCGATAGCCCACGGGGCGTGTGCAAAGCCCCGGGCGTGAAGGAAGCCGAGCGGGAGCCCACCCCGCGTCGGAAGAGCCACAGACTGCCGTAGCAAGTGAAGAGTGCCCCTGAACAGCACAGGAGGTTCGCGGGAGCCCACCCAGCGCTGAACGATCTGTTGTGTGCCCTCCGGCACGATGAAGGTGGAAGTGCATAGCGAGCGAGGCCGGACTGAGCTGATGCCGGCCGCCGCAGAACTGCTACGAGGGGCGTGAGGCCTGATCAGGCATCAGCAGGAGGTGAGCCACTGCGGGCGTCAAAAGGGAGCCGTGGCATGCCTGCGCCAGCGGACTGCTGAGGCCCCCATCTGAAGCGGAGCCCACCCGCATCGACAGTGAACAGTTCCTACCTTTTTCCACCCCCTCCCCGAACAGCGTACGAACCGAAAGTGCTGCCGCGGTGAAAGGGACGGCGAAGCGGAAGGGAAGCGACCCCGGCCGATGTGAGGCCAGCGGGAGCCCACCCCGCAACCGCTTGAACCACAGCGCCCACAGAAAGAATGCGCGCGTGACCAGCAGAGCCAGAGTGACCCGGCCGTGCCCGCCTGCTCTGAAGGTGAAGGTGAGCTGCAGGAGCGGCCGCGAAAATACAGCCGACACTGAACGGTAGTCGTTCACACCCCTCCCTAAGTGAGAGAAGTGAAGCGGGAGAAGAAGCGAGAAGGTCGCGGGAGGCCCCACGGGGCCGCAAACAAGGTAGTGCGCTGCAAGGCCTATGAACAGTAGCAGCCGAGAAGTATCCGGCCATTGCTGCACCCACATAAGCATTCCCACGAAGTGAATATACAAAGCATGTACAGCGCCTACCTGGATGCAAATGCCGGCGCCCGGTGGGGAAAGAGGTAAGGAGCAGCCAAGCTTCATGGTATGATTCAGCTGGTGTGTCCCTCAGAGGCGGGGCAGGAATCCCAGCAATCTGGCAAGAAAGACCGGGAGCAAAGCAGCAAGGTCCCGGATAGGAAGCACAAAGCACGCATCATGGCGGAAGCTTCCGAGGATGAGGAAAGGGAAAGCAACACTGCCATCTAGTGGCCAACTAGTGGTACTGCACCTGCTAGCAAAAATACACGGCAGCACGACTAGGACACAGTAAAGCCTGCCAGGAGTGCATAAATGTAGCACAGAGAGCGCAGTGAGTGCAACAGCACTGGGACACAAGGAAATGCACAGCAACCCTGGGACATCCTGGTGATGGGAGAGCAGGTGCAACTGCCTACGCTAATGTGGCAGACGCCCACAAGTAACACTAGGCAAGATTTCACAAAACAGGCTGCCAAAGAGGGAGTGAGATGCGATGACACCTACTGGCCAGGGGAGGTCATCGCAGGAGAAAATGACATCGGAGACCGAGACACTCAAGCAGCAGGAGCAGCACGGAACACGAGCATCAAGCCTGGAGATCAGAGGGGGTGCGACAGGTGCAGCATGCACCCAGTGGCGGAACGACGCCACCGCAAGAAGAGCGCAGCATACGCGCCAAGTGGCGGGACGACGCCACCGCAAGAAGAAGAGCGCAGCATACGCGCCAAGTGGCGGAACAACGCCACCGCAAGAAGAGCGCAGCATACGCGCCACGTGGCGGAACGACGCCATCGCAAGAAGAAGAGCGCAGCACACGCGCCAAGTGGCGGGACGATGCCACCGCAAGAAGAGCGCAGCACACGCGCCAAGTGGCGGAACGACGCCACCGCAAGAAGAGCGCAGCATACGCGCCAAGTGGCAAAAAGACGCCACCACAAGGAAAAGTGGCACAGAAGAGGTACCGCGAACAGTACCAGAAGGACGCCACGGAAGTCAGAGACCCAGGAAGAGGTCAGGAGTCAATGACCGACTCAGAGGTCCAACAAGGAGGAGGACCGCGAAGAGGACCAGGATGAGGTCCGAAGAGAAGGACGACAAGTCTTGAACGGAAGTCAGAAGCGAACGAAAGAAGGCCGCGATGACAGGTCCAGTCTCCGAGTGAAGTGAGAGCAGTGTCCTAGGGGTAGGACCAGACCGGGGAGCCACGGGTGGAGTGCACGCCACCCGGGGAGGCCTGGTTAAGGCAGAGAAAGAAGAAGAGGAGACCGGACGGTGTCGCGAGGGAGGAGAAGAGAGTGGCAGCACGCCACTCCGCAAAGGAAGAAAGGGCAGTGGCACAACGCCACCGGGCAGACAAACACCACAGGCGTGCCGGAGGAAAGGAACAGGGCGACAGCACAGAGGACTAGTGCCATCAGCAAGATGAAGACGCAAACTACCTCTAGCCCACTCCCGCCACAAGGCCGCCGAATGCAGGAAGATCACCGCCTGTCTGCCCACTAAAGAAAGACCAACCGTATATTATCACCATCCCGGTGCATCACGACCAAGGAGCATCGCACCACCCAAGGGAATCCACACCTGCCCCATACCACCGGAAGACAATGAGGCGAACTACCCAGAAACCTCCTGTGCACCCCATCAACCTACAGCCTGCCGAAGTCGAGCACAACCGGCCATTGGAAGATCCGCCTTTGGGGACTACACAAGACTGGGCCGTGGCCCTGTTGGGTGTTCCGCAGCGACCCCTAAGCGTGGCCTACGCAAAGGCCCGCACAGCCCACGCAGTCACGTGACAGTCCAGGGGACAAGGGCCTCGACGGAGTTTCCATGCTATGGAAGTCCGGACAGGAGAGATGCGTCGGCACCAGCTCCACGTCAGGCGCGGGAAGAAGGGAGACCAAGGTTGAAGACTGGGTACAAACAAGATCATCAGAGGAAAGCGCATAACCCAAGTCCAGACGGCGAGGATGCCCAGACGGAGACACCACTACCGAAGGCTACATGAGTGACTTGGCTGTGAGTCCGTTGGCAGTTCCGAGCGACGCCTCGCGCGGCTCCCACGAAGCCCCGCACGGTCCACACGGTCCCATGGCAGCCAGCGAGGAAAGCCCTCCGAAAAGCTCCAGTGAGAGAGGAGTGCCCTCCAAGAGGCTCCAGTGAGAGAGGAGTCCGGGCGAAAGAGGCAAGTCGGACGTCGCTCAAAAGTCGGGGACAAGGAAGGCCATCTAGTACGCCACCTCCACTGGAAGGCCTCACACCCAAAGATCATCTCCACCAGCTGCAGGTTCTGCCATCAACCGGAGCCTGAGTGCTGAGAGATACTCCAGAGTGGATCTCGCCACAGCTCCAGATGCACCGACACTGAAGCTTTGAATATAAGATTTGGCACCGAGAGACCGGGGCGATCCACAAGAACATCGTCAAAGCAGAAGAAGACATCTTGACCCCGTGGTCCGAAGGTCTAGCGCCGGCTGGCGGACGGCCTGAATACAATCATTTGTTCCATAGGCTGTGTTTTGTTTTATTACAGGTTGGACTTTTGTTTGTTATTTTTATCAAAGTTTGGGAGGAATGTAGTATCCGGCTGGATACAGTCTAGTTGTTCTTGTGTGATGTAATCTACACTGTACACCCACCCACCACAGGCGTCACCAGTCAGGTGACCCTGTTAATAAAAGGGGCCGGGCGCACGTGCCCGGGGCCATTACCAGTACCACACTATCCGTGTCAGCGTCTGTGCTTTCAACACCATGGGGGCCTAGGGCCCAACATTACAATAACCACGGAACCCGTAGCTTTTGCTCGCCGTTGATCTGCTCCATTCTGCGCTGGCGCTGTGGCCCTTAAAGCAGCAACGGAAGCAGGAGGATCAGACGGAGCTGCTCTTTACGGCCCCCGCCATCGACGGGCAGAGCAGTCACCCAAAGCGCCGCGTCCAGAGCAGGTGAGGGACCCCTGTGTTCCAGGAGCCGTCCTGAATGTTGTCCCTGTGTTGGACTTAAATTTGCATTAAACATCTGTACCTACCCCTAGCCTCTTGCAGCTAAACACGGTGTGTATGATCACAGGAGACTTAACTTTTAGAGGTACACTCGCTACTATAAATGGAAATCAGTTACAAGGCAAAACGGGGGCACACTATTCTAGTATCATGGAGTGTTACAAACAATCGAGATGTTTATGGGAAAGTAATAATGCTTGAAGCTACCAACAATTATTAGTGCACATCACCACTTTATGAAAAACGTTTATTTTTTTACATATTCATAATCAAAACGTAATTGGTAAAAACACAAAATAAAACGTAAGAGGGGGTGGTCAAGCGAGGCATCCCTGCCGTTCATATCCCCAGAAATATTGAAATAGGTCTATCCAAAGGCAGCACCTTGAAATACTCTGCTCTGCATGAAACAGTAATCTAGAGTTGCATCAGCAGTGTTTGAACAGCTTGCCTGCTCTCGTGAGCTGTAATCGTCACTCAGTTGCTGCGCGTTTCTGACAGTCCCACTAATCATGTTCACTGTTGCCTTGTCAAGGTGCGACAAACAAAATAAAGTTCTTTAATATAATAAGACTTTGAATAAGTAAAACTGTTGATCAATAGGCGAATTCACAAGTGCAATAAAGATCCACAGAATGTAAACTAAAACAAATTGAAATAAACCATAAAAAAACAATTAGCCAGAAAAAAGAAATGCTCTCTATTTGCTCTCTGTTCATTAATGTCTTATACTTATGTACATTAATGTCTTATGCTTGTTATTGAAATGCCTAAACCTATAGTCAGCTCAAGTAATTGAGTACCGTGAGCGGTATATAAGTGGCCAGATATGACTGTGACTGTTCTTTTTCACCTTCACATTTATAGTGCAGCAGCCCTCCATCCCCGATACTAAGACATCTGCCTCTCTTCAAGATAACTTATTATCAACCCACTTCAAGCCCTTATCTCCAAGCAGTTCATAGTCTTACTTGAAGGAACCTACAACCCATATTAATTTATAAATACTATTTGGTGCTAGAGGGCACTATATATGTTTACCAAAATGGATAGAGAAAAAAATCCCCTTGAGTATACCCTCCCAAATATGGAACATGAGCTGGTTTTAAATGGATTTGTTAGCTTGTGTCAACACAACTTAACGTAAAGGGGAAAACTAATTATGCCATGCAAGGAGGCCTTATGACGTTTTAGCCATAGTTGATAAGTGGTATACCTCTGTGTGGTGATTTTATCGCAGCGACCCTTTAAAATCTTAATTGTTATCAGAACAAAACAAATTGTACATACAAACAAAATGCTGTTTCTTTGTTTTCACATATTCTCTCTGTCTCTTGTATCTTATACCATTTGTTTTTCCAGTAAGTTTTATTGTATATAAGGTATCTACTTTATCAGGGCAATGCAATAGGTCTCACATTTGCAACCTGCAAGTTGTGCACATAAATAAAAGGCATTGTCATTTACTATGCCAATAGCTCAAACTCTCGCAAATGCGAGACCTATTGCTTTGCAAATGCTTGTTTGTTCTTAGGTATATGCCTTATTTGGGCATTGCAAAATAAAACGTGTAAAGTCCATGCTCTTCTTTTGGACTCTCTTCCTTGACATCCAAATCCATGTCTCAGGCCTGCGAACAACCTCAATTCCAAACAATATTTAATTTGACTGGGAACATTAGCCTGTATCTTACAATCATATCTTGCACATTGGGCCTAATATCCTCAGATGAATTTCCCAGTCTCAGAATCAATTGTGTGTAATCAGACTAAAAGCACTGAGGTCTGGGCATCCATTTTGTCGGCCTCACTGAAATAAGTTCCTGTGCCTCATAAATGCATTTACGTTGGAATCATTGCTCTGGGCAAAGCCAATAGGCTGAGCCTCAAGTGTCAATGGGCTCTCCCTTGATAAGTAGTGTGGAACATCTGTGAACACCATTAATTTATTGATCCAGTCTTCCAAGGCCATGAGCGTCTTCAGGTGCACCTATCACCCAAAGGTTGTTCCTGCTCTAAGGCACTTATAGGTGTTTTGCTGTAAACTCCAGCAGGTCTGTCACACTCAGCATCACAGACATTTGGGCTTGGAGTTCCACCACCTTCCTCTCCAGACCCCTGACAGTTCTCTCTTTCAGTCCCCCTTGTCCACGACCTTCCACAGTTCACTATAGATGATCCTAACATCTATGTTCAATGCATCTTTTTAGACTTCAAGGAAGAGGAGTCATGTATGGATTTTAGAACCTTAGTATTATTAGATGCTCAGCAGGGCAACATAGACTTTGTAGGAGGGTGAACACATGTAAAAATTACCCAAGAAGCATGTTTACCCCCAGCCACATGGGTGTAGTTGTCCTTTCTGTTGGACTGGCTATGCCTAGGTGCCATGCATTCCACTGTGTACCAATGTCTCACCAGGAAAAACATGGAACCTATGAACAAAGATAGAGATAGGTATCTGAGAAACCCAACCACATGGAATGTTTAGAATGTATCTAGTGGGCAGTGACTCTTTACTATATCTTCCTTTCAAGCAAGGCACCTTCAGGTCTGCAAATTATGTATAATTGTTATCAAAGTGTGTTTGATATGCTGGTGTATGGATCAGGGAATGAACACAAGATATTTGGCCTTGTCAAATGTGATACCTCAGTAGTCAGCTAGGAGGTACTGTGTGGGTCAAACTAGTTGCCAGAATGTACCTGCGAGAAGTGGAATGCTAACTGTCCAAAATTGGCAATATACACGACCGCCCCGGCAACCACCGAGACCACTGCCCCCACAACCACCAACCGCCTGCTCTCCTGGACCAACATCAACGATGAGGACACCAGCGAGATCATGAACACCATCCACTCCGGTTCACCGCTAGACCCGTGCCCTCACCACATCTTCAACAAAGCCAGTACAGCCATCGCGCCCCATCTCCGGAAAATAATCAACATCTCCTTCGAGACAGCAACCTTCCCGGAAAGCTGGAAGCATGCCGAGATCACCGCCTTACTCAAGAAACCCAAGGCAGACCCCAAGGACCTCAAGAACGTCCGACCCATCTCTCTGCTCCCGTTCCCCGTGAAGGTCACCGAGAAAATCGTCAACAAACAACTGACCCGCTACCTCGAGGAGAACAACATCCTGGACCCTTCCCAGTCCGGCTTCCGCAGCAACCACAGCACCGAAACCGCCCTCATCGCCGCCACCGATGACATCAGGACCCTGCTAGACAACGGAGAAACAGCAGCCCTCATCCTCCTGGACCTATCAGCCGCCTTCGACACGGTCTGCCACCACACACTACGAACACGCCTTCACGACGCCGGGATCCAAGAGAAGGCCCTGGACTGGACCACATCCTTCCTTTCCGGCAGAACACAAAGCGTCCGCCTCGCCCCCTTCCGATCCAAGGCCACCAAGATCATCTGCGGCGTACCCCAAGGCTCCTCCCTCAGCCCAACGCTGTTCAACATCTACATGGCACCCCTCGCCCACGTCGCCCGACAGCACAACCTCAACATCATCTCCTACGCCGACGACACCCAGCTGATCCTCTCCCTCACCAAAGACCCTCACACCACCAAAGCCCACCTCCACGAAGGAATGAAGGCCGTCGCCGAATGGATGAGGACCAGCCGCCTGAAGCTGAACTCGGACAAGACGGAGGTCCTCATCCTTGGTTCCAACCCTTCAGCCTGGGACGACTCCTGGTGGCCAACATCACTGGGAACAGCCCCGCCACCCACCGACCACGTACGCAACCTAGGGGTCATCCTCGACCCCACCCTCTCCATGACTAAGCAGGTCAACGCCATTTCCTCATCCTGCTTCAACATCCTCCGAATGCTCCGCAGGATCTTCAAGTGGATCCCCACCGAAACAAGAAAAACAGTCACCCAGGCCCTCGTCACCAGCAAGCTGGACTACGGAAACGCCCTCACGCAGGAACGACGGCTAAGCTCCTGAGACGGCTGCAACGCATCCAGAACGCCTCTGCACGTCTTATCCTCGACATCCCCCGACGCAGCCACATCACACCCCACCTGAGAGACCTGCACTGGCTCCCTGTCAACAAGAGGATAACCTTCAAGCTCCTCACCCACGCACACAAAGCACTCCACAACTCCGGACCAGCCTACCTCAACAGACGACTCAGCTTCTACACCCCCACCCGCCAGCTCCGCTCGACCAGCCTCGCCCTCGCCACAGTCCCCCACATCCGGAAAACGACCGCCGGCGGCAGATCCTTCTCCCACCTCGCCGCCAAGACCTGGAACACCCACCCCACCAACCTCCGACATACCCAAGACCTACTGGCCTTCAGAAGACTCCTCAAGACCTGGCTCTTCGATCAGTAGCAGCACCACCCCCCTCTTCCCCCAGCGCCTTGAGACCCTCGCGGGTATGTAGTGCGCTTTATAAGTGACATGATTGAATGATTGATTGATTGTGATGAGTTCTGCGTTTGTCTGTGTGTAATAGGTAGCAGAGGGGTGACCCTTGCCTCAGGGTTGCCCCTTTTCCACTTCGTTGACTCCTTGGCCTAAGCTTTGCTTTGCTCCTGATAGTGCTAGATCCAGGTAGGTACAACAGGTTCAAAATGCCTTGATCCCAACATTCTTGCTCTGTTCATCTATCCAAGGGGAGCTACGTACCAGCATGAATAATGGCTGGTCCCATTTACTTAATTAGAGAACAACCGCTCACTGCACTCAAAAACATCTTCCTGCACTGCTTCAGTAAGTACCCTTTCTTCAATCACAGTGGCAACATGAGTGTGTCCCTTATGGAGTCGCGTACACATGAATTCCGCTGTCAGGGTGTTTTTCTTCCTACTGATCTAGAAGTACTTCTCAAGAGCTCTGCAGACCCTCCAGTAGTACTGTCTTATAGTTGCTTTTAAGAGAATGTTGGCCATTCCTTCTTACACTATGCTATTCCTCATCTGACCACGGTCCAGTACTTTGACTTTATTGCTGTTGCTGGCTCCAGACCACATGTGTGGCATAAGGCAGTCTACCCACATGCATAGCTCAGCTGCTTCACAAGCAATTTTTACTTCAAAACGTCAGAGAGCAACACACTTGTCTTTGCATCCTCTTGATTAACGCCACTTTGAGGTTGTACTACTGCTATTTGTTCGGAGTTAGGTGGCCCATAAGTCAGGATTGGTAGGATTGGTGCAGATTGTGACTAAGCCTCCAAGGTTCTTCCATTCTGCTTACATTAAGGCCTGCTTCCATCCACAATGGATAGGGTGACAAGATCTTGAGAACCAAAAACCGGGACATTTGGGGAAAATAGAAGAAGGACTACAATTTTTCATCCACGGAATGGCGCAGAATTACAGCTGTCATCAACATTGGATCACAGAAGATGCATTAAGAAAGTAAATACAATGTAATTTCTACAATCAAAATCATACCTATTAATGAAATTGCTTACTTATAACAGTTGCTAACTAGCAAAGCTTTAGAACACCCAAAAAAGTGCCTCTTACTGTTTTGAGTCAACCCCTTCTAAAAACCGGGACATGAGACAAAATTGCCGAAATCTGCCCGGACAGCTGGTGAAAAACCGGGACTGTCCGGGCAAATCCGGGACGTCTGGTCACCCTAACAATGGACCATAGCAAATTGAGCTTCTTCAGGCTTCACCTGCCAACTTCCAGAATTGCGCTACCCACATAAATCACACGTAAGATTCCTTGTTGGATGAATACCAAATCTTTGCCTCTATTTAAAGTGTCTTGCAATTCTCTCATGAATTCTCCTCACAAACTCATACATGCATTACTAGATTATATTGTGCTATAGCATTTATATAGTGCTTAATATCCTAGACGGGGTTGCAAAGTGATCAGATTTCCATCTGGATCCTGGGCACCCTTTTCTTAGTTTTGGGCGGAACATGTTTATGGTTGTAGTCTGACCTATATGGAAGCTGCTGGGTGAGGTCCTAAGCCTTTGACATGTGCTTGAAATATGATGCAGTAGCATCACTGTTCTCAAGCATGAGGTGTTGAAGAGTGGTGTGAGAATAGGCACACTTGCACATGTGAATACCTACCCATTTTAAGGTTCATCTTAACATTTAGTACTAATTAGCTTGGTGTTCTTTGGAATTTAAGGTGGTGGCAAATTACTTATTTTTGTATGGAGTGAGTTCCATGTCTTAGCTGCTTGGACTGAGAAGGAGCTTCCTCTAATGTGAGGTTTACTGATGGAAGGAGCAGCTAGGAGTGGAGGCAGCCTCGATCAAAGAAGTCTGGATTGGTGGTAGATACGGACTTCCTGCGAGATCCGGAGGTATGATTGACCTAATGAGGTGTGCACATTACTTTCAATGTGATACATCTATCCACCAGCAGCTAATGTAGAGACTGAAGTGCCAGTGAAATGCTTGGCCTGATGTTAAGTAAAGGAGTTCTCAGGCAGCTGTGTTCTGGTTTTTCTCTAGCTTCTGAATCACTTCGTTGCATGCTCCAGTTGCAAGGATTCTGCTGGTTATGCAGAACTGTATGTTAGTACGACAGGATGCAGTGATGGCTGGTATGCAACGGGGGTGGTGGGTGGGGGAGGGAGGAGGAAAAAAAAAAAGAAAAATTTAAATTTACTAACCTCAGCACGCTGTCTCTCCGACCTCATCTCTCCTCCGTCCTCTTCCTGGTTTCTGTGTGAACAAGAAGCACCCAGGCTCCCCTAAGCCAATCACAATGCTGCAGTGCCCCCAACTGGAGCCATACATGGCCATGGGGACCGCCACCTCCCAGGGTTGGCTCCTGCTATGTCCCAGGGTGCCCACCCCCGGGAAATAGCTGTTTGCTATGGCTTGGTGGGAGCTTCACAGCACCCGCCAAGCCATAGCTAACTAGTGCGCACTTTCAGCAAGTGAGAACATTAAAAATGCTCTCCCTTGCTGAAAGTGAGCACAATTGCTTTGACAGAGAGCAGCTCCCTCTATGTCAAAGCAATGCTGGCTCCCGCAGGAGGTGGGAAGCTGGCAGGGACTGCAGTAGCCTTGAGGCTCCCCCTGAGGTCCCAGTTGTGAGTGGGTGCCCTGGAGGGATGGGGTCCCCGGGGCCCAATTTGGCCTGGGGAGGGGGGCCACGCAGCCCCCCTGCTCCATCTGTAAAAGGCCAGGCCCTGGGGGCAGGGGTACCTGGGGCCCAATTGGCCCGAGGAGCAAGACCTCTGACCTCCTGGTCAGAGACCTGCTCTCTCCCCCAGCAGCTCCGCTGGTGCGCCACTGCCGCTTCTCTGCTAAGGTACGTGTTCGAGGCCCTCCTCCACCCGCAGGCTCCTGCCTGCGCCTTATCCCTGGTGGTCCAGTGGGAGAGCCTTGCTCTTCTGCTGGTCCGCTGTTGTCTGGCTTTGTGTTTTGTGCCATGTGTCTGTCTTTCTGTCTTTTGTCGCTGTTCTCTGTCTTCTGTTATTGTGCCTTTATTGTAATTGTACCTGTTTTCTCCTCCGTGCCCGTTTTGTTTTTGTGCTTTCATTTCATATCTGTACCTGTTTTCTCCTCCATGCCCGTTCTGTTATTGTGCCTTTATTTTGTGTTTGTATTATAATTGTACCCGTATTTTCCTCCATGCCGGTTTTCACCGCTGCTGCCCCCGTGGCCCCTCCCCCCTGCTGTTTCCCGCTCCCACCCCCTAGCTGCGCTTCCCTCCCCCTTCCCTATTTAATGGCGGCCGCTGCTCGGGTGTCTGAGCAAGACCTCTAACCTCATGGTCAGAGACCTGCTCTCTCCCCCACCAGCTCCGCTGGTGCGCCACTGCCGCTGCCCTGCTAAGGTAGGTGTTCGAGGCCTGCCTCCACCCGCAGGCTCCTGCCTGCGCCTCATCCCTGGTGGTCCAGTGGGAGAGCATTGCTCTTCTGCTGGTCCACTGTTGTCTGGCTTTGTGCCCTGTGTCTGTCTTTCTGTCTTTTGTCACTGTTCTCTGTCTTCTGTTATTGTGCCTTTATTGTAATTGTACCTGTTTTCTCCTCCGTGCCCGTTCTGTTATTGTGCTTTCATTTCATATCCGTACCTGTTTTCTCCTCCATGCCTGTTCTGTTATTGTGCCTTTATTTTGTATTTGTATTATAATTGTACCCGTATTTTCCTCTGTGCCCATTTTCGCCGCCACTGCCCCCGCGGCCACTCCTCCCTGCCGTTTGCCACTCCTGCCTCCCAGTTGCGCTTCCCTCCCCCTTCCCTATTTAATGACGGCCGCATGCAGCGGGCGCACCGCTGGCGCGACAAAGGCAAGCCCATCTGTGCCCGCCGTGACCCGACTGTGACCAGCGCCAGGGACCCTGAATCTCCGACCACCCTCCGCTACGACTCAGCTGCCCTCCTCACACTCAACCCCGGAAGGAACAACTGCCAGCTGTCCACACCCACCACCACCCACGGCCAGTTCTCCTGCCGACATGTCTGCCATACCTTCACCACCCTCTGCACCCCCACGGCTGCCGCCCCAACGCTGGACGCCAGCACCCCCGAAGCCCTGAGGTGCATCCTCCTCAACGTGCGCTCCCTGCACAGACACACCGTAGAGATCTGGGGCCTCCTCAACACCCTCTCTCCAGACGTTGCCTTCTTCACGGAAACCTGGACCAACTCCACCTCCGCTCCCGACATCGCCACCGCCTCCCCTGAAGGACATAAGATCCAGAGGAAGGACCGCCCCAACCACCCAAGAGGAGGACTCGCCATTGCACACGAGCTCCCTCCGACTCTCCACCTCCAGCACGAGCGACAGCCAGCCCACCACTGAACACCTCCACTTCCAGATCCAGACCAGCCCCAGAACAACCCTATGAGGCACCCTCGCCTACAGACCTCCCGGACCTCGAACCACTTTCACCACTACCATCGCCGACCTCATCGCGCCCAACGCCATCGCCTCCATGGACTACATACTCATCGGTGACCTCAACTTCCACCTCGACAACCTCAGGGACCCCCAACTCTGCCACCCTCCTGGACAACTTCGCCAACCTCGGACTGAAACAACTCGTTACCACACCCACCCACAAGGCAGGACACACCCTTGACCCCATCTTCGCAGGAGGTAACAACGTCCACTTCAGCCACACCACGCAACCCCCCTGGACGGACCACCACTGCGTACACTTCCACGTCAACAAGCCCACCGCCCCCAAACCTGCACCCCGCCCGCCGTGAAGAAACTGGAGCAAGGTCACTGAGGAGCAGCTCAACTCCACCCTCAACCGCGATGCCCCCTCCACCTCGACCGACACCAACCTCACAGCCAAAGAACTCCACAGATGGATCACCAACTCACTGGCGTAACTAAACTTGAGGGGGACCCCCTGCAAGGCACGTGGAGGGGCCCCTCCAGACTCAATTAGGAGTTCTCTGTCCAAAGTCCTGTGCTGAGGGGGCCTCCTGGAGCTTGGGTGCCCCCCTGCACTGCGGGGGCTACGGGGGCCTGTGTTACGCCACTGCACCAACTGCGCAGATGAGCTCGCACCTCTATGTAACCCCGACAGACAGCACCCCAGGAAGGCCACCGGGTTCACCACCGACCTCCAGGAATCCAGACGCACCTGCAGACGTCTCGAGAAGAACTGGAGAAACAGCAAATCCCCGGAAGACCGCACCACCTACAAATCAAAAACTAAAAGACTCCAGCGGTCTACTAGATACGCAGTGTGTGTGGTGATTTATGGGCCCAGGTGAGTATAAGGTAGCGGAGTATCTGTTGTTAGTATACCGCTGGATCACCATGACAGACTACCACCAACGCGTCAGATCCACCAAAAGGACCTTCATCCAGAACAAGATCCTCGCCAACTCCAGCAACTCTAAGGAACTCTTCAGCATCATCCAGGAATTCACCAAACCCCCCAGTGAAACCACAGACATCACCCCTTCCCAGGACCTCTGCAACAAGCTCGGCTCCTACTTCCATCTCAAAATCAAGGCCCTCTAGGACCATTTCAGCAAAAAGACCCCAGAAACCACCCTTCCCTCCAGCGACAACAGCCAGCCCACCATCAACACCTGGACCCCGGTCACCACCAAAGATACCACCACGACCATGAAGAGCACTCACTCAGGAGCCCCGACGGACCCCTGCCCGCCATACATCTTCCACAGAGCCGCCACTGCCATAGCGCCCAAGCTATGACGCACCAGCAACACCTTCCTCGAATCCGGCATTTTCCCCAATGACTGGAAACAGGCAGAAGTTAAGCCCCTCCTCAAGAAACCCTCTGCAGACCTGACGGACCTGAAAAACTACCGACTCATCTCTCTCCTTCCCTTCGCAGCCAAAGTCACTGAGAAGATCGTCAACGCCCAGCTGACAAATTTCATTGAAGAGAACGCCATCCTCGACTCCTCCCAGTCCGGATTCAGCAGTAACCACAGCACCGAGACCACCCTCCTCGCAGCCACAGACGACATTCGCATGCTCCTCGACCAAGGCCACACCGCAGCCCTCATCCTACTGGACCTCTCCGCAGCCTTCGACACCGTCTCCCACCGCACTCTCGCAGCCAGACTCCATGACACCGGCATACAAGGAACCGCCCTCGACTGGCTCCGCTCCTTCCTCGCCGGCTGAACCCAAAGGATCAGACTCCCGCCCTTCCTCTCCGAACCCACTGAGGTCAACTGCGGAGTACCCCAAGGATCATCGCTCAGTCCCACGCTCTTCAACATCTACATGGCCCCCCTTGCCACCATCATCAGATAACATGGACTGAGCATAATAATCTATGCCAATGACACCCAGCTCATCCTCTCCCTCACGAAGGACCCCGAAACCACCAGACTCAGCTTCCAAGAAAGAATGAAAGACGTTGCAGCTTGGATGAGCATCAGCTGTCTGAAACTCAACTCGGAGAAGACCGAAGTCCTCGTCCTTGGACCCACCCCCTCAGCTTGGGACAACTCCTGGTGGCCCACCACCCTCGGCAACCCTCCCACCCCCACGGACCACACCCGGAACCTCGGCATCATACTTGACTCCTCCCTAACCATGACACGACAGATCAACGCCGTCGCCTCCACTTGCTTCAACACCCTCCGCAAGACCTTCAAGTGGATCCCCCCCAAAGCCAGAAGGACTGTCACCCACGCACTCATAACAAGCAGACTGGACTACAGAAACGCCCTCCATGCTGGAATCAACAAATCCCTCCTACACAAACTCCAGACCATCCAGAACACCGTGGACAGACTCGTCCTCGGCATCCCACGAGATGAGCACATCACCCAACACCTGCGAGACCTCCATTGGCTCCCTGTCAAGAACAGAATAACCTTCAAGCTACTCGCCCATGCCTACAAATCCCTCCACAACACCGGACCCAAATACCTCAACGAAAGAGTCTCCTTCCATGTACCCAAAAGGAACCTCTGCTCCGCCAACCTCGCCCTAGTAGAAACCCCACGCATCCGCAGAACCAGAGTGGGTGGAAGAGCCTTCTCCTACATCTCAGCCACAGCCTGGAACAAGCTCCCAGTCAACATCAGACGCTCCCCTACTCTGCACACCTTCAGGAAGAGCCTCAAGACCTCGGCTTTTTGGCTGATTCGGAGCTACAACACCCCCACCCCCCAGCGCCTTGAGAACCTCACGGGTGAGTAGCGAGCTTTAAACCCCCTGATTGATTGAGGAGGGGGAACGCTCAGCTCCCCCTTAATATATATTTTTTTAAAGGCTGGGCCTCGGGGGATGGGGTCTCCGGGGCCCAAATTGGTCCAGGGAGGGGGACCTCGTGGCCCGCCTCCCCAACAAAAAGTAGTCGTCCCTTGGGGGATGGGGTCCTCAGGGCCAAAAACGCCCCTAGGAAGGGGGGCCATGTAGCCACCCTCCCATTATAGAGAAAGAAATGGACCATCAAGTCACCGGAGGCCCCGCCCCCTTTCTGCACCACTCTGCAAATGCGTCTCCTGGCGCACAACTGGTTGGGGGATGAAGTCCCCTTTGCTACAAAGGGTCCATGGGGGCCAACTAGCCCTCCTGTTACCTGCAGTAAGTCCCACAGAGCGTGATTGCATGATTGCTGAGAGGACTTCGGAGGCCACACACCCTTTCTCCACCACTCTGCAAACGCGCCTCCTGGTGCTCTGCTTGTTGGGGGATGAAGTCCCCTCAGCTCCAGAGTGTCCTTGGGGGCCAACAAGCCCTCCTGTTAACAGCAGTAAGTCCCACATAGCAAAATTGCTGAAAGGTCTTCGGAGGACACACCCCCTTTCTCCACCACTCTGCAAACGCACCTCCTAGCACACTGCTGGTTGGGCGATGAAGTCCTTTTGGATGCTGAGGGTTCTTGGGGGCACAGAAGCCCTCCTCTTACCTCCAGTAACTTCAGTAACTCAGACACAGCAGGATTCCTGAGAGCTGGTCGGAGGCATCCCTTTTCTTCACCACTCTGCAAACGTGACTACTAGTTAAAAAACCTTAGAAATTCCCTTAAAAAACCAAAGGTTACAGGGAAGTTATAGTTGGGAAATAGAATTTGAACAACCTCAGAAAAACTCACTTAAAAAACCAAAAGTTACAGGGTTATGATAGTTAATAAATAGAATTTAAAAAACCTTAGAAATTCACTGAAAAAAACAAAGGTTGCAGGGACATTATAGTTAGGCTCAGATTTCACTCGTACAAAACCAGTGAATTTCAGCAGTTATAGTTACCTGAACTAATTATAACTTACGCCCCCACAATGCACTGTTTATGACCTCACATATTACATCACTCATGACATGGTCAGTGATATCACTGATGACATCTCAAGTGACATCACTGATGACATAACTGATGACATCATCCATGGAGCCATTCACACACCCACTTACACCCCCATATAACCTCTCATATGCCCACTTACACACCCGCACAATCACTCACATACCCATTCACAGACTCATACCAGTACTCAGACACCCACTCTCTCTTCCATAGAGGCACTCACACACCCACTCACTCACTCGTACAGCCACTCACACAACCATTCACTCACCCATACAGCCACTCATACAACCAGTCACTTACCCATACAGCTACACACACACTTATATACCTACACAGTCACTGACACACCCACTCACTCACCCATACAGCCTCTCAACACAGCTACTCACTTACACATACAAGCACTCATACACTCACACCCACACCCACAAAACCACTTAAATACCCAGTCATACATACATACAAGCACTCACACATCCGCTCACTCACCCATACAGCCATTCAGACAGGCACTCTCCGATACAGTCACTCACACACCCATACAGCCACTTACACATCCAGTCACTCACTCATACAGCCATGCAGACACCCACTCACTCACCCATACAGTCACTTATACACCCACTTACCCACCCATAGAGCCACTTACACACCCGCTCACTCACCCATACAACCACTGACACACCCACTCCCTCACAATGCAGCCACTCACACAGCAACTCAATCACCCACACAGCTACTTATACACTCACTTATACACCCATACAACCATTCAAACACCCATACACACAAGGATACATACAGTCACACAGCCACTCACATAATATATGTTAGAAGCAGTATCACTCAGTATTAGTGCACCTAGTATACTAATTTAACTTTTGTAGTAGGTTAGTATATATGTTCAACAATCATAAACTCTTAGAAAACACTTACACTCATTGGATGATGTCATCAGTGATGTAATTTGAGATGTCATCCGTGATATCATCAGTGATGTCACTGACCATGTCATGAGTGATGTAATATTTGAGGTCATAAGCAGTGCATTGCAGGGGTGTAAGTTATAGTTAGCTCAGGTAACTATAACTGCTGACATTTCACTGGTTTTGTTCAAGTGTAATCTGAGCATAACTATAACATCCCTGTAACCTTTGTTTTTTTCAGTGAATATATATGTATGTATGTATATATATATATATATATATATATATATATATATATATATATATATATATATATATATATATGTATATATTATCTACTGGCGGTCGTCAGTAGATAGTTATAGTTAGGACCTATTATCCATAGGAAATTCGTTACATTCTATTCCTAATAACTTTGGCGTCGTTTGACGAATCATCGCGAAATTTTCAAAACTAGTGGGGCGCTCCGGTCAGCTCCTGTCTTGAAAGTTTCGGGGTGATTACGTCAAGCGGGGCCGAGAAAAGGGGGTCCCAAAACGTGTTTTCTCCATGTTAATTCCCATAGGAAATTTTAGACACGGCTACAGCCCGAACTGCTGAACGGAATTACACCAAATTTGGCAAAGAGGTAGTGCTTGGTTCAGAAGCGACCTTTTTTTAAATGGTGTAAATCCGTTCAGTGAATTATGAGAGAAATTCAAAACATAAGAGTGAAAAAATCAATTTCCCATAGGAAACTTTATGCAAGGCTACAGCCAAAACCGCTGAACGGAATTACACCAAATTTGGCAAAAGGTAGTGCTTGGTTCAGAAAGCACCCTTTTTAAAAATGGTGTAAATCCGTTCAGCAGTTTTGGAGAAAATAAAAAATAAAAGTTTCGATATTTATGGCACGCGGTGGATCCGCGTACCCTCCCGATCACGAGCTTCATGCTAATTGGCTGTCAACACTCCAAACCAGGAAGTGTTGGCATGCCATCTTGTGCCTCGGTAGAACAGGTACAAGAAATGAGAAGAAACAAGTGCGCAAAACGCAAAAAGGGGCAGGGTAGAAACACCTGACCCCTAGAGCCTGCTTAGGGGTCCCACAAGGACCCCCAGGGCCAAAAGCATTTAAAAAAAAAAAAAATCGGCGGGATGCGCTTAGGATGCACGGATCCTGCCGTGAAAAAAAAAAAACAAAGCACGGGCTCCCGCGCTTCGTTGTTATTTGGCCCCCGGGTGGGCCAAGTCCCGGGGGCATGCGGGGGTTAATAAAAGAATGGTGTGGGGGCCTCTAAGGCCCTCAAGCCCCGGGACCGCCACCCCGGGCTTTGAATTAAAAATGGTGCGGGAGGGCACTGGGCCCTCCCGCAGCCCCAGGGACCGCCACCCCCCGGGGCTTCTTTTAAAAAAAATTAAATTACCTGTGTGGCGGGGCTTGAGCCCCCCCACACACCTTGGGGACCACCACCTCCCCGGGGCTTTGCACATGTTGGGAGGGGGGCCGCGCGGCCCCCCTCCTGGAGCCCGTGATGGCCCTGGGGACCACCACCCCCAGGGCCGGCTCCTGCAGTGTCCCGGGGTGCCCACCCCGGGACACTGCTGTTTGCTATGACAGGGCGGGAGCCTCGCGGCTCCCGTCCTGTCATAGCAAACTGCTTTGAATTTTGGAAGAGAGCAGGAAACCTGCTCTCTCTTCCAAAATTCAAAGCAAATTGCTTTTCCACACGGGGAGCTGCATCTAAGCAGTTCCCCGTGTGGAAAGCTATGCCGGCTCCCGCAGGAGGCGGGGAGCCGGCGGGACCGTGGGGAAGTTGGGGTCCCCCACGGTCCCCAAAGGATAGGGCCAGCCCGGGGGATGGGGTCCCGGGGCAAGTAGTGGCCGGGAGGGGGCCACGTGGCCCCCTCCCCAAATTATCAAATTTAAAAAAAAAAAGGCCGGCCCCGGGGGATGGCTGCCCGGGGCCTAAGGAGGCCTGAGGAGGGGGGCAACGCAGCCCCCCTCCATGAAAAATTTAAACAAAAACATGTGGCAATGACCGGGGATGGGGACCCCGGGCCGAGAATTGGCCACGGGAGGGGGCCACGCGGCCCCTTCCCGTTCCCGTTTTTAAATTTTTTTAAATAAAGGGGTCCAGGCCCTGGGAGATGGGGTCCCCAGGGCCCAAAATAATTAAAAGAAGGGGGCCACACAGCCCCCTTCTAAAAAAAAAGAAAAAAAGAAAAAAAAGACCGACATCGCGCCGGAGGTCCGCCCCCTCCCTGCAGCACTCTGCAAGCAGCGCCCCTGGCGCGTTGTAAGATGGGGAAGTAATTTCCCTTGAATACTGGGGTCCCTGGAGCCAACTAGCCCACCAGGAACCTCCAGTATGCGCCAGGAGGCTGCGTTGCAGAGAGGTGTTCAGAGGCCACGCCCCTTTTACACCTCTTTGCAACGCAGCTCTGTGGCGTACTGGAAGGTACCTGGTGGGCTAGTTGGACCTAGGGACCCTCAGGATTCAAGGG
Organism: Calotriton arnoldi; assembly: GCA_963921515.1. Lineage (NCBI taxonomy): Eukaryota > Metazoa > Chordata > Amphibia > Caudata > Salamandridae > Calotriton > Calotriton arnoldi. Next base: position 793,775 of record CAWUFW010000816.1, on the reverse strand, counting down.
ACTCAATCCCTCAACTTAAAATGCGCCATGGGGCGCGTTTGCACAGTGGTGAAGGGAGGGGCGGAGCCTGAGTGACATGTGTGCAAACACGCCCTGTGGCGCGTTTGAAGTTGGGAAATTAATTCCTCTTCAATACTGAGGGTCCCTGAGGTCCAATTAGCCCACCAGGTACCTTCAGTAAAGCGCCACAGAGCTGCGTTGCAGAGAGGTGTAAAGGGGCGTGGCCTCTGACCACCTCTCTGCAACGCAGCTCTGTGGCGCTTACTGGAAGTACCTGGTGGGCTGGTTAGGCCTCAGGAACCCTCAGGATTCAAGGTGACCTAATACCCCAGCCTAGATCGCGCCACAGGGCGCGTTGCTACAGTGGTGAAGGAGGGGGCTGGGCCTCAGGTGACATGTGTGCAAACACGCCCTGTGGCGCGTTTTAAGTTGGGGAATTAATTCCCCTTGAATCCTGAGGGACCCTGGGGCCAACTAGCCCACCAGGTACCTCCAGTGCGCGCCACAGGGCTGCGTTGCAGAGAGGTGGTCCAGGCCACGCCCCTTTTTACATCTCTGTGCAAGCGCAGCTCTGTGGCGCTTACTGGAGGTACCTGAGTGGGCTAGTTGGACCCCAGGGACCCTCAGGATTCAAGGGACTTAATCACCCAACTCAAAAGCGCCACAGGACTTGTTTACACATCTCACTCAGGCCCGCCCTCCCTTCACCACTGTGTAAACGCGCCCGGGCGCGTTTTAAGAGGAAGTTTTAATCCCCTGCCCTATTATGTACTAGGGCCTTACAGAGGAGGTCATGCTAATCACAGGGGTACCCCAACGCATAGTGTTCCCTAGTGTATGTAGGTGTTTTCACTGTATTCTAAGTGTCTTTTAGCATAGCACTGGCTCTAGGCCTGGTTAGTCCGAGTCAGTTACCACCAGTACCCGTCTGAAAAAGTTGTGGGCACAGGATGATTTTGCAACAAGGCCTCTTTCTGCTCCTCTGTTGGTTCTTTCTGCACATGTCTTGCTTCTTCCTGCTCTTTTCTTCGTCTTTGTGGACTACTGTTGCTTCTTTCTGCATTTCTTTTGCTTCTTTCTGTGTGTTTTTCTTCTTTCTTCACATGTCCTACCTCTGTAGGCATAGTTAGAAAACTAGCATTTAAAAAACCTTTGACATTCACTGAAAAAACCATAGGTTTCAGGCACGTTATAGTTAGAAATTAGCATTTAAAAAACCTTAGAAATTCACTGAAAAAACCATAGGTTTGAGGCACGTTATAGTTAGAAATTAGCATTTCAAAAACCTTAGAAATTCACTGAAAAAACCATAGGTTTTAGGGAAAGTTATAGTTAGTTGGACATTGCACTCGTACAAAACCCGTGAAATTCCCCGTTATAGTTAGTTCAGCTAACTATAACTCGCGCCCACAATGCACTGCTGATGACATCACATATTACATCACTCATGACATGGTCAGTGACATCACTGATGATATCATCCAGTGACTGTGTGTGTTTCTGTAAAGTTTATTTATGTTTAATATAAATTGGGAAAGGCGTATTGAAGAATGAGTGGGTGTATAAGTGTCTGAATGGATGATTTAGTAGGTGCGTGACTGACTCTATAAGTGAGTGATTAAACGTATCTTACTGAGTGCATGGGTTAGTGACTAAACTGTGTGAATGTCTGTATCCGTCTGTCTGTTGGTGTGTAAGCGGCTGCATGGGTTTGCGAATAGCTACATGAGTGTCTACATGGGTTATTGATTGGTTGTCTGAGTATCTGTATGGGTGCCTGAGTGTTTGTGTGGGTGGGGTGTGTGTGACTCTGCATAGATGTGTGAGTGGGTGATTTACTGGGTGCATGGTTTCAAGAGTGCATCTGTGATGGACTGCTTGGGTGGGTGAGTGTGTGTATGGGTGTGTTAGTGAGTGAATGTATATCTCAGTGGTACATGTGTGAGTAACTACATATGTGAAAGGCAGTATATATGTGTGTTGGAGTATATAAATGGCTATAAGTGAGAGTGTGTGATTGTGAGAGTGGCTGTATGGATGAGTGTGTACTTGTATCAGTCATTGTATAAGAGCGTAAGAATGTGGTAGTATTTGTATGAGTAAGTGAGCTGGTGTGTGTATAACTGTATAGGTGAGTAAATGGGAGTGTGATTAATTATTAGCATGACTGACTAGGTGTGTGAGTACCTCTATGGATGAGTGGCAGTGTGTGAGTGTCTATATAGGTGTATGAGTGCATATGATAGTCCTGTACTGAGTGACCGTAAGTATGAGTGACTGTACGGGTGAGTGAGTGGATGTGTGTGTAGACCTAAGAATTAGTGAGTGTGTATGTAGTTATTGGTGTTGGAGTGTCTATGGTTTTGAGAATGGCAGTCTGGAATTTAGAGTGGGTGTATCAAAAGTTATATTAGGGTGTGAGAAGATGCCTGAAATTATCACATGGATGATGTCATCAGTGATGTCATTTGAGATGTCATCAGTGATGTCACTGACCATGTCATGAGTGATGTAATATGTGACGTCATCAGCAGTGCATTGCGGGCGCGTGTTATAGTTAGCTGAACTAACTATAACGGGGAATTTCACGGGGTTTGTACGAGTGCAATGTCAACTAACTATAACTTTCCCTAAAACCTATGGTTTTTCAGTGAATTTCTAAGGTTTTTTAAATGCTAATTTCTAACTATAACGTGCCTGAAACCTATGGTTTTTTTCAGTGAATATATATATATATATATATATATATATGTGTATATATATATATGTGTGTGTATATATAAACACTCACACATATATATGTATCTGTTGTGTAGATCTTCATATATATATATATATATATGTATATATATATATATATATATATATATATATATATTTATTATCTACTGGCGGTCGCCAGTAGATAGTTATAGTTAGGACCTATTTTCCATAGGAAATCTGCAACATTCTATTTAAAATAACGTTGGCGCCGGTTGACGAATCTTCGCGAAAGTTTCCAACTTGTTGGGGCGCTCCGGTCCGCTCCTATCCTGAAAGTCTCGGGGTGATTCATCAAGCGGGGACCGAGAAAAAGGGGGTCCCAAAACGCGTTTTCCCCATTCATTTTCCATAGGAACCTTTAGTCGGAGCTACAGCCCGAACTGCTGAACGGAATTACACCAAATTTGGCAAAGAGGTAGCCCTTGGTTCAGTGTCGTGCCTTTTGCTTAAATGGTGTAAATCCGTTCAGTAGTTCCTGAGAAAATCAAAAGTAAAGTCACTATATATCTATGGCGAGTAGGGTCCGCGTACCCTCCCGATCCACGAGCTGCATGCTAATTGGCTGTGAAGTGGCTGTCAACACTCCAAATCAGGAAGTGTTGGCAGCCATTTTATCCTCGGTAGAACCGAGGGACAGAAACAAGTGCGCAAAGCGCAAAAGGGGGCAGGGTGAAACACCCTGACCCCCTAGGTCTGCTCAGGGGTCCCACAAGGACCCCTGGGCAGAAAAACATGATAAAAAAAAAAAAATCGGCAGGATGCGCTTAGGGTGCGCGGATCCCGCCGATTAAAAAAAAAAAAAAATCAAAGCGCGGTCTTCCGCGCTTGATGCTAATTGCCCCGGGTGGCCCAAGTCCCGGGGCATGCGGAGTGAGTTTAGCTTTTATGGGGGCCTCTAAGGCTCCAAGCCCGAGGACCACCACCCCAGGGCTTTAAATAAAAAATGGTGCGGGAGGGCTCTCAGCCCTCCCGCAGCCTGGGGACCGCCACCCCGGGGCTTCTTTTTAAAATGTATGACCTGTGTGGGGGCTCCAGTCCCCACACGCCCGAGGACCGCCACCTCCCGGGGCACTAACAAATTTAAAATGGGGGTCCGTTTTGGACCCCGAAGCCGAGGACCACCACCTCCCTGGGGCTGTGCAATTCAAGGGAGGGGCCGCGCGGCCCCTCCTGGAGCCTGTGATGGCCCTGGGGACCGCCACCCCCAGGGCCGGCTCCTGCAGTGTCCCGGGTGCCTACCCCCAGGACAATGTAGTTTGCTATGGCAGGACGGGAGCCTCGCGACTCCCGTCCTGCCATAGCAAACTGCTGCTGGTTTTGGAAGAGAGGCAGAAACCTGCTCTCTCTTCCAAAACCAAAGATGATTGCTTTCCACACAGGGAGCTGCATCTTAGCAGCTCCCCATGTGGAAAGCAATGCCGCTCCCAGGGACGCGGGGAGCCGGCGGGACCGTGGGGGATTGGGGACCCCCACAGTCCCCAACGGAGAGGGCCAGCCCCGGGGATGAGGTCCCGGGGCAAGTAGTGGCCCGGAGAGGCCACGCGGCCCCCTCCCCCAAAAAATAAAAAAAAATAAAAATAAAAAAATAAAGGCCTGCCCGGGGATGGGGTCCCCGGGGCAAAGGAGAGGCCTGAGGAGGGAGCCACGCAGCCCCCCTCCATAAAATTGAAAAAAAATAAGGTGGCAATGACCCAGGGGATGGGGTCCCGGGTCGAAATTGGCCACGGGAGGGGGGCCCACGCGGTCCCCTTCCCGTACCTTTTTAAAAAAATAAATAAAAGGGGTCAGGCCCTGGGGGATGGGGTCCCCAGGGCCCAAAATAATTACAAAGAAGGGGAGCCACACAGCCCCCTTTTAAAAAAAAAAACCCCTCCCAAAAATCCGGCATCGCGCCGGAGGCCACGCCCCCTCCTTCTCAGCACTCTGCAAACGCGCCCCCTGGCTCGTTTGCAGAGGGGGAACTAATTCCCCTTGAATACTGGGGGTCCCTGGGGGCCAACTAGCCCACCAGGAACCTCCAGTATGCCCCAGGGGGCTGCGTTGCAGAGAGGTGTTCTGAGGCCACGCCCCTTTTTACACCTCTCTGCAACGCAGCTCTGTGGCGCTTAATGGAGGTAGCTGGTGGGCTAGTTAGACTCCAGGGACCCTCAGGATTCAAGGGGACTTAATCCCCAAACTTAAAACGCGCCACGGGGTGCGTTTGCACAGTGGTGAAGGGAGGGGGCGGGGCCTGAGGTGACATGTGTGCAAACAGGCCCCGTGGCACGTTTTAAGATGGGGAATTAAATCCCCTTCAATCCTGAGGGTCCCTGGGGGCCAACTAGCCCACCAGGTACCTCCAGTAAGCGCCACGGAGCTGCGTTGCAGAGTGTTGTAAAAGGGGCGTGGGCTCTGAACACCTCTCTGCAATGCAGCTCTCTGGCGCATACTGGAGGTTTCTGGTGGGCTAGTTGGCCCCTAGGGACCCTCGGGATTGAGGAGGAATTAATTCTCCAACTTAAAACGCGCCACAGGGCGTGTTTGCAGACATGTCACCTCAGGCCCCACCCCTCTTTCACCATTGTGCAAATATTCCTCTAAAATCAGCCGAACTACGAATTGCGATTTACTCACCTGTTATCAGGAGAGACCTCAGTGCTGCATCTTTGAGCCCAGTACTGATCCTGAAAAGTAATTTTAACCGTACTTACCAGTAACTTGAATTTCCTTCCATAGGATATCATTGCCTGCTTTTTGCTGAAAAGGTTTCTAAGTGTCGATTTTTGAAACATACAAATATTCCTCTAAAATCAGCAGAACTACGAATTCCGATTTACTCACCTGTTTTCATGAGAGACCTCAGTGCTGCATCTTTGAGCCCAGTACTGATCGTGAAAAGTAATTTTAACCGTACTTACCAGTAACTTGAATTTCCTACAATAGGCTAACATTGACTGGTTTCACTTGGAAATTCTTCAAAGTGTGGAGTTTTGGAACTTTATGATATTCCTCTAAAATCAGCCGAACTACGAATTCCGATTTACTCACCTGTTATCAGGAGAGAACCCAGTGCTGCATCTTTTAGCCCAGCACTGACCTTGAAAAGTAATTCAAACCGTACTTACCAGTAACTTGTATTTCCTTCCATAGGAATCCATTGTCTAGTTTTCAGCAGAAAAGTTTCAAAGTGTCGATTTTCACAAACTACAAATATTTCTTAAAAATCGCCTGTATGACTTAAACGCATTCTTTCAACTGTTTACAGGAGATGCACCAGTGCTGGATCCAGGATCCACAACTGAGTAAGAAAAAGTAGCGATAACACTACTTACCTGCTAAGTGAATTTCCTCCCGTAGGATAACATTGGTGATTCTATGTGAAAAAGTTTCTAAGTGTCAACTTTTAAAATACAATAATATTCCTTAAAAATCACTACTGTAACCAAAACGCTTTTACTCAACTGTTTACAGGAGATGTCCCAGGACTGAATCTAGGATCCAGTCCTGTGGTTAGAAAAAGTAATCCATAAAGTAACTAATTGCATTTAACTAGAAATTCACATTGAGCTCAATGTTGCATTGTGTTTGAAATTGTGTTGCCCATTGCAACAACTGTAACTACTGTACTTAAAAGTCTATTGCCTATTTGCAAAGTATTTAAACTAAAGTAATTCATTCTGAGAAAGTATATTTTGTAATGTAATGTATAATGTAATTACAATGTATTTTAAAAATAAAATATCTAAAAATAAATAGTTTAAAAAAATGTAGTAAATCAGTATCAAAAAATAAATATAACAATTAATACATTTAAAAATTGTCATTTACAAAACCTTTGAAATTCACTGAAAACAACCATAGGTTTCAGACATGTTATAGTTAGGAATTAGCATTTAAAAAACCTTTGAAATTCACTGAAAAAACCATAGGTTTCAGGCACGTTATAGTTAGAAATTAGCATTTAAAAACCTTACAAATTCACTGAAAAAACCATAGGTTTTAGGGACAGTTATAGTTAGTTGGACATTGCACTCGCACAAAACCCGTGAAATTCCCCGTTATAGTCAGTTCAGGTAACTATAACTCGCGCCCCGCAATGCACTGCTGATGACGTCACATATTACATCACTCATGACATGGTCAGTGACATCACTGATGACATCACTGATGACATCTCAAATGACATCACTGATGGCATCACTGATGACATCATCCATGTGATAATTTGATGCATCTTCTCACACCCTAATATAACTTTTGATACACCCATTGTAAATTACAGACTGCCATTGTAAAAACCATAGACACTCCAACACCAATTACTATATACACACTCACTGATTCTTAGGTCTACACACACACACATCTACTCACTCACCCGTACAGTCACTCATACTTATAGTCACTCAGTACAGGACTATTATATGCACTCATACACCTATATAAACACTCACACACCGCCACTCATCCATAGAGGTACTCACACACCTAGTCAGTCATGCAAAAATTAAGCACACAACCATTTACTCACCTATACAGTTATACACACACCAGCTCACTTACTCATACAAATACTAGCACATTCTTACGCTCTTATACAATCTCTGATACAAGCACACACTCATCCATACAGTCACTCTCACAATCGCACACTCTACGCTTATAGCTATTTATATACTCCAACACACATATATACTGCCTTTCACATATGTAGTTACTCACACATGTACCACTGGGACATACATTCACTCACTAACACACCCATACACACACTCACCCACCCATACAGTCCATCACAGATGCACTCTTGAAACCATGCACCAAGTGAATCACCCACTCACACATCTATGCACAGAGTCACACACACCCCACCCACACAAACAATCAGGCACCCATACAGATACTCAAACAACAAATCAATAACTCATATAGACACTCATGTAGCTATTTACAAACCCATGCAGCCACTTACACACCAACAGACAGACGGATAAAGACATTCACACAGTTTAGTCACTAACCCATGTACTTAGTAAGATACGTTTAATCACTCACTTATAGAGTCAGTCACGCACCTACTAAATCATCCATCCACACACTTATACACCCACTCATTATTCAATACACCTTGGCATATATATTAAACATATATAAACTTTATAGAAACACACAGTCACTGCATGATGTCATCAGTGATGTCATTTGAGATGTCATCAGTGATGTCATCAGTGATGTCACTGACCATGTCATGAGTGATGTAATATGTGACGTCATCAGCAGTGCATTGCGGTGGCGACGAGTTATAGTTACCTGAACTAACTATAACGGGAGAATTTCACGGGTTTTGTACGAGTGCAATGTCCAACTAACTATAACTGTCCCTAAAACCTATGGTTTTTCAGTGAATATATATATATATATATATATATATATATATATATATATATATTCACTGAAAAAACCATAGGTTTCAGGAGCGTTCTAGTTAGTTGGACATTTCACTCGAACAAAACCATAGAAATTCCCTGTTATAGTTAGTTCAGCTAACTATAACTCGCGCGCCCGCAATGCACTGCTGATGACGTCACATATTACATCACTCATGACATGGTCAGTGACATCACTCATGACATCACTGATGACATCTCAAATGACATCACTGATGACATCATCCTTGTGATAGAGTGGCAGACCTCCTCTCACCCTAATATAACCTTTGATACACACACTCAAAAATACAAACTAACATTTTCAAAACAATGGACATACCAATACCAGTTACAACACACCTATTCAGTAATTCCAAGATCTACACACACATCCACTCATTCACCAACAGTCCCTATACAGTCACTCATACATGTACTCACTCATCATATGTACTCATACACCTATACATCCTGTTACACACCGCCACTCATCCATAGAGTTACTCACACACATAGTCACACATGCAAACAAAGTATCAAACATCCATTTACTTGCATATACAGTTATACACACACTACCACACTTACTTCTACAGAAACTTACACATACTTACTCTCTTAAACAATCACTTATAGAAACACCTACTTATTTGTACAGGAACTCTTCCAATCTCTCACTCTCACATATACTCACTTATATACACCAATACTCACATATACTAGTTTAAAACATATGTAGTTACTCATAAAGATACTATTGAGACAGTCATTCACTCACTAACACACCCATACACATACTCATCCACCTATACAGTCCTGCACACATGCTGTCTTCAACACATACAAACAGTGAGTCACTCATTCATGCATCTATGCACTAAGTAATACCCCCCACCGAACCATACAGACACTCAGACACTCATACTGATACTCAAAAAAACAACTAATAACCCATATACACACTCATGTAGCTCACCAACCCATGCAGCCACTTATACACAAAGTGAGAGACTGATACAGATATTTTCATATTTAAACATTACTCACTAACCCATGTATTCACTAAGATACACTTAGTCAGTTATACAATCAATTTTACAAAAAAATCATCCATTTAGACACATATACCCATTTATTCTTCCATCGACCTTGAGATATACATATATAAAACATATTTAATTTTCAGAAAAACACACATTCACTGGATGATGTCATCAGTGATGTCATCAGTGATGTCATTTGAGATGTCATCAGTGATGGCATGAGTGATGTCACTGACCATGTCATGAGTGATGTAATATGTGACGTCATCAGCAGTGCATTGCGAGCGCGCGAGTTATAGTTAGCTGAACTAACTATAACGGGGAATTTCTATGGTTTTGAACGAGTGAAATGTCCAACTAACTATAACACCCCTGAAACCTATGGTTTTTCAGTGAATTTCTAAGGTTTTTTAAATGCTAATTTCTAACTATAACGTGCCTGAAACCTATGGTTTTTTCAGTGAATTTATAAGGTTTTTTTAAATGCTAATTTCTAACTATAACGTGCCTGAAACCTATGGTTTTTTCAGTGAATATATATATATTTATTATACTATGTATACATGTGAAAATGTCTCGGTCCCCTGTTTGCCTCGGTGGCACGGAAAAAATGGGTGGAACTGACGTCCGCACGCCGACGAGGTCCTCTTATGGCTCCGATGATGTCATACGGTGTTGTGAGCGGAGCTGTGCTATTATGACGTCCTCGTTGACGTGGGAGAGCTAGGAAAGAATTTCCGTGGAATGCTGGTGCAGGGGATATTCACCTAAGTGTTCAGGCTAGTCCTTTGGGAGCAACTGTTTATGTTGCCACTCCAGAAACCGAAACCAGTGATCCGAGGGCAGAGGCCCTGCAGATGGCACACGAGGTGGGGTGCTCAGTCGTGTGCACCGGTGGGGCAGCGAAGTGACAAGCACCACAACCCACAAAAAAGGTAACGAGGGCACTGAATAACACAGGATCTTCTCTTTGTATCTGGCAGGAACAACGAAGTTAAAATGCCCTAGTACCAAAATGTAGAATTAGTGCTACAACGGTCTTCAAGAGGACCTGCGATGCCGCTTCTGTCTCCCGTACCCTGGAGGTGGCACATGGGTCACGCGGTACGGTCATACTGCGGTGGGACGCACACTCGTTGACCTCTCATGGCACTGCTCCACACTTCAGGGAGGACGCTTTCCATTAGCTATGTTTTCTGATGACATGTCGCGCCGGCCCCGTCCAACAACAGAACTCTTTAGATCCAAACAGACTCTTCAACTCTCTCACCGGAAGTGAAACCAGGCCACGCGGACACTTTCACAATACAACAGCCGGGAATGCACTTTTCGGTAAAAAACCACATTCCTTCCTCCTAATTAATCAAATAAACGTCTCACTGAAGAACAGGGGCCAGCTTCGATCGGTAAACAGCCGTTACAACGACTTTTTACTTTGCGATACCATTACAACGCATGTATTACCACGCATGCGTTGTACATCACGAAGTCATTAATACGCATTTTTTAGAACGCATGGTCATTTACCACGCATGCCTTTACAACGAATTTTGTTGTAAAGGTATGTATGGTAAATGACCATGCATTCTAAAAAACATGTAGACGATCCATGTCGTTGTAAGGAAACAGAGGCTGTTCCATTTCCTCACAACGACGTGCACCGCCCCTCAGAAACGACGTGAAGCAGGAACCACAAGGAGAGACGAACCACGAGGAGTGAGAGGTAAGGGGGATTGGGCATCGGGTGGGGGTTTCTTTTCTAGGGTTTAGGGTAGTGCAGTGGTGTTTGGGTGGTGTAGGGGTCGTGCTGGGGGTAGTGTTTTATGGTTTAGGGTAGTGCAGTGGTGTTTGGGTAGTGTAGGGGGTCGTGCTGGGGGTAGTGTTTTAGGGTTTAGGGTAGTGCAGTAGTGTAGGGGGTCGTGCTGGGGGTAGTGTTTTAGGGTTTAGGGTAGTGCAGTGGTGTATGGGTAGTGTAGGGGTCATGCTGGGGTAGTGTTTTAGGGTTTAGGGTAGTGCAGTGGTGTTTGAGTAGTGTAGGGGGTCATGCTGGTGGTAGTGTTTTAGGGTTTAGGGTAGTGCAGTGGTGTTTGTGTAGTGTAGGGGGTTGTGCTGGGGGTAGTGTTTTAGGGTTTATGTTAGTGCAGTTGTGTTTGGGTAGTGTAGGGGGTAGTGCTGGGGTAGTGTTTTACGGTTTAGGGTAGTGCAGTGGTGTTTGTGTAGTGTAGGGGGTAGTGCTGGGGGTAGTGTTTTAGGGTTTAGGGTAGTGCAGTGGTGTTTGGGTAGTGTAGGGGTTCATGCTGGGGGTAGTGTTTTAGGGTTTAGGGTATGGCAGTGGTGTTTGGGTAGTGTAGGGGTCGTGCTGGGGGTCGGTTTAGGGTTTAGGGTAGTGCAGTGGTGTTTGTGTTGTGAGGGGGTCATGCTGGGGGTAGTGTTTTAGGGTTTAGAGTAATGCAGTGGTGTTTGTATAGTGTAGGGGGGTTTAGGGTAGTGCAGTGGTGTTTGTGTAGTGTAGGGGGTCATGCTGGGGGTAGTGTTTTAGGGTTTAGGGTAGTGCAGTGGTGTTTGTGTAGTGTAGGGGGTAGTGTTTTAGGGTTTAGGGTAGTGCAGTGGTGTTTGTGTAGTGTAGGGGGTCATGCTGTGGGTAGTGTTTTAGGGTTTAGGGTAGTGCAGTTGTGTTTGTGTAGTGTAGGGGTCGTGTTTTAGGGTATAGGGTAGTGCAGTGGTGTTTGGGTAGTGTAGGGGGTCATGCTGGGGTTAGTGTTTTAGGGTTTAGGGTAGTGCAGTGGTGTTTGGGTAGTGTAGGGGTCGTGCTGGGGTAGTGTTTTAGGGTTTAGGGTAGTGCAGTGGTGTTTGTGTAGTGTGGGAGGTCATGCTGTGGGTAGATTTAGGGTTTAGTGTAGTGCAGTGGTGTTTGGGTAGTGTAGGGAGTCGTGCTGGGGTAGTGTTTTAGAGTTTAGGGTAGTCCAGTGGTGTTTGTGTAGTGTAGGGAGTCGTGCTGGGGGTAGTTTTTTAGGGTTTAGGGTAGTGCAGTGGTGTTTGGGTACTGTAGGGGGCCGTGCTGGGGGTAGTGTTTTAGGGTTTAGGGTAGTGCAGTGGTGTTTGTGTAGTGTAGGGGGTCGTGCTGGGGGTAGTGTTTTAGGGTTTAGGGTAGTGCAGTGGTGTTTGTGTAGTGTAGGGGGTAGTGTTTTAGGGTTTAGGGTAGTGCAGTTGTGTTTTGGTAGTGAAGGGGGTCGTGCTGGGGGTAGTGTTTTAGGGTTTAGGGTAGTGCAGTCGTGTTTAGGTAGCGAAGGGGGTCGTGCTGGGGGTAGTGTTTTAGGGTTTTGGGCAGTGCAGTGGTGTTTGTGTAGTGTAGGGGGTCATGCTGGGGGTAGATTTCAGGTTTAGGGTAGTGCAGTTGTGTTTGTGTAGTGTAGGGGGTCATGCTGGGGGTAGTGTTTTAGGGTTTAAGGCAGTGCAGTGGTGTTTGTGTAGTGAAGGGGTCATGCTGGGGGTAGTGTTTTAGGGTTTAGGGTAGTGCAGTGGTGTTTGTGTAGTGTAGGGGGTTGTGCTGTGGGTAGATTTAGGGTTTAGGGTAGTGCAGTGGTGTTTGGGTAGTGTAGGGAGTCGTGCTGGTGGTAGTGTTTTAGGGTTTAGGGTAGTGCAGTTATGTTTGGGTAGTGTAGGGTGTTGTGCTGGGGGTAGTGTTTTAGGGTTTAGGGTAGTGCGCCCAACCAGCCACAATATCCGTGAACAAAGGGGATCCTGACTCTTTGGAACGCTCCGTCAATTGAATAATTTGGGTCAAGGGCCCTACCACGTCCAAGACCTATCAATTCCTTTCTTGGGATCCCTCATATACTTGGAGAAAAAGGTACATAGTTTCTCATCAATTTCAGGCGTGTGTGCCACCTTCCCCTTCAGTGAGGGCCTGGGGCATTCTCCCCTCATCCTATTCCTGACCTCCCTTTCAAGGGGTTGATGGATTTGCCCCACCACATACTCTGCCACTTTGGCGTCAGGTGTCCACTCCGCTGACCTAGGATGGTAAATTTGGGTAGGCTCGAACATGTCCGAGTGGACCCCGTCCCCAACCGGGGACTAAGAGGAGTGGGACTCTGGACGCCAGGGACGCCCGAGTCCTTATCCTCATCGGAGGAGAAATCGTCCTCCGATACACCCTCTCCCTCTAAGGGAAACCCGCCGTCGGGGTCTACAATAGTGGTGACAGTGTCGCAATTTTCTCCGGGCCCCTCCTCCTCCCGGCAGGGTGCATGTTTTAGCGTTCGCGCACTCTTGAGGAAGGTCTCCGTAAGTTTATCAAATCCTTCCAAGTGCCCCGCGTTATGCTTAACGGCCCTTTTATTCCCCATCTGGGAGCTACTGGGACCCGCAACCACCAGATCTGGGTCACTGAACACCCCAGGGATGCTTTTCGCCAGCTTATCAACCTGATCCCTAAGTGGAGCCAGCGCCCTAGAAATAGCCAGAGAGAGGGCTTGGTCCACTGCTGGAGGGAGAAGTTGGGGGGCCATTCCTCCTCCACTTCCTGGTAGGAGGAGTAAATATGGTCTTCTGGAGAAGACATGATAGCAGAGGGTGTGAGCACAGAACAAATGCCCTTAAAATCCTTAAGGCAGCCCCCTCACCGGTGCTCCAACATCTGGGCTTTCCCCGAAGCTGGTATAAGAATAGACTGAGGCGCAATACCAATTACCACCACCACCAGGTGGCGCTGGTCACTAACGTGGCCATGTGGGGAAATCACCGCGTAGCGGTGTCAAAATTAGGCGAGGGTTGGTCGGGAATCAAGCGGACACTAAAGGAGTGACCGGATTCCCAAACGCGCGTAAAGACCAGCGGGAGCGCTCGACGGAGCTGCCTCACTCGGACCAGACGCGCCTGACAGGATCTCACTGCGCGCAGAGCACACAGCGGGAGAAACTGCGAGGGGAGAACGCGCTCGGGCAAGAGCCTGCTGCGCAGGGAATATGAAACAATACCAAGGCAATAATGCTAATAACGTGCACAAGAAACCGCTATACAAACAGCAACAACGTCAGATTAAGCCAAGAATGTAAGGAATGCACTTAACTGACGAGCAGTGAAGAAAGAGGAAGCGGAAGGGACGTCACGATATTATATACGATGGACTGTGATATCATTGGACTATAGTTGCCTTGGAGACTACCCCCTAATGGTTCATGGGTTGTGTAGTCTTTTGTTTAATGGTTGTTGTGTTACGTTTTCTTTGAACTGCTATACAAATAAAGTGAGGAAAGATATGCATAATCCTCGCCTCCGTCCTGCCATAGAATTCATTAAACTTTATTTGATCTGATTTATAAACATAGATCATAAAAGTGTACATAAAAACAGTAAATCCTCTTTCCTAATACAATACAGTGAGAATTAATTAAAACCAGTAGGTAAAAACGGGTGTTACAAAGCCCGGTTCAGAGCAACTTCAGGTTAACAGAATCGTAAAGGTCAATGTTTCGCAAGATCAATCTCATGTACTTCGTGCAAAATACGCAATAAGGGGTCCAAGTAAGATGTAACGCTCCAATACCTGACCAGTTTGCACTATATAAAACTGCAGAAAAACTAAAAATAAAAGTGTTTTGCACACTTCTGTCATTGGGCTATATGTGGGCTACATCTGGGTGATATTTGTGCTGCATTTGTGCTCTTTTTTCTCTGGTGGCCATCTTGGGAGTCTTATTTGTTATGAAGTTTCCTAATTTCGTCATTTACTGCAGTCTCCTCAGTAGGAAATGCTTTCAGTTTTTACTTTGATTCCATCAAGAAGGCATTCAGATGTGTCACACATTTGCCATAAATTCAGAATGTTAGCACTCTAGTTGTTCATTAGATCACTGTAGTAAAGCTACTGCAAACCAGGGAGTTAACTGGAAGTCTACTGCTGGTATTGAAAGTGATTGTTTCAGTCTGCATGTCAGAATTTTCTAATGAAATAGAAGAGGATTTGAGATCTCACTTAAATTATGCCCTAAATTTTCTTTCTGCAGCACTAACCATAATTTCTATGGCAAAATGAACCCCCTCATTTTGTTCCTTTTTAAATTAAATGTTTTAAGAGTTACCAGTTTATTCCAATGAAGATGGCTTCAGGTGTGCCATAATTTTGTCATAAGTAAGACTGTTAGCGCTCTAGTTGTTCTTTAGAACACTCTGGGAAGCTGCAGTAGAACACAAAGGCATCAACTGACAGGCTGCTCCTGTTGAAATATAACAGGAAGATATTTGAGATCACACTTGAAACATGTCCTAATTTTTCTTTCTACAGCACTAACCATAATTTCTATGACAAAATGAACCCCATCATTTTGTTCCTTTTTAAATTAAATGTTTTAAGTGTTACCAGTTTATTCCAATCAAGATGGCTTCAGGTGTGCCATACTTTTGTCATAAGTAAGGCTGTTAGCACTCTAGTTGTTCTTTAGAACACTCTGGGAAGCTGCAGTAGAAGACAAAGGAATCAACTGACAGTCTCTGCCCTTGTTGGATGTACATGTTTTACTGAGAATGTCAGACTTCATTCTCACATGACTGAGAAAGATAATGTGAATTTACAGAAAATATGCTCTCATTTTAGCTTCTGGAGCACCTTCCAAAACTGTATGGGACAAGCATGTGAAAATAGTTTTCTCTCAAACATGATTCATGATATCCCAGCAGAAGGTTTTTCACAGAGGTAAAATCACCTTAGAACACACCACAATTCCTGAAATTAGTATGGTACCATCAACAAATGAATTCTAATGTAACTAAAGTCTGTTATCACCCTTTATAGTTCTCCTTTTGGTAACCCTCAAAATCTTCGATTCACTACAATGCATTTCAATGGGGTACTATCATTTATATTGGTCCCAAGATGGCTGCCAGCAATTCCAGGATGAAGTGCTGACAGCCAATCAGATCTCACGATGACATGTGTGGTTAGGCTCCGCCCAGATATATATGTGTTTTTACTTTTGATTTTCTCAGGACATGTTTCAAGTGTGATCTCAAATATCTTCCTGTTATATTTCAACAGGAGCAGCCTGTCAGTTGATGCCTTTGTGTTCTACTGCAGCTTCCCAGAAGTGTTCTAAAGAACAACTAGAGCGCTAACAGTCTTACTTATGACAGAATTATGGCACACCTGAAGCCATCTTGATTGGAATAAAATGGTAACACTTAAAACATTTAATTTAAAAAGGAACAAAATGAGGGGTTCATTTTGCCATAGAAATTATGATTAGTGCTGTAGAAAGAAAAATTAGGACATGTTTTAAGTGAGATCTCAAATATCTTCCTGTTATATTTCAACAGGAGCAGCCTGTCAGTTGATGCCTTTGTCTTCTACTGCAGCTTCCCAGAGTGTTCTAAAGAACAACTAGAGTGCTAACAGCCTTACTTATGACAAAAGTATGGCACACCTGAAGCTATCTTGATTGGAATAAACTGGTAACACTTAAAACATTTAATTTAAAAGGAACAAAATGATGGGGTTCATTTTGTCATAGAAATTATGGTTAGTGCTGTAGAAAGAAAAATTAGGACATGTTTCAAGTGTGATCTCAAATATCTTCCTGTTATATTTCAACAGGAGCAGCCTGTCAGTTGATGCCTTTGTGTTCTACTGCAGCTTCCCAGAGTGTTCTAAAGAACAACTAGAGCGCTAACAGTCTTACTTATGACAAAATTATGGCACACCTGAAGCCATCTTGATTGGAATAAACTGGTAACTCTTAAAACATTTAATTTAAAAAGGAACAAAATGAGGGGGTTCATTTTGTCATAGAAATTATGGTTAGTGCTGTAGAAAGAAAAATTAGGACATGTTTTAAGTGAGATCTCAAATATCTTCCTGTTATATTTCAACAGGAGCAGCCTGTCAGTTGATGCCTTTGTGTTCTACTGCAGCTTCCCAGAGTGTTCTAAAGAACAACTAGAGCGCTAACAGTCTTACTTATGACAAAAGTATGGCACACCTGAAGCCATCTTGATTGGAATAAACTGGTAACACTTAAAACATTTAATTTAAAAAGGAACAAAATGAGGGTGTTCATTTTGCCATAGAAATTATGGTTACTGCTTTAGAAAGAAAAATTAGTGCTAAAACACTACACCCAGCACGACACCCTACACTACCCAAACATAACTGCACTACCCTAAACCCTAAAACACTACCACCAGCACGACTCCCTACACTACCCAAACACCACTGCACTACACTAAACCCTAAATATACCCCAGCATGACCACCCACACTACACAAACACCACTGCACTACCCTATACCCTAAAACACGACCCCCTACACTACACAAACATGACTGCACTACCCTAAACCCTAAAACACTACCCACAGCATGACCCCCTTCACTACACAAACACCACTGCACTGCCCTAAACCCTAAAACAGTACCCCAGCACTACCCCCTACACTACCCAAACACCACTGCACTAACATAAACCCTAAAACACTACCCCCAGCACAACCCCCTACACTACACAAACACCACTGCACTACCCTAAACCCTAAAACACTACCCCAGCACGACACCCTACACTACCCAAACACCACTGCACTACCCTAAACCCTAAATCTACCCCCAGCACGACCCCTACAGTACCTAAACACCACTGCACTACCCTAAACCATAAAACACTACCCCCAGCATGACCCGCTACACTACACAAATACCACTGCACTACCCTAAACCCTAAACACTACCACCAGCATGACCCCCTACACTACTCAAACACCACTGCACTACCCTAAACCCTAAAACACTACCCCAGCACGACCCCCTACACTACCCATACACCACTGCACTACCCTAAACACTACAACACTACCACCCGCACGACCCCTACACTACTGCACTACCCTAAACCCTAAAACACTACCCGCAGCACGTCCCCCTACACTACCCAAACACCACTGCACTACCCTAAACCCTAAAACACTACCCCCAGCACGACCCCTACACCACCCAAACACCACTGCACTACCCTAAACCCTAGAAAAGAAACCCCACCCCATGCCCAATCCCCCTTACCTCTCACTCCTCATGGTTCCTCTCTCCTCGTGGTTCCTGCTTCACGTCATCTCTGAGGGCGGTGCACGTCGTTGTGAGGAAACAGAACAGCCTCGGTTTCCTTACAACGACATGGATCGTCTACATGTTTTTTAGAACGCATGGTCATTTACAATACATACCTTTACAACAAAATTCGTTGTAAAGGCATGCGTGGTTAATGACCATGCGTTCTAAAAAATGCGTAGTAATGGTATCGCAAAGTAAAAGTCGTTGTAACGGCTGTTTACCGATCGAAGCTGGCCCCTGTTCTTCAGTGAGACGTTTATTTGATTAATTAGGAGGAAGGAATGTGGTTTTTTACCGAAAAGTGCATTCCCGGCTGTTGTATTGTGAAAGTGTCCGCGTGGCCTGGTTTCACTTCCGGTGAGAGAGTGGAAGAGTCTGTTTGGATCTAAAGGAGTTCTGTTGTTGGACGGGGCCGGCGCGACATGTCATCAGAAAACATAGCTAATGGAAAGCGTCCTCCCTGAAGTGTGGAGCAGTGCCATGAGAGGTCAATGAGTGTGCATCCCACCGCAGTATGACCGTACCGCGTGACCCATGTGCCGCCTCCAGGGTATGGGAGGCAGAAGCGGCATCGCAGGTCCTCTTCAAGACCGTTGTAGCACTAATTCTACATTTTGGTACTAGGGCATTTTAACTTCGTTGTTCCTGCCAGATACAAAGAGAAGATCCTGTGTTATTCAGTGCCCTCGTTACCTTTTTGTGGGTTGTGGTGCTTGTCACTTCGCTGCCCCGCCGGTGCACACGACTGGGCACCCCACCTCGTGTGCCATCTGCAGGGCCTCTGCCCTCGGATCACTGGTTTCGGTTTCTGGAGTGGCAACATAAACAGTTGCTCCCAAAGGACTAGCCTGAACACTTAGGTGAATATCCCCTGCACCAGCATTCCACGGAAATTCTTTCCTAGCTCTCCCACGTCAACGAGCACGGCTCCGCTCGCGACACCGTATGACGTCATCGGAGCCATAAGAGGACCTCGTCGGCGTGCTGACGTCAGTTCCACTCATTTTTTCCGTGCCACCGAGGCAAACAGGGGACCGAGACATTTTCACATGTATACATAGTATAATAAATATATATATATTCACTGAAAAACCATAGGTTTCAGGCACGTTATAGTTAGAAATTAGCATTTAAAAACCTTAGAAATTCACTGAAAAAACCATAGGTTTCAGGCACATTATAGTTAGAAATTAGCATTTAAAAACCTTAGAAATTCACTGAAAAAACCATAGGTTTCAGGGGCGTTATAGTTAGTTGGACATTTCACTCGTACAAAACCATAGAAATTCCCCGTTATAGTTAGTTCAGCTAACTATAACTCGCGTACCCGCAATGCACTGCTGATGACGTCACATATTACATCACTCATGACATGGTCAGTGACATCACTCATGACATCACTGATGACATCATCCAGTGAATGTGTGTTTTTCTGAAAATTAAATATGTTTTATATATGTATATCTCAAGGTCGATGGAAGAATAAATGGGTATATAAGTGTCTAAATGGATGATTTTTTTGTAAAATTGATTGTATAACTGACTAAGTGTATCTTAGTGAATACATGGGTTAGTGAGTAATGTTTAAATATGAAAATATCTGTATCAGTCTCTCACTTTGTGTATAAGTGGCTGCATGGGTTGGTGAGTAGCTACATGAGTGTCTATATGGGTTATTAGTTGGTTTTTGAGTATCAGTATGAGTGTCTGAGTGTCTGAATGGTTCGGTGGGGGTATTACTTAGTGCATAGATGCATGAATGAGTGACTCACTGTTTGTATGTGTTGAAGACAGCATGTGTGCAGGACTGTATAGGTGGGATGAGTATGTGTATGGGTCTGTTAGTGAGTGAATGACTGTCTCAATAGTGTCTTTATGAGTAACTACATATGTTTTAAACTAGTATATGTGAGTATTGGTGTATATAAGTGAGTATATGTGAGAGTGAGAGATTGGAAGAGTTCCTGTACAAATAAGTAGCTGTTTCTATAAGTGATTGTTTAAGAGAGTAAGTATGTGTAAGTTTCTGTAGAAGTAAGTGTGGTAGTGTGTGTATAACTGTATATGCAAGTAAATGGATGTTTGATACTTTGTTTGCATGTGTGACTATGTGTGTGAGTAACTCTATGGATGAGTGGCGGTGTGTAACAGGATGTATAGGTGTATGAGTACATATGATGAGTGAGTATATGAATGAGTGACTGTATAGGGACTGTTGGTGAATGAGTGGATGTGTGTGTAGATCTTGGAATTAATGAATAGGTGTGTTGTAACTGGTATTGGTATGTCCATTGTTTTGAAAATGTTAGTTTGTATTTTTGAGTGTGTGTATCAAAGGTTATATTAGGGTGAGAGGAGGTCTGCCACTCTATCACAAGGATGATGTCATCAGTGATGTCATCAGTGATGTCATTTGAGATGTCATCAGTGATGTCATGAGTGATGTCACTGACCATGTCATGAGTGATGTAATATGTGACGTCATCAGCAGTGCATTGCGGGCGCGCGAGTTATAGTTAGCTGAACTAACTATAACGGGGGAATTTCTATGGTTTTGTACGAGTGAAATGTCCAACTAACTATAACGCCCCTGAAACCTATGGTTTTTTCAGTGAATTTCTAAGGTTTTTTAAATGCTAATTTCTAACTATAACGTGCCTGAAACCTATGGTTTTTTCAGTGAATATATATATATATATAACCTTATCGACCCAACCCCTAAACTCAACCACCCCAAACCCTAAAAACGCCCTTGCAACCCAAATACCTTACCCACCCTAAACCCTAAAAATAACCTTGCCACCCAAATACCCTTACCCACCCTAAACCCTAATTGTAAACTTGCCACCCAAATACCCTCACCCACTCTAAACCCTAAAAATACCCTTGCCACCCAAATACCCCTACCCACCCTAAACCTTAATAACACCCTTGCAACCGAAATACCCTTACCCACCCGAAACCCTAAAACACCCTTACCACATAAATACCCTCACCCACCCTAAACCCTAAAAATACCCTTACAACCCAAATACTCTTACCCACTCTAAACCCTAAAAAAAACCCTTGACACTCAAATTCCCTTTCCCACCCTAAACCCTAAAATTACTCTGGCCATATACACTTAGCTGCAAAATACTTACATTTTCGTTATAAAGGCATGCGTGGTAAAGGCATATGCGTGATAATGAATGAGTGGTAAAGGTTTTGCATGGTAACGACCGCGTTGTAAAGGCTGATTCCCTCCTTCGCTATATCGCTATATGGGTCGAACAAGGGTATTCTAGTTTAGCTGTCGCGCCACAAGCTTTTGTGAGATTTGTGAAGTCATTGGTAGATAGGTAATGAAGAGTAGATTGTGTTGTGAAAAGGTGAAGGGGTTGAGGTGATGTGAGTTGAGCTGCATGGCCTGCTTACTTTCAGCCTCAAGATATAATTTCAGATTTTCTTCTTTAGAGATTGTGTGATCAGTAAGGGAGCAAGGGTTCTTTTTCAGGTTGAATGGTCATAAGGAATTTGTCATTTGTCTTGTTAAGTTCCTTGACTCGCCATGTTTCTCCATAAAAACGATAGAGTAGCGCAGCTTTTTCGTTTTTCTGACTGTGACTTTCCACATTCTAGAATTGTATTTTAAAGCCAGGTTATTCTTGTAGTTGTTTGTCTTTTTCCTGTGTTTTTGCAGAGACCCTTTGTTGGATTTCAGAGGTTTCAGTGTGTGTCATCCAACCAGTGTTGTAACATTGATGAGGTTAGGGTGATCTATGCTGGGATGATTTTGTTGCAGACTGATTTTTGCCTGAGATAGAACTGTTTGACTAAGATTGCTGGATTTTTAAGCAAATTATGCGATAAACTGAGTATAGCAGATGGCAGTTCAGTTGTTTTCATGCTCTGGTAGATGCTTTTGGCGGCTATGCTTGTAGATGTACCTGAGTGGAGGGTAGATGGAGTTTGAACTGGATCATAGTATGATTAACTCTGGTCATTTGTTATTTTTTTTAATAACTGTGAAACGTTTCTGAGAATCTCAAATTGTGCTGAAGGGTTGCACAGCTGTCTAGGCAAGGCATGAGACCATTTGAAGTACATTCAGCCATTTCATGCTTTGCAGCAGGCATTTGAATGTGGGCAATGTGGGTTTTTAAACAGTTATTGTAGATGCCCAGTATGCGGCAATTAGGATGCTTTAGCATGATCTTGGAGACAGAGGGGCATATTTACAAGGGCTTACCGCAACCAGAACGGATCACTGACAGAATATCGACCACAGAAATATCGACCTACAGAAATATTGGGACAAAAATATCGACCTCCTATCTTCATAATGGTAAGTACAAACATATCGGAAAAAAATATCGTTAAAATTATCGAAGTAGAAAATATCGTTTTTTTATATGTATAAAAAATAATGTAAAATAAATTAAATAATACATTTAACTAAATGTTTTTTTAGATTTATTTGTATATTTTAACAATTATAAGTAATAAATTTAATGTAAAAATAAATTAAACATCCATATTTAAAATGTAATATATATATATTTACTTAAAAATAATTAATACATAATAATTTTAATTAATTATAAAATGTTAGAAATATATTAAAATTTATAAATATATATATACATACACCTGTAACATAAAAATAAAAACAATTAAAATTATATTATATATTAAAATATGTAATATTTTTTAAACCTATACTTTACACTACATTGACTGCAACAGTAGGGAAAGTGTTGGATAGCGGAGGAGAAAAAATTACTATTCCCACTCCCGCGAGTGCAACAGTAGGGAAAGTGTTGGATAGTGGAGGGGAATAATTTAATATTCCCACTCCAATGAGTGCAACAATAGGGAAAATGTTGGATAGCGGAGGGGAAAAATTACTATTCCCACTCGAACAAGTGAAACAGTAGGGAAAGTGTTGGATAGCGAAGGGATAAAAAATACTATTCCCACTCCAGCGACTGCAACAGTAGGGAAAGTGTTGGATAGCGTAGGGGTAAAAATTACTATTCCCACTCCAGTGAGTGCAACAGTAGGGAAAGTGTCAGATAGCGGAGGGGAATAATTTACTATTCCCACTCCAGCGACTGCAACAGTAGGGAAACTGTTGGATAGCAGAGGGGTAAAAATTACTATTCCCACTCCAGCGAGTGCAACAGTAGGGAAAGTGTTGGATAGCGGAGGGGAATAATTTACTATTCCCACTCGAATGAGTGCAACAGTAGGGAAAGTGTTGGATAGCGGAGGGGTAAAAATTAATATTCCCACTTCAGCGAGTGCAACAGTAGGGAAAGTGTTGGATAGCGTAGGGGTAAAAATTACTATTCCCACTCCAGCGACTGCAACAGTAGGGAAAGTGTTGGATAGTGTAGGGGTATAAATTACGATTCCCACTCCTGCAAATGCAACAGTAGGAAAAGTGTTGGATAGCAAAGGGGTAAAATTACTATTTACACTTAAGAAAATTCAAATTTAAAAACAAACAAAATATCAACATATAATAAAACACCCAAAAACAAAACATATCTATTATAAATTTTTACAAAACATAGAAACATATAATAATGTAGAAAAAATATAACATTTACATAAAGAGATTAATTTTAAATTTTAACAAGAAATTATCAAACAAATAAATATTTTGTAATTGAAACTAATTTTAATCTTAAAAATATTTTATTACATGAATGTAATATTTTTTTTCCTACCCTATAACACCACACAATTTACAACACACATCTAAATTAAATAAAAAAGTGTACCTCCATAATTAACACAATTAATTATCAATTGAAAAAAATTTAATAATTAAAGAACATATTTAAAAAGGTCAAAATTATTGTAGTAACCAAACATTACAACTATACAACATAAATCCCCAAACAAAACAAAAAAACAATTACCAAAAATATCTAACAATTAATAAATAAATATTAATGATCAAGTAATGATAAATTAATATAAACTAAATTACCTTCCACCATCTACCCCAATAAACACCAAAACGCACACCTAAAAATATTTACACAATTTCCATAACTAATTTTACATTAATAAATTCATATCAATGAACCGCAAATAAGTAATTAATTTTACAAAATTTACTTCCCACCATTTTCCACTATAAACACCACAACTCACACATCAAAATTATTACACAAATGACAAAATTAAAATGTAATCAATTAATTATCATCAATTAACAAAGAATTAAATAATTAAAAATAAATTACCTCCCACCATATTCCCCTATAAATGCCACCACCAATTTCATAAAAAATTATACAATTAACTTAATTAATTAACAATTAATTGATTAATAACAATTAACAATCAAAATATAAATAATTATTAATAAATTAATTCACACAATTAACACTATAAAATAATAATGAATAAATATTATATAAAAATATTATTAAATTTATTGAAATTAAATTACTTCCCACCCTACTCCCTATCAACCCACAACCCACTCCTAAAAAATCACACAATTAACATAATTACCAATTAATTAATAACAAACTAATAAATATTTAATAAATTATTTCCCACAATTAACAATATAAAATATTAAATAAACAAATATTAATTATGAAAAAATATTAATAATTTAATTATAATTAAATTACTTCCCACCCTATTCCCTATAAACCCACAACCGGCTACGGAACTAAAACGCAAAATTTTATTAAAATAAAATTAATATTCAATTTACTATAATTAAATTACTTCCCACCCTATTCCCTATAAACCCACAACACGCTACTGAACTAAAACGCAAAATTTAATTAAAATAAAATTAATAACTTCTAAACATTTAACACATACATTAAAAAAATGCAATACTTAGACAAAAAATATAGCACATACATTTAAAATAGATACTAAAATACATAACACTAACTAAAAAAACGATATTTTTAACAACTATATTTTTGCAAACGATATTAATGACTTCGATATTTTGGAAAACGATATTTCTTACCTTAAACTCGATATTCTAGACCACAATATTCTGGCAGTCGATATTTCTGTATAACGATATTTTGCACTCGATATTAGTGCAAGTCGACATTTCCTACTGGATATTCTGACTGTTTACCAACCAGAACGTCACTTTTTATGGCATTCTTGTGGCGATAATCCCTTCACCTTATTTACAAGGCAGCGTTAAACTACTTAACGTGTGGCTTAAAGCTTCCTTGTAAATAAGGCCCCTTTTCACGCAGCACTTAGCGTGAAAGGGGCGGGCAATGGGTGTTGCAATGGGCGTTCTGCCGCAGCACCCATTGCTTTTGACGCTGCCCCCTATTTACAAGGGTTGCGTAAACATGGGGCAGCGCCCAAAATAAGACCAGGGAAAACCTGGTCTTAACCTGGCGAAACGAGGAGAAATTATTAATACCTCCACGTTTTTGCTGTTTCTATGTGTGCTGCATTATACAGCACACATAGAAACATCAAATTGCCATTAGTGATTGTTCATGTGCAGGAAGGTTTCGCTTCCTGCACATAACCAATCAAATTATTAATGAAAAGTTGCAGCTTATATGTGTGCTGCACAAAGCAGCACACAGAAGTTACAAATCACCATTATGGATTGTTAATATGCAGGAAGGGACACCTTCCTGCACAAGAGCAATCATTCCCTGCAATGCAGACACCCTTGCACTATGGTGCAAGGGGGCCTGCGTTGGCGCTAAGCAGCTAGATTCAGCACCAGCACTAGGGAAAACACAGGGGTGTGCCGCATTCTTGTGAATACCCTGCATCCCTGCATTTTTTAACTGACGGAGCGTGGCGTTAGCTATTTTGGAGCTACACTGCGCTCCGCCAGTTTATTGTAAATATCCACCAATATCTTTCCAGTGCTCTGGAAATGTGGGATTGTAAAAGTGAGTTCTGTAGATATGAAGAAATGTGAACGTGAAGGGAGGGTATT
Source organism: Calotriton arnoldi (assembly GCA_963921515.1). Taxonomy (NCBI): domain Eukaryota; kingdom Metazoa; phylum Chordata; class Amphibia; order Caudata; family Salamandridae; genus Calotriton; species Calotriton arnoldi. Next base: position 767,510 of record CAWUFW010000816.1, on the reverse strand, counting down.
GAATTATTGGATGAACATTGTTTGCATTCTAGGGCACTGCAGCTTAAAATTGATTTTGTACATTGTGAACTTTTGTGGATGACTGCTACTCTTTCAGCCTTCTTCATTGTGCAATTTCTCATGAGTATTTTGCACCCAGCAGGGAGGGCATTTTGTAAGATCAGTCCAGTGTCATCACTTAATCAAGTTTCAGTGAGGAAAAGCAGGTCATTGTTCAAATCTGACAACGGATTGCAGATGTTAATGAAGTTCTTGCACAGACATCTTATTTGATGATAGCACTGGAGAGTTGATGAGTCGTCTTCAATGGTAAAAGGGCAACTATAGTAGGTGAAGAGGTTACTTGGGATTGAGGTGGAGTGGGGCAGAGTTGTTCTACGAGACAAGCAGATTTAGAAGTGACAATTACATGATTTGGAGGGGTAGGGTAAGCAGGTGATGGTGATGAGGATTAGTTGGAAAGGTGAATGAGAAAGATAGGAGATATGCAAAGTCAGATGTTGAAGAATGTTAATGTTAATGTAGGAGACTTATAAAGCGCTCTGTTACCAAATGGTGTCCTTGCGCTGACCTAATGATCGGACCGGAAAACAGGAATCTTTGCCAAAAGTCTGATATGCTGAAAAGCCAGGGATTCAGCTCCCGCCTAAAATTGAGGACGGAGGTGACAGATCAGATGGATAGCGGGAGTTTATTCCAGATTGTTATAGTTCCCGGATAAAAACTTCTGCCACCCAATTCATTCTTTTGAATTTTGAATGATAGGTTACATGAGATAGGAGGGTAGTGAAGGGTGGATTGTTGTCAAAGAAAAACAGGAGAAGGCAGTGTAATGTGAGATAGGCTTTACATGAGGTCCAGAGATTGAATGGTGTGTGAGTAAGAGGTGGAGGAGGGAGTGAATGTTAAGGCTAAATAGGATAAACATGTGAGAGCAGAATGAACTCCACAACAGTGAGTAGGAGGCAAAGTAACAAGTAGGAAGCAGAGAAAAAGTAAGCTTGTGTGAGAAATAGTGTGGGATGGAATATAACGGGAAGTGAGCAGAAGGTAAGTGGGCAATAAGATGTTCCGGGGGCACGGGGGACAGGAGAGAAAGAAAAGTAGTTAGAGGTGAAATTAATGAGTACAAAAAATAGGAAGGAAATAGGCGAGAGGTGGGTGGTAGGGAAGGGCTTGGGTAAGGCGGTTTGAGAATAGGTACAGCAATGCGCTTATTGAATCGGGGGTATAGAGGTAAGGACCGAGTGCAGAAGATGGTATGATTGGCTTTGCCTTAGAAATGTGTCTCCACCCTAATTAGAAATGTCAAATAAGTCCTTTGGGTGGCCCAAAGGATTACTGACACTGTAAACTTGTAAGGGCCCCCATGAAAGGCCACTGGCAATGAAATTGAATCTTGGTGATTTATGTCCTCTCTGAAATCTAGAGGATTTCTTATTCTTCCTATTGCAGATACCATCTCTGAAGCTTGTTTCTATAATACTTTAATTTTTTTCTAAATATATTTCACTTAGCTCACGCTATCTTGCTCTTGTATTTTCTTTATCTGCTTTTTAAAAAAAATTACATTCAAGTGCTTTATATGTGAGTTGTGTCTTATGCTTCCTGCCAATAATGCTGACTGACATGGAGGGCAGTAGCGAAGGGCCTCCTCTTTTGTCTGTAGGTTTCTGTACAGTGCCACAGCTGTAGTTCAGATTCTTCATTTCTGCTTCCACAGTTCACCCCAGGTGTTCTTTGGCCTGCAGCTCTTCCATTTGCCTTCTTGGGTCCAGTGGAGAGCTATTATTGGCACTGAGATTTGTTCTCTTCTGATGGTATGTTCTATCCATCCCCAACTTTGTCTCATTATGATGGTGTTCATGCTCTCTTGTTTGCTTCTGGTGAGCAGTTCCTGGTTGGAGATGGTTCTCAGATAGAAAATGTGCATGATTCTTCTCAGGTTACTGGTGTGGAAGGCTGACAGTTTGGTGTTGTTGCTTTTTGTCATCCACCAGCATTCTTTTCTATACAAAAGTGTGGACAGAACGTAGCTCTAGTAAAGCTTCAGTTAGGTGCCAGTGCTGTACTGAGATGTCCTCCACACATTGTTCAGCATCCTGAAGGCATTACTGGCCTTGTTCAGTCTCCCCTATCATGGACGAACAAGGCAGACTACTCAAAGCAAAGAAGAGCAGGAACACGCTGAGCCACACACTTCAAAGAAGTCTTGAGCAGACTAGTACCAACAAACAAAGCGGACTTCCAAGAAGCAGAGACAGACTTGGATGTGAACACCACCTCACGACTGAAAGAAGAAATTGTGGCAGCTACCCAATCTCACAATAATGGAAAACCTCCTGGCCAGACAACCTGAATACAGAAATATTCAAGGCAGACCCTGAGACATCAGCCAAGATCGTCAAACTACTATTTACATCAATTTGGGAGGGAATGAAAGCACCAGATGCCTGTAACCAATGAATCATCATCAGGATTTCAGAGAAGTTAGCATTACCAACGGTATCAACTTCATGGGGCTAGGTGTGTGATAATTAAAGCTCCCATTTTTTCAGTTTTTACTGATTTTTTTAGATGAACACAGACAGATAATCATATATTTCCAAGCCTGTATTTATTTTTAAATATGCCAAAACAAAAACGAAAATAGGTCTGATTGTGAGTGACATTAATGCTATTAATCAAGACAGCTAGGTCAATAGCTGTGCAGACTAATGCACAGGGAGTTAAAAAAGGAACAGTTGTCCTAATGAAAATGTAAACAGTTGAAGGTGTGCATGTGTTTGTACTAAAATGCTAATGTCATCTGAGTGTATTGCATATTTGTGGCACATTAAACATGGCCTATTGTAGCAGTAAAACTATCAGGTATCCAAATGCGTGTATGCCTTTGGTAGTTAAAAATGTTGAAAAAGAATATTTTAAGGTTCATTGTTTCACAAAAGGATAAATAAATAAACAGAGAAAAATAATATATATGGCTAAAAATAGATAAAAAGAGCAAAAATAAATATAGATAAGCACAGACAGAAATGTCTAAAACAAAAATACTATAAAACTGGGAGGTCTAGTGATAATTAAGATTTTGCAATATTTCAGATGCCGGAGACAAACGTGCTGATGGATCACCAAACAATAACGAGCAACTTTCTGCGGCAACCAGTTTTATAGTTAGGAGGCACTTCGGTGATGAGTTCTGAATACTATAAAAATGTACTATTGTTGTAAGAAATCAGATACGCCATTTGAATAACTTGGCTCACCACACCACATATGTGACCCAGATCATTTGCTATGACTATAACATAATAACTAAATAGCATTTAGGACATGCCTCTTTAGTGCTGGATTGATGGGCTGGTAGTTGCCACTTAACCCTATGGCTAGCAGTGATTAAATGCTGGTGCCCGTGACTCTCCAGTAAGTATTTCTTAGGTCTTTCAGAAATCTTTATCTAGGAATTGTGAAACATTACTTCAGTAAGACTTCAGAGACAGCTCAAACAATAGCTGACTATACACAATGCAAGACTTAGAACTCTGACCCTCCCATTCATTTAGACCTGTGCCATGAAGTTCACTATTAGGTTCAAAGTCAGCATCCAGCATACAAGGGGGTCTCTTTCTAAGGCACTGAACGACTTGTGATACATTTAATACTCCAATGAGCATCCTCAGTCCAATAAATCAATAATAATAGTAATGATATCTAATCCGTTGGTTTAAAACTCCAATCTCTATACTTGTACACAGAGTCAAAAATTAACTATACAAACTGTAGTGTCCTGCAGGACACGTTCTAGTGTTCTAAAAAATGTGACATGTATCCAGCCCCTCCCTGAGGACTGGCTCCCACACTCACCCTGCACCCATCCATCACAGGCATCCATCACAGGTGTCACCAGTCAGGTGACCCTGCAAATAGAGGGGCTGGGCGCACGTGCCCTGGGCCAGTTAGAGTTACTGTAACTATGCCTCCGTGACGTAATTACATCCACATGAGGGCCTAGGGTCCAAGCACCCCAAAATGGAGACGAGCGGGTTGGACCACGTGTGTCAGCTGGCAGCAGCACTTCAGTTTGTCATGGGGGGAAGAGTGGCTAGAGTCTAAGGCTCAACCCCGCACCTACTGCCAGCTGGATGTCGATTTTTGCAGAGTGAGAAGAAGGCCACCCAGTGCACACGCCGGTGTCCTCAGGTGAGGCCCCTGCAGCCGTAATGCTGACTGGCCCTGCAGCATAAGGTCAGTGGAACTATATGACGGGGGAATGAGTTGCAGTTAGCGGCGCAGCTCGAGGCGCCTCCACGCTGCTGACCCGCCTGCAAGAGGCCTCCCCCATTCCAGCAGTGCTTGCGTGGGCAGAAAGAAGACTGCACAGACATTGAAGTGAACAAAGCACCCGCCAATGAGAAGAGAGGGCACATCTGACCAGGAGTAACGGTCGCCCTCACTGCCAGATACATATCTTATCCCCGAGGTGCCCCCTACCTGCTGGAGCGCCCATCAGCGGCCCCGCCTGCCACCAGTTGTCCGGGGGAGAAAGGAGGGAGTAGTGCCCTCCAGTGCACAACTCTTGCTTTTGGAGGTGGCTTCTGCACACTGCCCATTGTCTCATTGCCCGAAGGAGAAGTGCCGTGAGGGGAGGCACCAGCGGAGAAAGTCAAGCCACAGGTGTATGAACACACCTGCCGCCTCGCAGCCAGCAAGGGTCTGTGATGTCCCGAGGCCATGCATCTGAGGGTCCCCCATCTGCAGCTCCAGTCCCCAGGCAGCCTGTAGGGTGAGAGAGGCTGCAGTGAAGGGGATGGAGCAGTCGCGGCCGGCATGACTCGGGGGGGGGGAGGTGGAGGGGGAGGGTCAAGCGGTGGGTCGCGCAGGTTCACGGGGGGAGGCAGGACGGGTTTAATACATTTTTTTAAATCTTACCTTACCGGGTCCCGCGCCGCCTCAGCTCCTGGCCGGGTCCCGCGTTTTCCTGTTGCGAAGCAGCCACAGGCAGCCTCCCTCCCCTCCCCAAAGCCAATCACAACGCTGCAATGGCAGCATTGTGATTGGTAGGGACGGCGCCCAGCCGAGCGCCTGTGGGGAGGCCCTTTTATCTATGTAGGCTGCATACAGCCTCAATAGAGAAAAGGGAGAGTGCGCATGACTGGTCAGTCAGGGCCCGCAACATTGGGCAAGTCACTCCTCCCTGACCCGCCCACCTGCCCACCCCCAACGAGGCATACCCTTCTGCTTTCTCGCAGTGCAAGAAACAGAAACATAAAATGGTATTTAAAATACCATTTCATGTTTCTGCTTCTCGCACTGCGAGAAAGCAGTGGGGCGACGCTCTACCGCCTTAATGGAAGAGCCCCCCTGCGGAGGAGCAGTCACAACCGACTGAGCAGCTGTTTGCTGCGCTGTGCGTGAGCCGTGTAGGCAATTAAATAAGACAGCCCTCGCAATGCCCCTTGGCCGAGCCCTGAACAGTAAAGCACACTGACGGTCACTGTGCAAGCGCGGCAGCATTTCCTGGAGTTCGTTGGATGTGGCACTCTGCAGGCTGTGGGACTGGCCTCGCTACTGCAGTAATTGTTCTGTAGTTACTCATGCTTAAGGCCCGCAGCCCCAGGAAAGCTGCTGCCATGGCCTCTGGCAGTGAAAGCAATGCCTCCTAGCGTTGAGCCCTCGCACCACATCCAGCAGGCAGAAATGAAAGCGGTGAGCCCAACTGGCATGAACTTTAAACAGGACGAAGATGCATAGCCGCCAGGCTAGAAGGAGAGCCCGCTGTTTTTCCTCCCCATGACTCTTTTTAGGAAGCCTGCAGCAGGAGAGATAGATATCCGTGTTGTGCCCTGTGTAGCAGCAGAGAAAACGGTACTAAAGGACTCTGGGAGGCCCCCTGGTGGCATCCTGGTGCCGCTGCATGACTGAAGAAGTGTGCCTGTCCTGACACACTGGCTGTCATCTACCGCAGCGGAATAAGGAGAGAGACTGCCCAAAGGAGACCCGTCCGCACCCCAGGGGCCTGCCTATCTTGTGAAGGACAAGAGACTTTAAACCCCCCAGAGAGCACATGGAAGCCCAAAGCAACCCCTGCCAAGAGAGCTACAAAGAGTCCAGTGAAACCCAGGCTGTGGAGCATCCAGTAACCCAGGAAAGTGCAGCTAACGTAGCGAAACACCAGGCAGCCCAGCCGAAAGCAGCAAAGCCCAAGAAGGTGATACACCAGCAAAGAAAAGGCAGCAAGCACCATGGAAGGCACGAGGAGAACATGCGCTGTGCACGTGCCTCCCAATGGCTGTGTGAAGCCACCGTTGTTTGAAGAGATAGCACCGCACGCCTCCAGAAGTGAACGGCCACCACCGCAAGAGAAAGGAGCAGGCACGCAAGGAGCCAGAAGAAGGCATTATCTCAAGGGGCACAGAGACAATGCAAGTCTGCACCAGAGAGTCCCCAAGAGAAAAGAGGCCACGCCAGTTGGCCACCCCCAGCACCAAATGGCCACCTTTGGCCCGTCATTGAGAGTGTCACACGGAGTGACCAACTATGTCCAGCATGCCCGAACCTAGGCAGGACCAAGTGCCACGACGGTGCAGCCTTGAGGCACCAGCACTATGCCCTCGAGCGAAGAAGAGAAGGTGACCCTCCATCCAAGGAGCAGAACACCAAGAAGATCCCTGAGGAAGAGACAGGACATGCGAGAGGTACATGAGTGAGAGAGGAGAGTCAAGTCCTACCGACAGGACAGACCTGCGACAGGTCTGCGGGGAAGAAGAGACACAGTCTATGAACTGGACGCGACCAATGTGATGTCCAGGTGGAGTGAACATGTAAAACGTGGCACGACTCCACATAGCAAGAAAGCAATGGTGAGCAGAAGGGTGTGACACATCACACAGAAGATCCTGAGACCCACAGGTGCACAGGAGAAAGGAAGAAGAGTGACAAGACCGAGGATTCATGCCACTACCGGAGAGGGCATCCATCAACACAAGCCAGCCACCGGGCTGCAGCGACGTCACTGGAGAAAGCTTCACGGGAGGTCCAACTGTAAGTTGCCAGCAAGCGCGAACCACGTCCCGGCCCCATGCTTCACAGTGCGACCGTCGAGGCCCTGTCACCGGCTGCTTGAGATAGATGGCATCCCTGCTAGCAACTTCACATGCCAAAAAAGAAGAATTGCAAGTGGCTACGAAGTCTCTCGGGTTATCCTAACTCCAAGCACAACATTGCCATCTGTAGCACAAGTTGTCACATGGTAAAATCATCATTATCATGTGCAGCACCAGAACCACCCAAGAAGCATTGCACCAACAGAGTGCATTCGAACACCTGCGAAACATCAGCAGACTGACAAGGCACTCCTGGAGCCATTGGAGGCTGGCCACCCAAAAAACATCTGTTAGACCCAGTGTACCTGAGCCCTGTTGAAGAGCGCATATTCGACCATTGTACCATCCACGAGTGACTTGCATGTGGCCCTGTTGGGAGTTCCGCAGTGACCCCATTGCGCAGCCTAAGCGAGGCCGCGCACAGCCCATGCAGTCCTGTGGCAATCCAGGGGCAAGGGCCTCAAGGGAAATCCGGTGTGAGGGAATCCTGCCATGAGAGACCTGTCTGCAACCTCTCCACGACAGGCACCATGAGGCACTGAGGTAGCGGAGAGAGACTGGTCGTCCAAAGGCTATCTTGAAGATCCCTGTGCACCTGAGTCCTGACGGCAAGAGCACACAGACCCTGAGACAACCACAGTTTGTGGCTAAACAAATGCCTTGGATGTGGTCCTGTTGGTGGTTCCTCAGCGACCCCTTCGTGTGGCCTATGAGAGGCCATGCACAGCCCATACAGTCCCGTGGCAGCTCAGCAAAATGGGCCTCAAGGAAATTCCCTTGTGATGGAATCCTGGCACGAGAGAGAAGTCTGAAGCTGCTCTACTAACTGGTAGCATCAAGGCCTTCTAGGAAGACCCCCCCCCACCTCCATTGCAATGTTGTCCTCTGTCTTTGAGGGTTTGCCGTCCACAGAGCCTGAGACCCTTCAAAGAATACTCTGCAGTGGACTTTCTTCACTGTTCCTGATGCATTCCCAAGATTGAACTATTTGAATCCCTTCAACACCATGAGCACAGGCGGAATCAAACAACACTGCACAGAGAGACTGTGACCCCATGGATAGGGAATTGAGATAAGCCCAGACTTCGTCCATGTCGCTTTCATGCCCAGGGTCATCTGGTGAAACCAAGGGTATGAGCAATGATGCCGGATGTGCCCAGCTGCACCTATATGCCAATCCTGTATTGTACTGCGGACTGCCTGAAGAGACTCAGTGGTGTTTTGTCTTGTTGTTTATTCTCTCCCACAGGTTGAACTTGTTTGTTTCTTTTCAATAAAGTTTGAGAGGGATGTAGTGTCCTGATGGACACGTTCTAGTGTTCCAATAAATGTGACATGTATCCAGCCACTCCCTGAGGGCTGGCTCCCACACTCACCCCAGGCTCATCCATCACAGGTCTCACCGCTCAGGTTACCCTGCAAATAAAAGGGGCCGGGTGCACTTGCCCTGGGCCATTTCCAGTTACTGCAACCATGCTTCTGTGTCGTTATTACATCCACATGAGGGCCTAGGGTCCAAGCCACCACACAAACCACGAAAAGACGTGAACACAGTTACAGAATATCATGTGAATCTAACAACCAAAAAAGAGCATACACTAAAACAGCATGAAGTTTACTACCAAAACGTGGCATTCACTAAGAAGTCTTAGAAGATCTGAATCACAAAATAAACCAGATCTGTGCCACAATTCCCAAGGCAGAAGGTAGCACAATACCACCCACAAAGCTAAAGCAACAAATACACAATATAATCGGCATCAACCAAAGCGAGGTGCACATACTAGAGAAGATACTGTGATCCTGTTAACTCAAATAAGGTACACTCCTCAAAATGTAAAAAGCATCTATTGATACAATTAGAAGAAAGGTATGAAATTAATAAAAATATGACACACATAAAACAGACATTCATAGGAGGATGTTAACATTGAGACCTCCAACATAAAATGCAGCTCCACATTTTGGGAAAGAGGACTGATCTCCCTCAGGCAACAACAGAAAGATGACATCCAGTGGTGGCTGGCGGGGAACGGGGCTGGCGAGGCGGGGGGACGTCCCAAATGTTTTTTTTAAAAACACTTACCTTTTGCAGCGCTGTGTTTGGGCTGAGCGCCGTTGTTCGGTGCTCAGACGAGGAATGGGAGCCTGGGCATGTTCCTCACCAGGCTGTGTAATGCATCCTGGTGGGCAGCATGCAAATTGCGAATGACTGTTTTGCGGGCCCAAGAGGGCCGGCCAAACAGTCATCCACACTTAAGGAGTGCAAACCACTACTCCCCTTGTGACCCCAGCCCCGCCCGCCCTAACCTAGCCCTGTAGTGAGAAATAAAATGATAATAACGGGGTTATTATCATGTTATTTTTATTTTCTCCTGCTCTCAGAGCAGTGGGGCGACACTCCTCCACCTTAGTGGAGGAGCCGCCGATGACATCTGTTCCTGTTCCACTTAGGGAGGTTCGGCCATAAAACAGTCACAAAATGCATTTTGTATAACGCAGAAAAGCAATGCGTGAAGCCACATGGAGAATACACTGAATGAAGTAAAGCAGTGGATTTTAAGGATGGTACTTGATAAGGCACAACCATGAACTAACGGCGTGATGTAGTCTTTTACTGTGCTCAATCAATTATGCACACCTAAATTTAGCAACTGTGTATTCGTTCATGCTTAAATGTACCGTAGGAGTACATGTTAAAACTTTATTTTTTGTTTTCCTGTGAAAAAGCACCTCCCCAGCAACTTCACTATTTCAGTAGAGGATGCCTATCCTTTCCCACCATGAGAAGATGCAATCCTGCTATTGGAAGGAGTAAGACAGCGACTGTTTCCAGGGTGGGAATGCCCTGCAAAAAGTTTGTGAATACCAAAAACCTGCCAAGTTTGGGGTGTTCACCACCTTTGCTGGGAAAGCGATGACTACATGTAGCAGCAATGGATAACAAGAAAGGTCCTTGTGCTCCAGAAAAACTCAGTTAGCGATTGTGAAAGTCAGTCATGTTTGATAAAGGCCTGTTTTTAAGCAGGAATGCCTAAATATTTAACACATGATGAAAGGCACACGCCTTCTGTGGTCTTCAGTATCTGAGAAACTTCCCTGCAAGCAAGCAGATCTTTGCCTAAGTGCAATAGTAATACCAACTACTCAGTCTCCATATTATGATGAGGTGCTCCACATTGTCTAATAAGAAGTGGCGATCCACTTGCAGAGACTGCTTGAGAAGTGCACTTCATCTTAACAGTTGGAGGCGAGCACACACTAAATAATATCACTTCCTGCACAATCCCACGTGTGAAGCAAATAAGGTACTGTGACCAACAAATAAAAAGCCGCTGGGGTTTCGCTATTACAGCAGCAATTGAGCCTTCATTGCAATAACGTTTCTTCTGGTCACGGAGCATGTGTCGGACCCGTTCTTATGGAATGGGACTGGTCTATATATATATATATATATATATATATATATATATATATATATATATATATATATATATATATATATATATATATATATATATATATATATATATATATATATATATATATATATATATATATATATCTACTGGCGGTCGCCAGTAGATGAGTTATAGTTAGGACCTATTTTCCATAGGAAATTCGCAACATTCTATTTCCAAAAACTTTGGCGCCAGTTGATGAATCTTCGCGAAATTTTCAAAACTCGTGGGGCGCTCCGGTCTGCTCCTATCCTGAAAGTTTCAGGGTGATTCGGCAAGCGGGGGCCGAGAAAAAAGGGGGGTCCCAAAACGTGTTTTCTCCATGTTAATTCCCATAGGAAATTTTAGACCCGGCTACAGCCCGAACTGCTGAACGGAATTACACCAAATTTGGCAAAAAGGTAGCGCTTGGTTCAGAAAGCGACCTTTTTTAAATGGTGTAAATCCGTTCAGTAGTTGCGGAGAAATTAAAAAAATAAGAGTGAAAAAATCAATTTCTCATAGGAAACTTTATGCAAGGCTACAGCTGAACTGCTGAACGGAATTACACCAAATTTGGCAAAGAGGTAGTTCTTGGTTCAGAAAGAACCCTTTTTGTTAAATGGTGTAAATCCGTTCAGTAGTTCCTGAGAAAATCAAAAGTAAAAACACATATATATCTGGGCGGAGCCTAACCACACATGTCATCGTGAGATCTGATTGGCTGTCAGCACTTCATCCTGGAATTGCTGGCAGCCATCTTGGGACCAATATAAATGATAGTACCCCATTGAAATGCATTGTAGTGATTCGAAGATTTTGAGGGTTACCAAAAGGAGAACTATAAAGGGTGATAACAGACTTTAGTTACATTAGAATTCATTTGTTGATGGTACCATACTAATTTCAGGAATTGTGGTGTGTTCTAAGGTGATTTTACCCTGTGAAAAACCTTCTGCTGGGATATCATGAATCATGTTTGAGAGAAAACTATTTTCACATGCTTGTCCCATACAGTTTTGGAAGGTGCTCCAGAAGCTAAAATGAGAGCATATTTTCTGTAAATTCACATTATCTTTCTCAGTCATGTGAGAATGAAGTCTGACATTCTCAGTAAAACATGTACATCCAACAAGGGCAGAGACTGTCAGTTGATTCCTTTGTGTTCTACTGCAGCTTCCCAGAGTGTTTTAAAGAACAACTAGAGTGCTAACAGCCTTACTTATGACAAAAGTATGGCACACCTGAAGCCATCTTGATTGGTATAAACTGGTAACACTTAAAACATTTAATTTAAAAAGGAACAAAATGATGGGGTTCATTTTGTCATAGAAATTATGGTTAGTGCTGTAGAAAGAAAAATTAGGACATGTTTCAAGTGTGATCTCAAATATCTTCCTGTTATATTTCAACAGGAGCAGCCTGTCAGTTGATGCCTTTGTGTTCTACTGCAGCTTCCCAGAGTGTTCTAAAGAACAACTAGAGCACTAACAGTCTTACTTATGACAAAAGTATGGCACACCTGAAGCCATCTTGATTGGAATAAACTGGTAACACTTAAAACATTTAATTTAAAAAGGAACAAAATGAGGGGGTTCATTTTGCCTTAGAAATTATGGTTAGTGCTGCAGAAAGAAAGTTTAGGGCATGTTTTAAGTGAGATCTCAAATCCTCTTCTATTTCATTAGAAAACTCTGACATGCAGACTGAAACAATCACTTTCAATACCAGCAGTAGACTTCCAGTTAACTCCCTGGTGAGCAGTAGCTTTACTACAGTGATCTAATGAACAACTAGAGTGCTAATATTCTGAATTTATGGCAAACGTGTGACACATCTGAATGCCTTCTTGATGGAATCAAAGTAAAACTGAAAGCATTTCCTACTGAGGAGACTGCAGTAAATGACGAAATTAGGAAACTTCATAACAAATAAGTCTCCCAAGATGGCCACCTGAGAAAAAAAGAGCCCAAATGTAGCACAAATATCACCCAGATGTAGCCCACATATAGCCCAATGACAGAAGTGTGCAAAACACTTTTTATTTTTAGTTTTTCTGCAGTTTTATATAGTGCAAACTGGTCAGGTATTGGAGCGTTGCATCTTACTTGGACCCCTTATTGCGTATTTTGCACGAAGTACATGAGATTGATCTTGCGAAACATTGACCTTTACGATTCTGTTAACCTGAAGTTGCTCTGAACCGGGCTTTGTAACACCCGTTTTTACCTACTGGTTTTAATTAATTCTCACTGTATTGTATTAGGAAAGAGGATTTACTGTTTTTATGTACACTTTTATGATCTATATTTCTAAATCAGATCAAATAAAGTTTAATGAATTCTATGGCAGGACGGAGGCGAGGATTATGCATATCTTTCCTCACTTTATTTGCATAGCAGTTCAAAGAAAACGTAACACAACAACCATTAAACAAAAGACTACACAACCCATGAACCATTAGGGGATAGTCTCCAAGGCAACTATAGTCCAATCATATCACAGTCCATCGTATATAATATTGTGACGTCCCTTCCGCTTCCTCTTTCTTCACTGCTCGTCAGTTAAGTGCATTCCTTACATTCTTGGCTTAATCTGATGTTGTTGCTGTTTGTATAGCGGTTTCTTGTGCACGTTATTAGCATTATTGCCTTGGTATTGTTTCATATTCCCTGCGCAGCAGGCTCTTGCCCGAGCGTGTTCTCCCCCTTGCAGTTTCTCCCGCTGTGTGCTCTGCGCGCGGTGAGATCCTGTCAGGCGCGTCTGGTCCGAGCGAGGCAGCTCCGTCGAGCGCTCCCGCTGGTCTTTACGCGCGTTTGGGAATCCGGTCACTCCTTTAGTGTCCGCTTGATTCCCGACCAACCCTCGCCTAATTTTGACACTGCTACGCGGTGATTTCCCCACACGGCCACGTTAGTGACCAGCACCACCTGGTGGTGGTAATTGGTATTGCGCCTCAGTCTATTCTTATAACAGCTTCGGGAAAAGCCCAGCTGTTGGAGCACCGGCGAGGGGGCTGCCTTAAGGATTTTAAGGGCATTTGTTCTGTACTCACACCCTCTGCTATCATGTCTTCTCCAGAAGACCATTTTTACTCCTCCTACCAGGAAGTGGAGGAGGAATGGCCCCCCAACTTCTCCCTCCAGCAGTGGACCAAGCCCTCTCTCTGGCTATTTCTAGGGCGCTGGCTCCTCTGAGGATCAGGTTGATAAGCTGGCGAAAAGCATCCCTGGGGTGTTCAGTGACCCAGATCTGGTGGTGGCGGGTCCCAGTAGCTCCCAGATGGGGAATAAAGGGCCGTTAAGCATAACGCGGGGCACTTGGAAGGATTTGATAAACTTACGGAGACCTTCCTCAAGAGTGCGCGAACGCTAAAACATGCACCCTGCCGGGAGGAGGAGGGGCCTGGAGAAAATTGCGACACTGTCACCACTATTGTAGACCCCGACGGCGGGTTTCTCTTAGAGGGAGAGGGTGTATCGGAGGACGATTTCTCCTCCGATGAGGATAAGGACTCGGGCGTCCCTGGCGTCCAGAGTCCCACTCCTCTCAGTCCCCGGTTGGGGACGGGGTCCACTCGGACATGTTCGAGCCTACCCAAATTTACCATCCTAGGTCAGCGGAGTGGACACCTGACGCCAAAGTGGCAGAGTATGTGGTGGGGAAAATCCATCAACCCCTTGAAAGGGAGGTCAGGAATAGGATGAGGGAGAATGCCCCAGGCCCTCGCTGAAGGGGAAGGTGGCACACACGCCTGAAATTGATGAGAAACTATGTACCTTTTTCTCCAAGTATATGAGGGATCCCAAGAAAGGAATTGATAGGTCTTGGACGTGGTAGGGCCCTTGACCCAAATTATTCAATTGACGGAGCGTTCCAAAGAGTCAGGATCCCCTTTGTCCACGGATATTGTGGCTGGTTGGGCGCACTACCCTAAACCCTAAAACACTACCCCTCCACTACCCAAACACCACTGCACTACCCTAAACCCTAAAACACTACCCCCAGCACGACACCCTACACTACCCAAACATAACTGCACTACCCTAAACCCTAAAACACTACCACCAGCACTACCCCTCCACTACCCAAACACCACTGCACTACCCTAAACCCTAAAACACTACCCCCAGCACGACACCCTACACTACCCAAACATAACTGCACTACCCTAAACCCTAAAACACTACCACCAGCACAACCCCTACACTACACAAACACCACTGCACTACCCTAAACCCTAAAACACTACCCCCAGCACGACCCCTTCACTACACAAACACCACTGCACTGCCCTAAACTCAAAAACACTACCCCCAGCACGACCCCCTACACTACACAAACACCACTGCACTACCCTAAACCCTAAAACACGACCCCTTCACTACACAAACACCACTGCACTGCCCTAAACTCAAAAACACTACCCCCAGCACGACCCCCTACACTACCCAAACACCACTGCACGACCCTAAACCCTAAAACACGACCCCCTACACTACACAACACCACTGCACTACCCTAAACCACTAGAACCCAGCACGACCCCCTATAGTACACAAACACCACTGCACTACCCTAAACCCTAAACCACTACCCCCTACACTACACAAACACCACTGCACTACCCTAAACCATAAAACACTACCCCCAACATGACCCCCTACACTACACAAACACAACTGCACTACCCTAAACCCTAAAACACTACCCACAGCATGACCCCCTACACTACCCAAACACCACTGCACTACCCTAAACCCTAAAACACTACCACCAGCATGACCCCCTACACTACACAAACACCACTGCACTACCCTAAACCCTAAAACACTACCCCCAGGACGACTCCCATCACTACCCAAACACCACTGCACTACCCTAAACCCTAAATCTACCCCCAGCACGACCCCCTACACTACCCAAACACCACTGCACTACCCTAAACCATAAAACACTACCCCCAGCATGACCCCCTACACTACACAAACACCACTGCACTACCCTAAACCCTAAAACACTACCACCAGCATCACCCCCTACACTACTCAAACACCACTGCAGTACCCTAAACCCTAAAACACTACCCAGCATGACCCCCTACACTACCCATACAACACTGCACTACCCTAAACCATAAAACACTACCCCCAGCACGACCCCCTACACTACTGCACTACCCTAAACCCTAAAACACTACCCCCAGCACGACCCCCTACACTACCCAAACACCACTGCACTACCCTAAACCCTAAAACACTACCCCAGCACGACCCCCTACACCACCCAAACACCACTGCACTACCCTAAACCCTAGAAAAGAAACCCCCACCCCATGCCCAATCCCCCTTACCTCTCACTCCTCATGGTTCCTCTCTCCTCGTGGTTCCTGCTTCATGTCGTCTGAGGGGCGGTGCACGTCGTTGTGAGGAAACGGAACAGCCTCTGTTTCCTTACAACGACATGGATAGTCTACATGTTTTTTAGAACGCATGGTCATTTACCATACATACCTTTACAACAAAATTTGTTGTAAAGGCATGCGTGGTAAATGACCATGCGTTCTAAAAAAATGCGTAGTAATGACTTCGTGATGTACAACGCATGCGTGGTAATGCATGCGTTGTAATGGTATCGCAAAGTAAAAAAGTCGTTGTAACGGCTGTTTACCGATCGAAGCTGGCCCCTGTTCTTCAGTGAGACGTTTATTTGATTAATTAGGAAGAAGGAATGTGGTTTTTTACCGAAAAGTGCATTCCCGGCTGTTGTATTGTGAAAGTGTCCGCGTGGCCTGGTTTCACTTCCGGTGAGAGAGTGGAAGAGTCTGTTTGGATCTAAAGGAGTTCTGTTGTTGGACGGGGCCGTCGCGACATGTCATCAGAAAACATAGCTAATGAAAAGCGTCCTCCCTGAAGTGTGGAGCAGTGCCATGAGAGGTCAACGAGTGTGCGTCCCACCGCAGTATGACCGTACCGCGTGACCCATGTGCCGCCTCCAGGGTACGGGAGGCAGAAGCGGCATCGCAGGTCCTCTTGAAGACCGTTGTAGCACTAATTCTACATTTTGGTACTAGGGCATTTTAACTTCGTTGTTCCTGCCAGATACAAAGAGAAGATCCTGTGTTATTCAGTGCCCTCGTTACCTTTTTTGTGGGTTGTGGTGCTTGTCACTTCGCTGCCCCGCCGGTGCACACGACTGGGCACCCCACCTCGTGTGCCATCTGCAGGGCCTCTGCCCTCGGATCACTGGTTTCGGTTTCTGGAGTGGCAACATAAACAGTTGCTCCCAAAGGACTAGCCTGAACACTTAGGTGAATATCCCCTGCACCAGCATTCCACGGAAATTCTTTCCTAGCTCTCCCACGTCAACGAGGACGTCATAATAGCACGGCTCTGCTCACGACACCGTTTGACGTCATCGGAGCCATAAGAGGACTTCGTCGGCGTGCTGACGTCCGTTCCACCCATTTTTTCCGTGCCACCGAGGCAAACAGGGGACCGAGACATTTTCACATGTATACATAGTAAAATAAATTTATATATATTCACTGAAAAAACCATAGGTTTCAGGCACGTTATAGTTAGAAATTAGCATTTAAAAAACCTTAGAAATTCACTGAAAAAACCATAGGTTTCAGGGGCGTTATAGTTAGTTGGACATTTCACTCGTACAAAACCATAGAAATTCCCCCAGTATAGTTAGTTCAGCTAACTATAACTCGCGCGCCCGCAATGCACTGCTGATGACGTCACATATTACATCACTCTTGACATGGTCAGTGACATCTCACATGACATCACTGATGACATCTCAAATGACATCACTGATGACATCACTGATGACATCATCCAGTGAATGTGTGTTTTTCTGAAAATTAAATATGTTTTATATATGTATATCTCAAGGTCGATGGAAGAATAAATGGGTATATAAGTGTCTAAATGGATGATTTGTTTTTGTAAAATTGATTGTATAACTGACTAAGTGTATCTTAGTGAATACATGGGTTAGTGAGTAATGTTTAAATATGAAAATATCTGTATCAGTCTCTCACTTTGTGTACAAGTGGCTGCATGGGTTGGTGAGTAGCTACATGAGTGTGTATATGGGTTATTAGTTGGTTTTTTGAGTATCAGTATGAGTGTCTGAGTGTCTGTTTGGTTCGGTGGGGGGTATTACTTAGTGCATAGGAATGAGTGACTCACTGTTTGTATGTGTTGAAGACAGCATGTGTGCAGGACTGTATAGGTGGATGAGTATGTGTATGGGTGTGTTAGTGAGTGAATGACTGTCTCAATAGTGTCTTTATGAGTAACTACATATGTTTTAAACTAGTATATGTGAGTATTGGTGTATATAAGTGAGTATATGTGAGAGTGAGAGATTGGAAGAGTTCCTGTACAAATAAGTAGGTGTTTCTATAAGTGATTGTTTAAGAGAGTAAGTATGTGTAAGTTTCTGTAGAAGTAAGTGTGGTAGTGTGTGTATAACTGTATATGCAAGTAAATGGATGTTTGATACTTTGTTTGCATGTGTGACTGTGTGTGAGTAGCTCTATGGATGAGTGGCGGTGTGTAACAGGATGTATAGGTGTATGAGTACATATGATGAGTGAGAACATGTATGAGTGACTGTATAGGGACTGTTGGTGAATGAGTGGATGTGTGTGTAGATCTTGGAATTACTGAATAGGTGTGTTGTAACTGGTATTGGTATGTCCATTGTTTTGAAAATGTTAGTTTGTATTTTTGAGTGTGTGTATCAAAGGTTATATTAGGGTGAGAGGAGGTCTGCCACTCTATCACAAGGATGATGTCATCAGTGATGTCATTTGAGATGTCATCAGTGATGTCATGAGTGATGTCACTGACCATGTCATGAGTGATGTAATATGTGACGTCATCAGCAGTGCATTGCGGGCGCGCGAGTTATAGTTAGCTGAACTAACTATAACGGGGGAATTTCTATGGTTTTGTACGAGTGAAATGTCCAACTAACTATAACGCCCCTGAAACCTATGGTTTTTTCAGTGAATAGAGATATAGATATAGATATATAGATATGTATGTATTTATATACATACATACATTTATATCTGGCAAGATACTGACCACATAAATTGTATAAAGCAGGACGGCCATGGCCAGGGAATTTACATTTCACAGACCAGCAGTTGCTTGATCAATTTACGTTGTGAGCGACTTTCAGACACACGATTAAAGAAAGCATTTACAGTCAGTACCCCAAAGCTGCTTGAATGCCTTTCCACCGGCAGGGAGCGCTGCTGGGCTGCTGTATGGTGCAGTCAGGCTTTTCAGTAATCTTCTCTGATGCCAGAATCCCCGTGGCAGGATGTGGTACAGTGTGGTGTCCTCAGCATATTCACAACAGGATGTGGTGACAGCAACCCTCACATATAGCTTTTAGCAAGCTTGTTCCTGCTGGCTATTGAGTTGTCTTTTTACATCTGGCTTGACAATGCAGCTGTTTGCGACCTTATGTGAATATACTAAAAAAGAGCTTTCAAGAGTATTACAAAGAGGAGCTTTGGTTTCTTCCACATGTTGATGGATTGGAGCACATGTTTTAATTGGGCAGACGTTGTGCGCTTCTACAGAAAAAGTGCTTGTCCTCCAAGAGACGTAATCATTTGTTTATCAATTTGCATGAGCCAGAGCTCTTTACCAAGTACAGCTATTGTGAGAGATTGGCCTTTAGGGCAAACACATGCCACTTCAGTGTTCTATATCTCCTGCAGAATGATGGTCGTTAATCTTGTCTGGCAGTAGCACGCATGGCAGGTGGGCAGTCAGGAGGAATGCACTGGGGCATTGTAGTTTAAACCACCTCATTGTTCCCTTTTCATCATCAACTTCAGACATACTTTAACATGCCACTGCTAGAGAAGAATAGTATTTTTTCTTTCTAATTCATAGTTTTAAGATTTATGGGTTGGAGAGACTTAAGCTCCTCGGCTCCCAAAAGTTAATATAATTATTAATTTATTATTTAATTTAGAAAGTTACGTTACTAATATTATATTAATTGTGCTTAAATTAATGTACTTATTTAATATGCTGTAAATTTAAATTGCTCTTCTATGAATCCTACAAACCCTTTACTGCCCCTTAATGTTGCCATTGCCTTAACAGCACATCCTCTTTGCTACCTCTTAATGCTACCCTTCCCTGAACCCTGAAACCCTCTGACTACTCTCTAAACAGTACCCTTCCCTGAACCTTGAAAACCCCTTCCTGCCCATTAATACTACTCTTTCATGAACACTGCAAACTCCTTACTACCTCTTAATGCTCATTTACGGACTCTGCCTGTTCAAAGCAAGGGAGTCTATGGATAAAATACTTGGAAGAGTTGGGAATCAAGTTACAGATTCCTCTGTAATTGCTAATTTCTAAGGTGACTCTTAGGGACCCCCCTGTGAGCCCTGTTATTTCTAATGATACCTCTGTGCCCGTAGTAATCACTGCCCCTGATATCGGGAACCCTGGGGAGGAGTTACTGGCCGAAATCAGGGATATCGTTGTGAGGTCCTTAATGGCGTTGAGGAATACAGAAAAGCTCAACTCTTTAAAGAGTTAAAAAAAATGTGGAAGCACTTTCAGGACTACTTTCTACTTTTTATGTACAGTGGAGCTGTACTGCATTGCCATCTGGGAGTGATGAGCACCTCCCCACTAACAACGTTATTTACAGAATGTCAGATGTTTTGCTGTTATACCACAATACAGTAATACTGTTACCACAACAAGTTACCATGACATTGCTGCATATTTTGATATAAATGTTCAAGAATTGTTTTGTCTCTATTTCTGCAAATATTGGTGTAACATTAGCACCAGTTTTTTTTTTTTTGCTTGCACTCTGGTACTGTTAGCCATGGAATGCAGTACTTTTCTCTAGATGCAAAAAGTAGCACTAAATGTACTGAAAAACACTTTCCACACATTTAACCGGATTTGTTACAGCTTCACACATATTCTAAATGACCCCCAAAGTAGTATGCTCACTTTGCCACTGGATTCAAGCTAGCTTGGCTGATGAGGAGTGTTACCCCGAAACTGGTCCCAGGATGCTTGTTTCCGGTCCAGGGAAGACCTGGCTTGGCAGTTCGTGCTGGAATGTTCCCATAAGGAACAGGGTCAAGACTGATTTGCATATGGCTGGGTCGGAACTGGGGTTGCAAAGTGAGCTAAAGAATGATGATGAATTCAACCCAGATCTGTGACTGGGGGTGAGTGGCTGAAAAGTTTCAGTGTCCGTCCATCATCTCCTTGTATTTTCTTTGTTCACCCTAAGTTGGCAGGTTATGCCCAGATGTGGGTCCCTTGCTCACTTTGCCACTGGATTCAAGCTAGCCTGGCTGATGAGGGGTGGTACCCCAAAACCAGTCCCATTATGCTTGTTTCCGGTCCAGGGGAGACCTGGCTTGGCAGTTCGGGCTGGACTGTTCCCATAAGGAACAGGGTAAAGACTGATCTGCATATGGCTGGTTCTGAACTGGAGTGGCGAAGTGAGCTAAAGAACGATGATGGATACAACCCAGATCTGTGACTGGGGGTGAGTGTCTAAAAAGTTTCAGCGCTCTGCCCATCATCTCCTAGTGTGTGCCCCAAAGTAGTATGTCCATGAATGTTGAAATACACCAAATATTAGTGCATACCTATTCTAATTTTTTTGTAATAATGGCCTAGTTAGGTAAGGTAAACTTTCCTTCTTACATCTGGCTTGACAGCACAGCTCTCTGGATGACATATTTTTTCGCAATTCTTTAAAACATGCACGGAGTGGGTTTTGGCTTGGTTCCACCCAGAGGAGTATTACTTTTTCACCTCATGCTATCATCTGGGGGATGTATCATTCCACCTTCGGGGAAGTGGTTCCATTAGAATGCACACAGGATTATTCTAAATCTGAAGAACAAACTCAACTATGTTGTTTGTCACATTCAGTTATTTTTCTCATATGTTATTTCTATACAGAAAGCTACCTCTTCACAGCATTGGGAAAGTCTGTAGGACAGGCTTTAATGTGATCCACAGGTACTTGACCATGGAATCCACCCATCTCAGACGGAATCCTGATTCAAAGTGCTATATGTTGAGTATCAGTGGGTATATAACGGACTTGGACCAATTATTAGTAATTGTCGTAAGGCCACCAAATCGAATTAGTTTCTCAGTGTAGATTGGCTTCAGGGATTTTAACAAAGAGCGTTATGTCATCTGTTTAAATAGAGACCACAAGCCTCCTCACTGTGAAGCTCAGTCTGAATTCAACATGGTGCTGCCACGGTCTGCAACCAGGGGCTCCATTGCAACTGAAATAGTATTGGTGACAATAAGCACCCCAGTCGGGTACAGTGGCCAATTGGGAAAAGTTGCAACACTACTACGTTGATTTGTATACGAGCTGCTGGCTGAACATATAGGAGTTTAATCCCTTGGCTGAAGGCAGGGCTGAGGCCCATTCTGGTCAGCAGTAACAACAAATATTCCCAATTTAAAGAACCAAAAGCCTTAGTGGCATCTAAGACAAAAGCCCCTCCTTTTTGGATTAAAGTAATGCAGTACTGTGGACAGAGTGCGCAGGTTGAGTGCCGTGTAGCTACCTGGAATGAACCCTGACTGAGTAGGTCTCACAATGTTAGGCAGAAGAGGAATGAGTCGATTGGTAATTAGTTTAGCAATTATTTTATCGTATACATTGATCATAGACAGCAGTCGGTATGACTTCCACCGATTAGTAGGCTTATCTGGTTTTAAGATGGTCGCTACAAGCACTTCCTGTACATTCAGAAGTAGGATCCTCAAGCACCTGGCCTCCTCATACATTGCACACAGGTGTGGCACCAAAAGAGAAGCATTTTCCTTGTAGAACAGAGCATTCACTCCATCTAAACTTGGGGCTTTGTCTCCAGGCATGCCCTGTATTATCTGAATAATTTCTTCTGCATCAAAGGAGACCTTGTGGTATTGCTGGTGCGTCTCATCTGGCCACAAGAGCTATACAGAATCAAACAGCTTCAGAATTTCGTTGGGTTCTACCTCAGGAATGGGTGCATATAGGGAAGTGTAATATTCAAAAACAGCATGTGTGATGTCGCCCGCAGTGGAGCAGGGTACCCCATTGTCATTATATATCTTTGTTATGTATGATCTCAACCATTTTTTTAAGGAGCAAGTGTGCTAGCGCAGGTGTCTCCAGCCAGTCGATTGCGAGCTCCCAATAGCTCGCAGAAACCTTCAGAATAGCCCCCATCCTTGGGTTCCTTTTTAACTAAGAACTGCAATAAGTATTGCCTTTTCCATTTAAAGTTAAGGAAAGGCTATGCTTATTTTACGTTATTATCAGGCTGCAGATAGCAGAGCTTGATAATGAGCAGTGCGCCACTCAGATTTATGACCCATGTGGATCACAGAGGTTCAGAACTGAAGCACTGAGGTATTTAACTCTTGAAGAAAAGTCCTTATCAACTCAATATTGGAGCATGAGAACAAAATGCTATTGCTGAATGCTTTTAAATGAGAGAAAATTACAATGAAGAGTAAACGTAATAATTAAGTTAACTCTTCATTTTAATTGTCTCCCTTTTCAAAGTGTCACATTTACAAACAGCAGGCATCTTGCTCCTAGTGGCTGGTAGACACAGTGCCATATTTATAACTGAAACATAGTCATTTTCTTTTAAATGGGAGAAATGTAAAATAAAGAAAAATGCTTCTATGAAACATTGTCTTAATGTTTTCTCTACTTTAAATTAAGACAATTAAGTCCTAATGTTTATTGAAGCATGTTTCTTCACTTTAAATTCCGCACATTTAAACAAATGATTGTATTTTCCTGCTATAAATATGACACCATGTCTACAGGCCACTAGGAGTAATATGCCTGCTGTTTGTAAAGACACTTTGAGGTGGGAGAACATTAAAATGATGAGTTTTATGTAATGCATTTAAACATAAAGTTAACTCTTCAGTTGAATTTCCTCCCATTTCAAAGTGTCACAATTACACACAGCTGGTGTCTTGCTCCCAGTGGCTGGTAGATATACTGCCATATTTATAACTGAAAAATACAGCAATTTTTTTTTTACATGGGAGAAATTTAAAGTGCAGAAAAATGTTCCACAAAGTGCAGAAAATATTTCCTTATTACGAACATTTTTGCAGAACATTTTTCTGCACTTTAAATTTCTTCCATTTAAAAAGAAAATGGTTATATGTTTGTGCTGTACGTGTAACGGTGCCACATATGGCAAAAGGTATATCCTGAGCCACAAGTACATACGACACAGGCTCTCAGTCACTTATACACATATATCCCATTCATTCACACACATGTTCATACACACCATGCACTCACTGACATGCATGGCAGACCTATCATAGTACCCCTAGTCACAGTATTTGGTTCAAACTATAGTATCAGGCTCCCTGGACATTAGGTTTAAAGTCAATGAAGATCGGCGAGGGTGTGTCTGATAACAAAGCGCGAGTTACTTGACCTCCAGTAGCTCACAGTGATTTTCACTGATCTGAAGTAGCTCTCATTACAGAAATGGTTGGAGACCCCTGTCCTAGAGTATTCCAACAGCAACCAGAGCAACAGAGAAGCAGCAGTCTTGGTGCCCCGACTGTTTGTGCGCCCGCTCAGAGCTCCCCCACCCTACCCTGTCCTCCTGGCTGTCAGCTGTGGTGGTCAGGCATCTGGAGTCTCGTCAGTGTAGCCCAGCCTGCAACACACGTCTCTCTCCCGCACAGGCCTTCTCCTCCTGAATTGTTTAGACAATGATCGAAGCGGCAAATATGCAGTAATCTTGTTGTCCTGGCTATTCTGGGGCCCGTTCCCAACTTTTCAAGCAGGTTGTAGTTCAGATTAAACAGATAAATATTGGCTTTGTTTCCCAGTCAGCAGAGCATCACAAGGTGGCAGCAATTTCACAGCCCGGCTCTGTCGTGTCTAGAAAGAACCAGTGCTTAGTTTGAGCCGGTGGTTTCCGGTGCTTGGCACCGGCACTTAATTGTCAACACCAGCACTTAGGACAGCTGGCACCTCGTGGTGCTGTTTGTGCAATTAAAAGATGAGCAGAACAATAGTTGTTTATTAATTCAATATACATTAATACCAGCCGCCCAAGCCATTCTTGTAGCTTTGGGGCCTCGAACAGTCAGAAATGTCACACTTTTAGCAGTGTGATGGTAAGGAGTTGTGTAGGTATTGCCATTGACAGCGCTGGCAGTGGCAATGAGTGGTGCAAGCTGTGGTGGCCTGCTGACGAGGGCGCTAGCACTTATTTTTTTTAAAAACTTAAGCACTGGGAAGAACAGCTAGTGAAGTGTAGATAGGCAGTAAGGGAGACCTGGATGAATGAATCCGTTGCCTCTTTGGACATGGCACTATCACCCATTGGATTTCATGGTTTTTCAAGCCCCTCTTCTTAATCTTGTATAAGTCAGTGTAAGTAACAATAAACAAATGTAGATTGTCAAATCTAAGCAGTTACTAAATGTTTCTACTTGATATTTTGTGTTTATTGATTACTTATTTTTGGTTTATTGTAAGGAAATTCACAGTGCTTGTACTAGCTCGAGAGCACATTGTCAGGAGACGTGATGGAAATAGAAAGGCAAAATTTAGCAGGGAAATGGAGTTGTGAGGGTTGCTTCTGGATTAGACTGAGGGCACCTGGAACAAGGGAATCAAACTGTGGCCTGGTCCATATGGGCGGTTTATCTTTGGGGGGTTCTGTGATGCTACTTGGGTAATAGGCATTTGATGGAAAGATTCCATGTGTTGGGAGTTGTAAGAAATCCTACACCAGCCAAGCACATTGGACAGGACATGGATCATTCTCAGGCCCAAAACTGACCGGGTAGGCATGATGATCATGGGGCTGAACTTGGGTAGGAGGACTTTAAGAGATTGTGCGTACTGGTCATAGGTGATCAAATGAAATGGGCCAGTGGAGGTACTGCGCTGGCTTCACATATACAGGGGGTATGAGCCACAGCAGGGACCTTTATATGTGAAGGAGTCTACCTTCGTAACTTTTGTACCTAGCTGAGTGGATGAAGGGCTGGTTTAAATGGGTGCTAAGGCTGAAAGGAGTGGTATCCTAGGGTGGATCCACTAAGGGACAATTGACTACAGCGCTGGGGACGTAAGTGTACAAAGAAGGTGTCTAGCACTGCAAAGTTATCAAATAAATGTGGCTTGGAAATACAAAATCATCAAATGGTATTCCTAAAAAGAAAGTGTAAAGGTGTAGTGAATATCAGTGACCTGTAGTGCAAATTAAAATGTCTTCACTATTAAGGAAATACAATGATATGGAAGTACTGGCTGGTCTGCTCTTCATGCCTGATGACCTCTTCTCCTTTCTGGCAGACACAAATAGAATAAGAAGAGTTAAGCTCAGACTCTAAAACAGAACCCACTAGTTGAAGTCAGAGGTCAAGGTCATCAATAGGTTTTTTTAATCAAGACATCCAGACAACTTAAGGCACAAAAGAGCAAAACAAAACTGTACCAATCAAACTATCCAGTACAGTAAACTACAAAATACTATGTCAGAATTACAAGTTAGATGCAGATTGCCATATTAAATGCATGAGCTTTATACAATATTACCGTCTCTAAAGTGGTAGTAATAGAGGTTACACACCATTTCGAAAGGACCACTCTGTATCTATGTAGTGGTATTTCTATAGCTTGAACCCAGCTGGGAAGCAATGGAGCGCCGAAAATAGGTTGGTGGTCCCAGAGGCATGATAGAAAAACACTCCTTTGAGAGCAGTACCCTCGTCTTTTTCCAAATTGCAGGAAAGTCGGATCAGTACTAATTTTAAAAGGGATGGAATTCATGAATTTGGGTGCCTAGATGGGGAATGCCTGTCTCCTGGTATTTTTCCTCCTTGCAGTTCTTCATCTCCAGTCTTACGATGTCCTGGCACTCGGCGTGACACTGCCCGTCAGAGGCTTGACTTTCTCAGTCGGGTAGGACAGAGTGTTTTGACTGGTGGCTTTGTGAATAATGCAACTAATCTTGAAGATGATGCAGGTCAGAAGCGAGAACTAGTGTAGGTTGTTTAGGGTTGAGTAGAGGTAGAGTAAAGTTTTGCAAGCCCTTGATGAAGCAGTCCACAGCATGTAGGATGCCTTTCTTTGGTACAGAAACGTTTGGTTTGCACTGCAGCAGGCATTTTCTATTACTTTTGTCAGAGTTCAATCAATCAATCAATTAGGTTTCTTGTAAAGCGCGACTACTCACCCATTAGGGTCTCAAGGCGCTGAGTGGGGGTAGGGGGGGCGGATGGATCTGCGGTTCAGACAAAGAGCCAGGTCTTGATGTCCTTCCTGAATTGAGGCAGAGATGTTGATTGCCTGGTATGTAGAGGCAGGGAGTTCCAGGTCTTTACAGCGAGGTAGGAGAAGGATCTTCCTCCAGCCGTGGTCTTGCGGATCCGTGGGTGACAGCAATACACCTCATGGTTTTGCTAATTATTGTTTATATTTTGTAATGTTATAATTAAACAAATAAATAATGTTTTCACTTACCTAATTTTAATCTTCCAGCAAATACCCTAGTGATAGAAAATAGATTTTAAAGTTCCCTGAAGTCACAAAATACTATTTTCATTGCTTACAGACGGAAAGATTGACCCTTCTCTGTAGGTGTTCCTGATTACCATCCCTTGAGTGGAACACAGGTGTTCCTAAATCTGCTTCAGGAGGACACCTTCCGCGCAGCCAACTCTCTCTTCCCTTTACCCTGCTAGCAGACAATGGCCCTCTCACGGGCATCTTTGCACTGCTCATGTACAGTGTGCACATGAGAAACATCCAGACTGGGTGGCACTCAGCTTCCCAGTCCAAGGGTCACATCCTGATAATTGATGAGAAGCCCTACAGTTTAACCTGGATTCTAAATCACCTATTGGGGTTGGGTAGCAAAGCAGAGATGAACCATGTCCCTAGCACAACATGAAACCCTGTGTGAAGCCCAAGACCAGAAGGCATGACAACCTCAGGAATGGGTAACCAAGGGACAGCAGGACCCCATCCTTGTCTCAGAATGTTGGTCTGAATAAACCCCAAACCATGCTGGCAAAACAAGGCACAGCAGGGGGTAGGACTGGCCGCTGGTGGTATGGGGAGTGAGCTGGTACTGGGAGTGAGGGCAGTGAGCTGACTTTGGTCAAGATCTGCCTGTGGGAAACACAAGATGTGCAGCATTGTCAACTCCCAACCTGCCTACCAAACTTTTCCACCACTGCTGGCCACTGTGAAAAACAGTCACAGAGGCAGGCTGGATGGGGTGAGGAGGTGCACAAGTCTCTTGCTGCTTGCCCTGCCTGTTGCCTGATGCGCACAATTTCTGCTGCCAACTAACAGAGGTTTTCGGTTTTAACCAAACTGCAAGTAGTTTGGCCGGTAGGTTTTACCATTGGTAATACGTGGAGAACTGGAAACCTTATCTTTACCAAGTATGAACCGCGGTTTGCGTTTGTGGTAGCCCCACCATCATCACCACCACTGATCTGTACTATTTATGTATAATTACTGGTATTACATTCTGTATGATGACTATACTCATTTCTTTCAGTAGAGTAGTAGAGCTAGGGCTCTCTGATATATGATATTTATTTTTGGACATTTCCATTTGTATTTATCCATATTTATTTTTTGCTAACTTTATCTGTCTTTGGCGATATTTATTTAATTCTATGTCAGGACCAGAGGCGAGGATTATGCTATTCTTTCTTCACTTTATTGAATAGCAGCCATTTGTAGTCAAGTAAAACAAACTATTATTCCCATGAACCATAGGGAATAAACAAGCAAAACAATAGAGAGTGTCCATAGCTAGAGTGTCCTATCTTCTGCACCAATGACAGGTCCCCAGGGTGCTGATAGTCCTCTGTCCCTGTCTACTCCTCCTCTTTCTTCGCTGCTTGCAGCCAAGATAAGTCATACTTTGTTGTTCTCTCAGTTTGCGATTAATTGCTTTATTTAGTTATTGTCTTGGTTGTATTTAACGGCGGTTCCGCTGGTGTTTAATTGGCTTTGTTGTCTCACGTAGCGCACTGCGCTGTGAGCTTGCTAGTGTATTCACTGTGTTTTGCCTAACGCCATTCCCCTCACGGCTCGCATGTCGACAGCGCACGCGCACCACTGATCGTGGTGGACGCGCGCCCGCCGAAATTCCCGCCGTACTTCCCAAATTCTTGATTGCGGGTTTGTTCTGTGTTTTACCTACAGGTTTTCTTCAGCGCGGGTCCGCCGCTACTCGGCGACCAGCTTCCAGTCGTGGGAGCGCCAGAGCTCCCTAACGGCTGTGTATTTGGTGCTGCGGTGACTTCCGTCAACCGCCAGAGGGCGCCCGTGTGCGCGCCCGCCCGCGGCGTGCGTGCCGGTCTCAGCGCATTCAGCGCGCTGCAGAGTCCTGAGCCGCATCGCCGCTGGTTTCCTGGTCTTGCCTGCTCCTACACCCTTGACCCGGGTCTGTTGTTACCTGCCATTAGGCAGTTGCTTGTTGCATTACGCCCCCATTGAACACCCAAGGTTATCCTGGGTCTGTACTCTGCCGTTAGGCAGCTTGTGGCAGTTCCCTGCCCTGGGGGTCAGTATATTTAGGTTACTATTATTATGACACTCTTATAAAGCTTCAGAGTCAGTATGGCAGACAGAGTCTGCTGGGACCCTTGTTGAGCAGGTCGCCCTACAGATTACCTCTCCCACCTGGGCTGTTGGGTCTCGGGCTTCAAGCCCTGTATTGATTGCGAGCACTGCCCGCCCATATTACCGGGTGACACCCAGCCCTCCCTAATCAAGAAGCGGCGCCCCACCGCTTCTTCAGTAACGGCCTGGTATCCTCCCCCAATTCCGCTACTTACCTTAGTACTTACCTACCTCCTTGACTATGGAGAGTTACCAAGAGGACGTCTATCAAGACGACCAGTGAGAGGAGGACCCACTGTCTGCCCTTCAATGGGACGACGATTTTTATGATGCTGTGGATGCGTCCATCTACAAGGGGGTGGAACAGGCCATGACACCTCTTGAGGAAAGGTTGTCCCGCAAAATCGATCAGGCCTGTGACAGGCTTTCTAAAGCCGCCCAGTCTCTCCCAGCTGTCCCGTCCACAAGCAGCTCGCTGGCAGACCACCAGCCTCCTCCAGCCAAACGCGCTAGGGACGCTGGGGTGGATCCTGATGCTTTTGACCGCCTTAAACAGGCTTTCCTGGCCAGCACTGCTTCTCCGGTGTCATCCGCCGCCACAGGAGATGGAGGCCAGGGTGATGATGGCGACGATGCTGAGCCTTCACGCCCTTGGCGCCCTACTCGTCCCACTCCTGCCCCTGATGGGCAAGCTGCTTCTCCCACCGATGGGCAAAACCTCTGTGCGGACATGTTGAACCCGGACGATATACTCCATCCAAGGTCCTCCGACTGGGCTCCCTCGGATAAGGTCGCCCAATATGTGGCCAGTCAGATCCGCCGGCCCCTTGAACCTGCCACCCGTAATTGTCTCCGGGCGGAGTGTCCCCGTCCCTCCCTTGCGGGGAAGGTAGCCGCCACACCGGACATTGACCCCAGAATGGCCACTTTTCTACAAAAATTTGTCAAAGACCCTAAGAAGGGCATTGACAGGTCTTGGCGTGCTTGCCAAGACAAGCTGCTAGATATCTTGGGCCCAATTACCAAAATATTGGATATGGCTGAGGAGGCCAAAGCCTCTGGTGCCCTGATTTCTCCTGACCATCTTTCCTCTTGGGCCCAGCGCGTTGTGGTGTTTTTAGGAAACGCCAACTGTGCGATCTCCACAGAGCGGCGCAGGTCCCTGCTCATCAAGGTCGACCCCAAGTTGGGGGACCTGGCCGACTCGGAGGCGGGCGCCATTGCTCAGGGTGGCCTCTTTGGTGAGCCTTTTATTAAGGAATTAGGGAGGTTTGTTAATACCTTTACCTCCCTCGACAAGGCTCAATCTTCTATTAGGAAGGTGTTTTGCCCTCGGGTTTTCCGAGGGGCCGGACGAGGTAGGGGCTGCTCGTCCGGCCATCCCAACCAGCACAGAGGTCAAGGCTCCTCCGGGCAGATTCAAGACCAGGCCCGCTTCGGCAATTTTTACCCCACGCGTGGACGACGAGGCAAGAACAGAGGCGGTAAAGGCGGTGGCGCCTCCAGCTCTTCTGGTGAGTGTTCTCCCTTCCTCCCTTCTAAAAGTGGGGGGCCGGCTGGCGCGTTTTTTCCCGGTTTGGACTTCCATCATGGGGGACGCCTGGGTTTTACAAACCGTGCGGGGTTTCCACATAGAGTTTCATGGGGAACAGTTGCAGACCGTGCCGCCACGCCCGCTATGCTTCTCCACAGCGGATGCCGCTTTGGTCGACCAAGAGGTTCAGTCTCTTCTGTACAAGGAAGCAATTACGGAATCACGGCCGCAACCCAGAGGTTTTCTCAGCAACCTCTTCCTGGTGGACAAACCGGATGGGGGTCAAAGGCCGGTCATCAATTTGTGAGAGTTCAACGAGTGGCTGGTCTACCGCCACTTCAAGATGGAGGGTATCCATCTGCTTCGCGATATTCTTCGTCCCAACGACTGGATGGCGCGCCTCGATCTCAAGGATGCCTACCTCGCGATTCCAATCTTCCAGCCCCACTGGCGGTTTCCACAGTTTTGCTGGCAGGACAGGGTATACGAGTTCGCCACTCTTCCTTTCGGCCTGTCCTCCGTCCCTTGGTGCTTCACCAAGGTTCTCCGACCGGTTATCGAGCGTCTACGAGCCCCGGGCATGAGGCTCATCGTCTACTTAGACGATATCCTCCTGATGGCGCAGGATCCCGGCACCCTCTCTTGTCACCTCCAGACGGCTGTCAACCTCCTTCAGAGCCTCTGGTTTGTGATCAACGAATCCAAATCCACTCTGGTTCCCTCTCAGAAAGTGGTTTTTCTTGGTTTTTCCATCGACTCCGTGGAGTCCACCCTCAGCCTTCCCTCCCGCAAGTTGACGAAAATCCATCACGAGATTCGGAGGGCTCTCGCCCAACCTCAGATCTTGCTCAGGCAACTGGCTCGCATAGTGGGCCTTCTGTCGGCTTCAATTCAGGCTATTTTCCCGGGTCCGCTCCACTACAGAGCCCTCCAACGGCTCAAAGCTGCACACCTGCGCAGAGGCCTCTCTTATTCCCACAAGGTGGGTCTTTCAGCGGACGCCAAAGAGGAACTTCATTGGTGGCTCTCAAACATGGAAGCCTGGAATGGTCGAGCCATTTTCAGTTCCGCGCCAGATATCATTATCGAGTCCGATGCGAGCAGGTCCGGTTGGGGCGCGAGGTGTGTGCGACTTCTCCACGGGCGGCGTGTGGTCTCCCCAAGAACAACAGTTACACATCAACTGTCTGGAGCTTTTAGCGGGTTCGTTTGCAATCCAGTGCTGGACCAAGGATTCGATCCGGTCCTGTGTCCTTCTCAAGATGGACAACATTTCGGCGGTTTGCTATATAAACCATCTCGGGGGCATGCGTTCGAAGGCCCTCTCAGACCTGGCGGCGAACTTTTGGCAGTATTGCCTGGATCACCAGATCTCCGTGTCAGCGGAGTATCTCCCCGGTCAAGACAGCCAGGTGGCAGACTTCCAGTCCCGTCATTTCCACAACGTGAGTCTTTGGAGGCTGCATCCGGGGGTGTTTGCGGATCTCCAGAGTATCTGGGGCCCCTTCTCAGTGGACCTCTTCGCGTCTCGCTTGGATCATCAGCTTCCCCGGTTCTTCAGTTGGAAGCCGGATCCCCTTGCAGAGAAGACGGACGCGTTTCTGCAGAACTGGCAGGAGGAAGCAGGTTATGCCTTGCCTCCATTTGCCATGATCACCCGGGTCTTGGCCCAGGTGCGGCGGCAGCAAGCGAGCGTGGTGCTCATTTCGCCGATTTGGAGGTCGCAAGTTTGGTTTCCGGTTCTTCTGGAACTTTCTTGGGATTTTCCAATCCCTCTCCCCCACTTTCCGTCTCTCCTTCTCAGTCCGGACGGAGTTCCTCACCCACTGATCGAACAGGGCTCACTATCCCTGATGGCATGGCGGATAACAGGGGACGATGGGTGGTCCCAGGCCTTTCGGGAGCGGCTGAGAAATTCATGTCCAAGGCTTGGGCGGACAGTACTGTCAAACGATATCGTTCCACCTGGAGAAGGTGGTGTCGTTGGTGTCTGCGACGGAGTATCGATCCCGTGGCAGCAGATGTAACTTCCATTCTCAATTTTTTGGCTGCCTTGGCGGAGGAGGGCTTGGCTTACAGAACCATCAATACCTTCCGCTCCGCCATCTCTGCCGGCCACACCATCGTGGACGGCTCTCCCGTCGGGGAACATCCTCTGGTCTGTCGACTCCTTCGTGGCATTTGCCTTTCTCTGCCTCCAGAACCGCGGTATTCTCAACTATGGGATGTCAACCTGGTTTTGAACCTATTCCTGTCCTGGCAGCCGAACCGATTCCTTTCTAGGAAGGAACTCTCCGCAAAGTTAGCCATGCTCCTTTGCTTAGTCTCCTGCGGAAGTCAGAGCCCTGGACGTGTCTGGTAGAATTTTCTCCCCTACTGGGGTTACCTTTACAATCCGTAGACGCACCAAGTGTGGGACGACATCCATATCTTACCCTGCTTTCCCGGATTCCCCGAAGTTATGCGTGGTGGCTTGCCTCAAGACCTATGAGGAAATGTCTGAAGAATTTCGACCTCCCGGGGAGCGACAGCTCCTCATCGCTCTGAGAAAGCCTCACAAGGCTGTGTCCTCTCCCACGATTGCCCGTTGGGTTAGGTGGGTGATGCAGGAGGATGGTATAGACCTCCGTATGTTTGGTGCTCACTCTGCTAGGGGGGCAATGGCCTCCAAAGCATTTACCCTGGGAGCTCGTCTGGAAGACATTCTGAATGCTGCAGACTGGTCTTCAGACTCTACCTTTAAACGGTTTTACTTTAAACCGGTTATTGATATGGCTCATTTGGTTGTGAGCAAGCTTTAAACGAGCATAATCCTCGCCTCCGGTCCTGACATAGAATGAAAAATGTCCTAGCTATCGTAACGGAAAGTTTCAATTCTATTAAGGACTCAGAGGCGAGGATTATCCCACCCAGGGTACAACTTCTTTGTTGGTTTTCCCTCCCTCGTATTGGAGTAAGTAAAGCTTTTTGCCGTAACTTGTTGGTTTGTTGACAAGCTTGTGATTACCCTTGATGTTTTTTCCGCAGGGTTGATCCTTAACCATTTCTGTCGCTTATGCTATGCCTTTGCTCCTTGCAGGCGACTCTAACAAACAAGATTCTTGAAGCGTCCTTGATGGCTGACCGAGCGACGAAAAAGGAGGAGTAGACAGGGACAGAGGACTATCAGCACCCTGGGGACCTGTGATTGGTGCAGAAGATGGGACACTCTAGCTATGGACACTCTCTATTGTTTTGCTTGTTTATTCCCTATGGTTTATGGGAATAATAGTTTGTTTTACTTGACTACAAATGGCTGCTATTCAATAAAGTGAAGAAAGAATAGCATAATCCTCGCCTCCGAGTCCTTAATAGAATTGAAACTTTCCGTTACGATAGCTAGGAAATTTTTCATTCCACTTTAAAAATATATACGGTCCAGCAAACAAAACTTACAGCCAACGCGTTTTGTTCAGTATACACTGAACTTCATCAGGGCTTTGTTGATCTTGTTCTGTATTGATTTTCACTCCTTGAGTTGGTATCAGTAATGCATTTTACACCATATGTGGCTTTCCATCCTTCAATTATTCCTAATATCTTATGCTAAGTCGTGCAGGATCCAAGAGTAGAATCCAATGAAAAGAAGGGGGTACTGGTATCCCCCAAAACGATATCCGGATCCGTATCGTAGTGCTCCGCCTGTGTACCGCCATCTTCAGTTTTCAATATTATCTATGTCTATGTATGAAGAGACTGTTCAGTAGTGTGAAGTTAAAGGCTTGTGTTATATTAATAATAAGGTTCTCCAGTTTATTGTCAAGTTCTTTTGCAAATGGGCTCAGATACAGCCAGATCTCTAAAACCTAGCTATAATAATAATAAATTAGATATGGATGGTGCCCTGCCTCCTCAGTCTTTCCAGATGTAGCTTTCAGAGTTTGTTTCTATGTGCCCTCTTGTTGGCAGACCCAGCCCCACTCTTGATATTATGCTCCACCACCTCATGTGTTAACAGAGGACTATATAAAATATAAAATAGTAGGATTCCAAAAGGACAGGCAGAAGGAATCACACTCCCAATGTGTCCAACCTTTGTTTCTATAGCTATAAGTGATGTGCCATACTGTTGACTGATTGTGCTGTACGGATGGGGGGGGTCACTTCATGGGTGTAGGGCTTGCTTGGCAGAAAGCGCAGGATGGGACACCTTCATATTCACCATTTAATACATACTGGGAGGTCCGTGATCCAAGTTCAAACACAACAGAAAGTGAAAAGGAGGTGATGGGACTAGGGCAGTGACTAGAATTCAAGATCTGGAGTTTCACCATCATGGAGTTGTTTATGGTGAGGCAGCAGCCTCTAGACTGGCTGAGTTACCTACACATTGAAGGACACATAGATTATCCATATCTTTAATGATGCCCATTTTATAGGTATTTGAAAGAGCCTCTACCCAGATGTTCAAGCTATCCAAAACATGGGGCAATATAGCAGGCTACATTTAAAGAAGAAACCTGGCTAGCGGAATACTGCATTAGTAGATGTTCAAAGAAATCATGTGGCGGTTGCTGTATTCCTCTGCAGATGACAGAGTAGTGACAAAATATAGCTAGGTAACCTTCTGTATTTTGAGATGTGGTAGCTGGTGGAATATGGCCACCTTTCTCCATGGATTCCAGTTCTGGACTTTTAAACTATAAATCATTGCTTTTAGGGGCATATTGTCAAGGAGCTATCACCGAGTTAACGGCACTTTATCGCAGCCAAAGTCGAGATAAATGTATCGCAACATTCACAAGCTGGTGTTAACAGCCGATAACACCAGTTTACCTGCGAAAACATCCTCAAAAAACATCGCCACAGATGACCCCTGCAACTATCGCTAATGAGATGCAGAGTAGGCGTTCCCGAGCAAAAATCCGCGACAACACCACACCTCAACATTCTCAACGACCAGCCCGATCAGCGATAAGACCACAAAACAGGCAATAAGGTGCGTTAGCAGCAGGAATCTAACACCTGCTCTGACCTGGTGCAAAGTCGGACCACATCCTGCACCACAAAATGGAGCCCAGCC
Source organism: Calotriton arnoldi (assembly GCA_963921515.1). Classification (NCBI taxonomy): domain Eukaryota; kingdom Metazoa; phylum Chordata; class Amphibia; order Caudata; family Salamandridae; genus Calotriton; species Calotriton arnoldi. The sequence continues at coordinate 731,669 of CAWUFW010000816.1, read as the reverse complement.
CAGAGCCACACCTGAACAGATGCCATGGAGCCACTGAACATGCGTGCCGGACACCCAAGAGGGCCACAACACCCACCACCCCCAGGACCACACCCCACCCCACCCCACCCCCCCGGGCCACACCGTGGGCACCCCCCACCTCCCCCGGACCAAGACACAGCACATCAACTGCACGGAAACATGAACACAAGCACCCGCCTGATGTCGCACAATTGCAACAATCAACATACATGTGAGCACTGAAATCCTGATTCATACATACACCATTGAAAGACCAAACAAAATGTCACATTCTAATTCGTCACCAAACAACTATTCTGAGGAGTCATGGCGGGGCATCCCTGGACAATCTGTGACTCACAGCCTGCAAGACAATATCCAAGATAAGAAGGTGTGTCAGGCACCCATCAAAGGACAGGGAGAGAGAGAAAGAGAGTGAGAGAGAAAGAAACAGAGAGAAAGAGAGAGACTGAACAAGGAGCGCAAGGCCAATCGGGCCCTTGGCTCATGCCAACAGCTGCGTGTGTCTCGAAATCGGCGCACCATAAATCACAGGCCTGGCATCAAAGTCAGCGCGAAGTCCACATCACAATTAAGACATGCAAGCAGTAGTCAGACGAAAATCAGGAATGAAAGCTCCTTTGTCTCAACACACAAGGCCGAAGGCCAACCAAACCCCCGACCTTGGTCCTGAATGCGGCTGGCACACTCTGCATGAGATACCATACCAGCCTCCGACGACTCCCACACCACAAACTGTGCTAATGAAACACCAACGTGCCCACACCCCACACACACTTGTCCCTGCACGACCGACACCTGCAAGGGATGCCCTTGACACATTGTCAAGAACTACCCATACGGCCAAACGTTGCACACACATACGACTCATTGCCCAGAGCTGTGGCATATCGTCCACCGAACACCAGCCGGTCAGACGAGTGCCAGCGCCACGAGACCAACAAACGCAATGGCCGGCATTCCCGGGCACATGCACAACCCCTGTCAAGTGGAACTGTACCGTGCACGAATGCTGCATCTGTTGGGATCCCTGCCAATGGCAGTGTTGCGAATCAGTTTCCGTCTGAGTTTCCGTCTTGCCTACGTCACCTGCGTCCAGCCCTGGTTCCACTGTCGATCATGCACATTCGAGTGGCCCATGGAGGTCTGCCTATCCAACGCAACCGTAGCTGAATTGGATTATGACCTCACAGTGCGCCCCCTGTTGGCCCACCAACAGGAGTGTCACCTGGATAGCCGTGCATGGGATGCACTGATCCTTGGCGTATGTGCTGGCAGTTGCGCATGGGAGATTGCACAACTCCTCGTGTGCAGTGACCACATCCAGTTGCTCCCCTATTGGGCTGTGTTGCGGATTGGGGAAACGGCGTGGGCTGAGCACATCTGCCCGGACCAGTTAATGGATTGGCTCACCCTGGTGTTCCTTGAGCCCGACAACTACGTACTATTGGAACACATTGCCCATGAAGCTGCGCTGGCATTCATGGACGAGTAACTACGTCCCTGCAGCCACATCGGATTGTCACCCACAGCACTGGTCCCTACACCTTGTAGCATCGTGGGGAATGCTCACATATCCCACCACAACAGAGGACATGTCTGCCTTCGTCTGGACTCTGAATGCATGTGCGTGGAACTACGCGTGTGTACACACACCTGTGCAAGGTAATGCAGTTCCATGGTCTGAGCAGCACAGCATCGTTTGGCAACGTTACCAAGTCGGTCACACTGCTGGGGGGAGAGTACACACATGGCAATGTAGCACGACATGTGAACTTGTCGGACCCTTTCACCTGATCACTGTCAGCAGAGCAGACAGTCGGCGCAGTTGGGTGGCAGAGCACTATGCAGACCCCATGGGCTGTAAGTCGTGCCCCCTCACACGGGGCAATGGGCAGACGCCAAACAACACATGACTCATCCAGCAAGGCAAGGTGGGCTGAGACCATTGCTATCCGTGATGATTGGTGTTCATTTTTGCCTCCCCATTCCCTGCACCTCGACATGTTCCCATGCTGCGTGTAAGTGTCTTAAGCATGTTCCTGCCTGTTGTGGCCGTTGCCTTGTCCGTACTGACACGCACATGCCAATAAAGTCTACGCAACACCACTGGTGTCTAACTGTGATGAGTGTTGATTAGATTGACCACTCGTGTGCCACAATGAGCATCGTCCATACACAGGGAGGAACTGACTGACGCATGTACAATGGGGGTGGGTCCCTTCTGACAGCTCCACCTCTGTGAGCCAGACATTGTTTTGGGATAGTTGCTGATAGACCTGTGCTCTTACGTGTCTTCAGCAATGTGAGTATGGTGTCCAACCTCAGACCATGTTGAGCAATGTTATGAATCATTACAGAATGTGTCCACACAGATGTGTGTGAGTAGGTATGCGACGTGAAGTTCTGTCGTCACATGTGATGTAGGACACCACTTCTGGCCTGCTACCGATTTGGTCATTCCTACACACAGCCCTATTCAATACATGGACTTGTGCCTAAGTTGCGGGGTTGGGAGATTGTTGCTAATGTGCAATGCGGACACAGCCAGTACCCACCTTCACAGTCATCCAATTGGCCATGTGTCTCGGGGATGAACATGCGCATTGATGTCATTTACCAGGGTGTACCTTCTTGTGCAATCATTGTCCCTACATCCAGCCATACTTCCATACGTGAGTGAACATAGTCATGACACATCTGCATGATTTCGAATGTTTTATTCACATTCCAGTGAATGACGGAGAGGGAGCTGTACATGGCCATCCAAGCCCACATAACATGGAAGCCCAGTAGTGGGCCAACCAGAGTTCTTTGGGGATTGAAAAGTGATTTGGAAGAGGGGGAGTGCAGTCCGCAGCAGGATTTCTGTGTAATTGTCAAGCAGTGGAGATATGGCAGTCCATGTCGGGGTCCGGGTGAATGTCTCACAGTGTTCCGGGGGTCAGTGGAAGGGGTTGTCCCAGGGCATGATGCATGGGGCAGAGCCAGGCAGGGCAAGCCATATGGAGGTGATGGATGCTACTGCCTCCTTCCTCACAAAGTAATTACCATCCACATCTTACTCCTCTGATACTTCTTCTGTGTCGGGTGTGTCCGGTGTGTGTGGCGGTGTAATGGCTGCATCACTGTGTGCCACTGACACATCAGGGTGCGAAGGCGATGGGGCTGCATCACTGTGTGCCACTGACACATCAGGGGTCGGAGATGTGTGTGTCGAGGTTCCTGCAGCAGTCATCTGGAACTGGGTCAGTGGCAGCAGTGGCAAGATGAGGATCTGCAAGGCATGGAAGATCGCAGCTACATCTGTCTGGTGTTCAGCAGTGGCAGCCATACTTCCAGCCTGCATCGGCTCCATGGTCTCCATGTCCTCCACATCTGTGCCAACTCTGTGCTGTCATCGCTGGAGCCTGTCTGCCTAGACAGTTCTTGTATCCGAGTAATGGAACCAGCGATGTCAGCCAAGGATTGTTGGTGGGCATGGTGTAGACAGTGGGTATCCGTTAGGGACTGTAGGTGCTCCCTGATGGGACTCAGGCACCCACGTATGGCCTCGAGTTTGGCTGCCATGAGGTCGAAACCCAGCCACAGCTGATCTGCCATCTTCTCCTGGCACCCTAACACATGGCGTTTGAAATCCATGTGTTGGTCGTGGGGGTCCAGGGAGGCAGCTGTGGTGGTGTAATTGTAATTGTAATTGTAAGTAGCATTTATATAGCGCAGCTGTCACCCAACGGGCATCCTGGCGCTGGGATTACCTAAATCACTGTGCAGCTATAAAACTATGAATCATCATGCGCCAATCTCTCAAGGCTATTCTTTTGGAAAGAGCCTGGTTTTTAGCTTTTTTCTAAACTGCAATAAGTCATCAGTCTGTCTGAGTTCACTTGGTAGTTCATTCCATAGCCTTGCGGCTGCATAGCCAAATGATCTACCTCCTAGTCGGGTTTTCTTGACTCGTGGGGTACATACTAGGTGGGCTGCCGAGGAACGAAGACTTCTAGCTGGGGAGTACCAAGTAAATGTCAATTGTGCTTCCTGCTGTGTGGTCTGTGCAGGGTGTGGGCTCACCGCGATGCAGCTGGGCTGCCCTGCTCCTGGAGGTGGGTTGAGGAGGCTGTCCATGAGCCGTTGGAGTGTGTCGGGGCAAATGGGCAGGGTGTCCTCTTCATCATCACTGAAGAGATGTGTGGTCTGCTCTGCAGGAGGTGTTGGTTGTCCCTCTGCAATGTAAGGGGAGATGCAGGTTAACAGTGTGTTCCATGTATGTTGACGCATTGTGGATGTTTACATTCAGACTGCATGACGGTGTACATTGTGACTGTTTTGGTGTAGCTGGCTATTTGATGGGAGTCAGTGGACATTTCGACTTCATGACGGATGTGTGGTTGTACTCGTACATTATCATCTCACAGTGTCATGCATTGCCAGATGTGATTGGCCAGTTTCTACGCACGAGAGGCACCAGTTGTGTCCTCTGTCCTGTAGTGTAGGGGTTGCACTCTGTCCCACATTGTCGTCAATGTTGATGTACTGTGATTGCTATGTGTGTGTGCTGCATTGTTGGCGATTCGCCCCTGCAGCTCTGCATTGGCGGACCCTTATCCCTTTGAGTCGGTGTGCATTTGACTTGTGTGCTTTTTGGGTGCTGGGATGTTTGCGACTTGGGTCATTTGTGCCAATGGAGATATATGGTACTCTTGTGCATTGTTTGTCTGCAGATGTGTTCTTGATGTCATGGGTCGTAGGTGCACGTGGATGTGTCCGAGTGTGACCGGCTCCTTTACGGATGTGGTCCACACTCAGCCACCTCAGTGTCGTCTTGTGCACCATGTCATGTATTGTGACTTCAGCCATACTATCTGTCATGCAGTGTCACTTGCATTGTCAGTGTGGCTCACAGAGCCGCTGCTTTTCTGGATTCAGCACATGTGCATGGGTAGGTTGTGGCATTGGTGATATGGAGGGGGCCCATTTGTGCACATTGTGGACGGGGGCCTACTTGGTGTTTTTATGTGTGCTGCAGTGTGCCAAGGGTATCAGGGACATGTTCCACACTCATTGCGGGTGTGCAGTGTGCTGCACATGATTGTGCATGTGTGCCATTTTGCCCATCTGCCCCCGTCCCCCAGTCCCTGGTCGTTACTCACCCTGTTGCTGTTGGGTCAGGTCATTTCGGGCTGTGTCCAGGCCCCCAACTCCTTGCACCGTCTCCACACTGATGACTGTGGCCACCATTTCCTCCAGCTCATCCAGCTCCTCCTGTGGCGCAGGACTCCCACCTCCAGTCGCCTTTGCTGCCTTCATGTTGGCAGCGAGTTTCTGTTTGGTTTGGCTGTGCACTTCATGCCAGCGCCTCTTGACATCCTCCATTGACCTCCTCGACACTCCGACTGCATTCACTTTGGTGACGATGGACTGCCATATTTCCGTTTGTGTTGCCAATGACGCAGTGGAGGTGACGAACAGTTGGTGGTGGTGTTCTATCACCTCCGTGACGGTGATCTGGTCTTCCTGCGGACTGAATCCCGTCTTCCTCTTCCTCTTCTCCTTACCCTCCCCCGAACAGGGGGTTCCATGCTGGTCCTCCGTGGGGCTTGTGGAGTTCGGCTTGTCCTCTGCACTCGGTCCGGGTGCATCCATGGTGCTACGCAGTTTGGATTGGTTTTGGGGTTTGTTTTTTAATTGCTTTTATAGTGCATTTTCACGCATGACGCGTGGGTATTGCAGGCCTGTCACTGGTTTTCGCTGATTTTGGTATCGCGCTTTGTGTCATCGCAACGTTTTGGGCGATCGTGTTTCGCATTTTTTGTTTATCGCGTTGGTTTTTACGTGGTCATTTGGCGGGTTATCATGCTGCTATCGCATGGTGCCGAGAGGTTGGGAATTGGACGTTAAGATGTGTTATTTTCTCGCGACGGACTGCGATATGCAAAGTTGCGTTAAGCTAAATTTGCGATGATTATCACACGTTCTTGAGAATATGTCCCTTAGTGTATTAGTCTAATTACCGCATTGTATGCAAACCAAGACTACAACACCTTGAATGCATTACTTTGTAAAAAGAAAGCAGATGACAGGAAACCGTATCTGTACTGATGGAGTAAGCTAACCAACCTAGCTGGTAGGAAGAATATTGACTAAATCATGTCATTATGTCCCCATAATCCAAATATCTGTGAAATCTAGCATATGGGAAATAAATCATTGATCGGGTAACAGATTTTGTGAGTATTTCAAACACCAGGCCATGCTCTAAGAAGGGCACAGGTGAATTCATTGTTCATGTAGGGGTTCAGGAAGAACTGAAAATGTTGCTGTTTCTCCCCAAATTTCGGTAAGACACTGGAGGGGTCTATGAGGGCTTTGTGGCATCTGCTAAGACAGCATAAGTAATCTTCTATCAAGGTATTCATATACTTCCCTTATTATTGGGAGTTTATCACTACTGATGGCAATGTGCTGACATAGGTTCATCGTAGTGGGTGAGTGGTGCTAGAAGGTGAGTCATTGAAGGGGATGTTTTGTTTACTGATGGCAGCACCCTCAAAGGTGTTCTAGAGGTTTGAGCCTGTTCCGAACAGGATGGGCCATGTGAAGGATATAGTTTGTGTTTTGGAGAACAATCAATTGGGTTAGAAGTTGGTTTATATCTTAATTTTTGTATTGTTTCTTTTGGTATTTCAATTCCGTGATCAAAACTATGTCCAAGTCATTGTTTCCAATCATACTTAATTAAACAAAACTAAAGGTTTTTTTTTTTGCTCAGCTTTGTGTAGAGCAAGAGACACACTACATATCAAACCATGATTAGATTTTCTCAGGTGAGAAATTATTTCACCGTCACCATGATTTGAAGATATAAGAAAGCATCAATTAATTGCTCCTTGAGGAATCAATTACATATAATAAAGAAACAGTAAAAGATTTCAACTTTTTAGAAACACTGATTCTGCAATTGGATACTCCCCCAACAAATTTTACAACAAAAAGAGATGGAAGAGACAAAACGTATCAAAATATTAAAGAAACAAAAAATAGAGTGGGGAGAACCGCACCCAGTCACAATGGACTACTACAGAGGACAAAAGAACATCAGAGACACCAGTGTTAAATTTAGGATCAACAGCATTGTCAGAAAATGGAATGATTATATATTGCTTTTCGGTTTATTATTAATTCCACCCCATTTTACTCAAACAAATGTTTTTTTTAAATTTATTTCTGAAAATTAAGAAAAAATATTGTTTTCTGCGTTATAACTGTGAGCACTTACATGTGAAATTAATGATCCTGTTGCATCACATTGTGAATAAAACATATGAAATAGAAACTTTGTTATAATTTTCAGAAGAAGCTGCTAGCAAGGCCATCATAAATATATTTTAAGACTGAGATACCTCTCGCCTTATCATATAATAATAGTTTACAAAACAGGCATGGCTTTAGATGCCATGGTTGTAGGAAGCGGATCACTGGAGCTCCCGGCTGTGCTTTGCAGCCTAGGCAGATCCCGCCTCCAGGCCGGGATTATGGCTTCTTGACCCAGTGTCAGAGGCTTGGGAGACTGCGCTCCCGATGGGGGAGCTTTGTGTGGAGTGTGCCAACTGTTGACATCATCCCATGGAGAGGGATAGAGTTGGCGGGTTGCGAGTGCTAGCAAGATGCTGGTAGGTGGTCTTGACTGAGAGCAGATTGGGCTGATGTGGCTGAGGAAGGACTAACTGGTGCTGCAGCATCAGAGCACATGTGGGGTTCTAGGGTTCCCTCCTCCACTCTTTTTATCTGGATAGAGCCAGAAGGTGAAACGGACCAACCAAACCAAAGCAAACCACAAAATTGAAACCTACCCTTCTACGAGCAGCATTGTGATCCTGAGGGACTGGGAGATCCGGCTCCAGCTTACCTACCCGTCACTCCACCCCCACCGCCCCTGGCCGGCAGTGAGGGGACCACATGAAAAGGCATTCCCGTTCAGACTTGTGCGCATGTTGAACTGGATGTCCAAATTGATAGACCTGTTGGAGCCATTCATTGTGTGGACCAGGGCCGCACCTGAGATAGCAGCCATTTAAGCCTCTTGAAGGAGGGTCTCCATGGCCTGGACAGAGGAGGAGCAGCAGGTGGTGACCGCTAATGGGGTACTGGAGAAATGTGAGATGCACCCCTTATAAGTGGACATATCCACTGGTGAGTGGGAAGAGATGGTAGTGGGGACCGAAAAGATTTTATGGTCACAGGACCCATGACTAGGGAGGTGGCCCCTCACCCCACTGACAATTACCCTCTCGCCAACAAGGTAGCATCATTGGTTACGCTCTGCACCATTCCACAGCCTACTAGGGATTGCATCTTGTGGGTTCGGTAATACATGATCATAGCGCTCCCTGTCTTGCACGTCGATTCTGATCAAGCAGCACCCGATGGCCTGTCGGACTTGGGGAAGCACCTGGGGGAGGTCCCCAGCATCAATGAGTGAACACACTACTTTTGATTCCTACTTTCACTACACAAGATGGGGAAGCATGCTAAGCCTAAGACGTTGCAGCGCCAGTAAGCAAAAGAGACGCAAGCAAACCGAGCACCTCAGTGCAGACCCCATCTGTCAGAGCCGAAATGGACTTGGGATAAACTTTTTTTTTTTTAACGTGTTTATTGAGCTCAAAGCAATAAACAAGGCATAGCAACAAAGTACAGTTAAAGTCCACGTAGTAGCAGAGCATATGACTTCCAGCCAGCATCAATTTATCAATATACCTTCACGAGAAATAACATTGCAAATCATCTCAGCTAAACATTATTTATACTAATGAAAAAACAAGCAGCAGCAGAGAGTGGGGAAATCAATAGACTACCCAGCCTAAGAGCACCTTCTAGTCATTCCATAGAAAGCCCCATGACTTGGAGGGGCAAAACACTGTCAGATGACATATCCACTGGGGTGCGGGGACGTACCTACCCCAAGGGGAACCAGGATAGCAGAGGGGAGGGACCACTCCGCACCACAACACATGCCACTCCTAAACACCTGGCAGTCGCTGTAACTCCAGAGTAATGGACCAGTACGCAAGCCACAGCCGACTCAGGGATAAACTTAATGCACACTTGGACACCATCACATCTACCAGTGACTCCCTGGAGTACAAGATCGACACAGTGGTAATTGATCTAAACCTCCTCAGAGATTCTGACTTCATAAGGCAGGGCAGACAATCACAGTTCTGCAGCCAGCAACAAAAGAGCTGTAAAAACAAGCCAAGGATCAAACAGAGCAAGATCAGGCTCATGGAGTACAGAGTGGATGATTTGGAGGGAAAAGCCAGACAAAATCACATCAGAATTGCCGGTTTTCCAGAGAGAGCTGAGGGAACTGACATAGTTGCCTACCCAGAGTCATGGCTACAGCAAACAGTAGTGAGAGATGGAGTGTAAGAGGCCTTTGCTTTGGAAAGGACTTACCATGTTCCAGCATAACCTCCGCCACTTGGTGTTCTGCCAAGGCCAGTCATAGTCATTTCATAGTTAAGAATAGTGAGGTGATGATATTCCTGGATTATACAGCAGCAGTCCAACAGCAGAGAGCCACCTTTGTGGATGTGAAGAAAGCATTATGAGAAATGGAGGTAAAATGTGTGTTACTTTTCTCTATAAACCTCAACATTAACAGAGAGGGAGACATAGTTCTGCACCACTACCCTGGAAGCCTGGGAATGGACTGAGAAATACAATGCAGATGGGAACAATTCTTGCCTAAGTTGAGAATCAGAATCCTGGTGCCCAAAGAAGAAGGGAAAGAGACTTAGGTCAGTTGATGTGACCCGCCCATTAGCAAGGTAAACTTGAAAGAGATATACCTGTGGCAGCAGCTGCGCACCTCATGGAGCACTCCCGAACGTCTCAATGCAAGGAGTCATCGGAGGGCGTAAATGCCATTGATTCCGACCAGTTCACGGGCACCGAGAGCAGCATGAAAATACCTAAAGTGACTCCAAGAACCACAGACAACCTAATCTCACTTTGTAGGACGCTGGTTATGGCTCCCATGAATATCTGGAAATTAATCCAGATTGTAGGAAATTACCATCTTTTGCGTGATGTCCCCTAAATCAATTTTTGTCCACTCTGTTTTGCTTGATTTAGACCTTTGAGCAATTTACCCTTTCTAAACAGGAGTCAAGTGCCTGTGCCCCCCCGTTTAAACATGCTTAAACTGGCTCACCCATAACTGCCATATTTAACTTTCCTGAAAGACCATAGCATATTGTGCAGACAACACACCAATGGCATAGACAGGTATGTGTCACTCGTGGACTCCTGCACTTATTGTACCATCCGCTAAAGTGACAGGGAAAACAAGGCTTTAGGCCTATCCTGTCTAGCATGGGCGCAGCAGACTAAAACCTGCTGTACAAACCTGGCAAAATAAACCTTTTTGGGAACCGCGAAACCCTGCTTTTAAATATTAGTGTCACCCCTAAGTACACCTTGTTGCCATAAGGTAGGGTGCCTGATATTTAAAGTGGACCATGTGTGAAATTATAATTGGTCTCCAGAGACTAGGCGCCAAGAGGTATTTTCACTGGCAGGGCTGTAGCTGAATCCTAGAAAATGTCAAAGTGCAGATTATAAATCCTAATCTGCAATTTTTGAGAGGAAATGGTTGCAAAAGTCATACAAAGATTATTCTTAATAAATATTGAAAAGCAAAATGAATGGTAAATTTGGATTTTTAATAAATATTTAGGAAAAGTAACTAGTAGAAACCTTCTTTTCACCTGTAGCATTAGCTAACTGACAGCTAGTCTGCCAGAATTTGACCTTAATGATGTGTGAAAATGTGACCTTAATGGGGTGTGAAAACGGCTCCCGGGGCAGATAAAATGTCCTGGGTGTGAGGAGGTGTTTGTTTTCCGCTTGCAGGAAGACCAGTTATGGTGAACCCAGATACTTCATTAACTTGTACTGGGCTTGCCCTTCAATAAGTCAACATGAGACCTGCGGAAGTCAAACCTTTGTTTCCCAAGCCAGGATCACTCCAAATTCAGTGTGAGGAAAACTAATCCCCGGACCGGTGACCTCATTTCCCTATCCACGCTCTTGGGTGGGCATACAGGCTCTGCACAAGGGAGAAAGGGTTTCCCCATCTTGGATTTTAGAAGTAAGGTGCACTGTGGGATTGTTTGCAGTAGGGTGAACAGGAACTGCTGACAAAGTGAGTACAGTTGCCCCTTTGGAACGTTTTCCCCATTGGTTAAGGAGGAGTCATGAGTCACCCCACCCACTAGCTACTGCCAACCATAAATGTAACCCCTCTATGGGCACCCTTCTTCGAACACTTTCTGAAGCTACCCAAGATCAGAAAAGGACTGAACCCTGTTTGCTATAACCAGAAAGGAGTGCTTAAGGACTGGACTGGCTCCCTCCTGCACCCAGGGCAAAGACTTAGGGCCCGATTCTGATCTTGTAAGGAAAGCCCTCCATACGACTCAGATCTGGAGGGCTTTCCGAGCGAGACATGCTCCGGGAGTCCGAACGAGCGAGTTTGATGCTGCCGTATGCTTACGGACTCGGTTCGCTCGGACTCCCATTGAACTCTATGGGAGCCCGTGTACAGAAGCGCACACAGGCTCCCATAGCAAAAAAGGGGTGGGCGGGGAAAAGAGACACCCTGTGGCGGGCACCCCATGTTGCCCCCCACACTGTGCATGCTTGGATCGTGAGGACCCATGCGCATCCCCCCGTGACCGAACCGGAGGGCTCCGGGTAAAGGGGGGCCTGTTATGGCCCCCCGAAGTCCGAATCCGACAGCCGTTTCGTCTCGATGAGACCGAGGCGATACAGCTGTCCGATTCGTGCATCGTACTCGCTCGGTCGGAAAACGGCTCCATTGCGCGGCACGATTCGGCTACGAATGTGACGGATGGACAGGTTCGGGTTCGTAAACGATTCGCACGGCGCGTACAGGATACTCGCATCGTACTTGGTCGTTCAGAACGGGGGACGATTCGGGCGGAAAGATAGGCTCCGAATCGGATTTGCTCTTTACAAATCCCGTTTGGAGGCCTTCCTCACGAGATCGGAATTGGGCCCTTAGATTCCCAATTCAGTAGGATGACCTCCTTGGTAGCTACAGGGACACAACAAGCGGAAGAACCACTTTTTTCCTGGATGACCAGTTGCCCAGTCACAACTGGACCTATATTGGACCCTACACAAGGCCTTTGCTGAACCAAGCCTCGAAGACCTAAGAGCCCCCCTGAAAGATGGGATCCTTAGGTTAAAAGCAGAGGAAAAAGTGGCTTAACACTGCAAAGTTTTAGAACATAGAAAAGTTTTGATATCAGGCCACCAGAGGACCAGGATCAACCACTAGAGCAGATCTGGTGAAGGTGCGACTTTGCTGGACTGAAGAAACCGGTTTGTCCTGCATGAAGCTTCTCCACAAAAGCAAATATGTTTTAGCGGGCCCCTGGTAAGAGGATATTTGACCCTGTGGATCCCTCTTCAGAGACAGCCTGACGTCTTGCACCACTGGAAATTTGAGTTCCATTTTAGAGGTCAAGTCTCAAGGTAGAAATCTTGACCAGGCAAAGATGCTGAATGTATTTTGGGAGCAAAATTTGACTTTTTCTGCTCTGAGCTTTTCCTGCCAAAATTAGTGGTTTCAACAAGACCTTGCTCAACACATATCCGACTTTGGTGAGACCTTCCCGTCTACAGTCTGCTGCCTTGCCCAGTTCAAAGATTCTCACTTAGATAATGCAGACTAGGGCCGAAGGCAAAATCCTCGTATGGGTCATTCTGCTTGGTCTGTCTAATGTCGGGATCGATTGCGGTAAGCCTTAAAGTATGCCTAGATCCCAGTATACCGTGACCATGGTCTATCATTCGTGCCTAGCACTTTTTGGTACTATTTTCTCTTAAAAACCTCATATATCCGGTTCCCCGTATTCAATTTTTGTCGTTTTGGTGTCATTTTGTGTAATAAATTTTACTTAATTTTTCTAATGCTATTGTTCGGTGTTTTGACATTATCTCTCCATGAGAAAAGGGCTTAAGGATGCAGAAGGAAAGTACTTAATTGTTGGAAGCTGTTGGACCTGGCCCTTTGTGCAGGGTTATCCCCAAACATTTTGCCTTCTTCCTCCTATTTTTCCTGACCTGTTGTTGGTTTTAGGACTCTGGGACCTTTACCACTGCTGACCAGTGCTAAAGTGCAAGTGCTCTCTGTCTAAATTGTATTGGTGATTGGTTTATCCATGATTGGCATATTTTATTTATTAGTAAGTCCCTAGTAAAGTGAACTAGAGGGGGCCCAGGGCCTGTAAATAATCAAATGTTACTAATGGGCCTGCAGCACTGACTGTGCCACTCACATGAGTAGCCCTGCATACATGTCTCAGACCTGCCACTGCAGTATCTGTGTGTGCAGTTTTAAACTGCCATGTCGACCTTGCAACTTGCCAGGCCCAAACCTTCCCTTCTTTTACATGTAAGGCACCCCTAAGGTAGGCCCAAGGCAGCCCCATGGGCAAGGTTCAGTGTATTTAAGAGGTAAGACATGTACTGGTGTGTTTTACATGTCGTAATAGTGAAATGCTGCTAATTTAGTTTTTTCACTATTTCAAGAACTATCTCTCCCCTAGGGTAACATGGGTATTGCCTTGAAATATCATTCAAGTGTCATTTCCCTTTGGGAGCAGATAGAAATTTGGAGTTTGGGGTCTCTGAACTCACAATTTAAAAATACATCTTTTGGTGGAGTCGGTTTTTAAATTGCATGTCTGAAAATGCCACTTTTAGAAAGTGGACATTTTCTTGCTTAACCATTCTGTGTCTCTGCCTGTCTGTAGAATACATGTCTGGGATGGCTGACAGTTGGGCTCTTGTGCATTCACTCTAGGAAGTCAAACAAGGGGAGCTGAGGTGCGGCTTGCGGTGCAGAGACAGAATATTGAATAAAAAATATTGAGTTGCAATAAAATTGAGTTTTACATATCCTGGTTCAGAAATATCGACAGCAAGAATATCGTGATCAAGAATATAGACTTAAGGTAAGAAATATCGATTTTTAAAATATCTAAGTGTTTAATATCGTTTGCAAAAATATAGTTGTTAAAAATATCGTTTGTTTATTAATGTTATGTATTTTAGTATATATGTTATATGTATGTGTTGTATGTTTTTTGTATAAGAATTGTTTATATTTTTAATATATGCGTTACATTTTTAGTAGTTATTAATTTTTTTTTATTAGAATTTTGTGTCTTTAGTTCCGTAGCCGGTTGTGGGTTTATAGGGGAATAGGGTGGGAAGTAATTTAATTATATTACATTTATTGATTATTTTTTATTGATTAATATTTGTTTAATTGAGATGTTATAGTGTTAAATGTGTAAAGTAATTTATTATTAATTAATTAATAACTGGCTGTTAATTTTAATCAATTAATTGGTAATTAGTTATGGTAATTGTGTAATTAATTTTAGGTGTGTGTTGTGGTGTTTATAGGTGTTACGGGTGGGAAGTAATTTATTTTTAATTGATGAATTAATAATTGGATGTTAATTAATTTTATTTAATTAATTGGTAATTAATTATGGTAATTTTGTAATTAATTTTAGGTGTGTGTTTTGGTATTTATAGGAGTAAAGGGTGGGAAGTAATTTGTATTTAATTAATTAATATATAGTTGTTAATGTTAATTATTTGATATTTATTTTGGGTAATTGTTTATTTTTTTGTCTGTTGGGTGGGTATTAAATACATTTTAATTACTCTATTATTAGTTGTTAATAGTAATAGTTTTTAATTTATAAATATAAGTTTTAATTGTGTTTTATTATTTTAGAGTTTAATTTAGGTATGTGTTGTGGATATCATATTTTTAAAGTGTGTAGTCAATTAATCTTTATTAGTTTTTATTATTAATAATATTTTTTAATTGATTATTAATTATGTTAATTTGGGAGAAAAATGAATTAAAATTGTTGAAGTTTTGTTATTGGTGTGGTGTTATAGGGTAGGAAATACAATAAATACATTTATGTATTAATTTATTTGTTTCTAAATATTTTCTAGTTTAAAATATTATTTTTTATACATTTATTTATTATTTTATATTATATATTATTTGTAGGTTTTTTATATGTAATTAATATTATAATATTTTTTCTTTTTATATATTTAATATATTTGATTTTTCATTTCTAGATATTTATTTATTTTTATGATTTTTTATAATTTTTAATGCTTTTTATTTTTGTTTTAACTGTTTGAGTGTGAATAGTAATTTTTGTCTCTTCGTTATCCAACACTTTCCCTAATGTTGCACTCACTGGAGTGGGAATAGTTATTTTTAACTCTCCGCTATCCAGCGCTTTCCCTACTGTTGCACTCACTGGAGTGGGAGTAGTAATTTTGACCCCTCCACTAACCAACACTTTCCCTACTGTTGCACTCACTGAAGTGGGAATAGTAATTTTTACCCCTCCGCTATCCAACACTTTCCCTACTATTGCACCCACTGGAGTTAGAATAGTAATTTTTACCCCTCCGCTATCCAACACTTTCTCTACTGTTGCAGTAACTGGAGTGGGAATAGTAATTTTTACCCCTCCGCCAGCCAACACTTTCTCTACTGTTGCACTCACTGGAGTGGGAATAGTAATTTTTACCTCTCCGCTAGCCAACACTTTCCCTACTGTTGCACTCTTTGGAGTGGGAATAGTAATTTTTACCCCTCCGCTATCCAACACTTTCCCTACTGTTGCACTCACTAGAGTTGGAATAGTAAATTTAATTCTTCCGCTATCCAACACTTTCCCTACTGTTGCACTGATTGTATTGGGAAATTTAAGATTAAATATTTTTTAATCGTTTAATGTTTTAATTTATTATAGAATGCTTTTTTATATTTTAAATTGATACATATATATATATTTTATTTTTATATCATTTTAAACTTTTAAAATTAAATATATTAGTTTAATCATTTTAAAGTAAATATATATATGTATAAATTATTGTTTGTGTTTATTTTTTTTAAATTAAGTTTATTTGTTATATTTTGTTAAAATGTATATTAAATTTAATTTATTTTGTTAAAATTAATCTTAATATTTAATATATATTATTTTATTCTATATATATATATATTTAAATCGATATTTTTTACATCGATATTTTTTACATCGATATTTTTGATTCAATATTTTTGTACTTACCTGTTTAGGTATGGGAGTCAATATTTTTGTAGTCTATATTTTTTATTCAATATTTTTAACATAGATATTTATGTCGTCGATGTTCTATCAGTGAACCGTGGCTTGCATATCCTGATGGGCCATCACCAGGCCGATGGGCCTTCCTGAGCTAGAGTAGTGGGAGGAGTTGTCACTGACATCTGAATAGGGCTGTGCCTGTCCTCACACAAAGCTGTCTCCACCTCCCTGTAGTGTGTCTGGAGCCAGGTCAGGGAAAGGCAGGGTATTGTGTACTACAAAGACTTTCCTTTGAAGTTGGCCTACTTCAAAGGCAGAAAGGGGTATAAGTATTGGACCTCTGACACCCCAAAAGCAGAACACTTGTGTACTGAGGACATTCTGCCAGGAAGAAGAGCTGGATGCTGTAGGAGGGACTGCCACTCTGCCTGTTGCTTTGTTGTGCTGGCCTGGTGCTTGCTGCTTCTGTCCTGGGAGAGAAAGGACTGGGCTTTGGTTTCTACATCCTGCTTCAAAGGTTCGCCAAGGGCTTGTGCGTGCTTGCCTCCTGTTAAAAAGTATCAGGGCCATCAAAGACTTCACCTACCAGTGCCTAGGCTCTTCTGCTGAGAACCCTGACTTGCCAAGTGGTGCCAAATCCAATTCCTAGGCCCTTGGAATTGTAAGTTGGTGATCTAAAGAGAAAATTCATGCATCCACTCCCATCCTTGCACAAGATTGACGCATCGCTGCTGCCTGCACCGAAGCGTGGTTTCCGATAAGCGCATCGATCACGGCTTTCCCCGCAGGACCCAGATTGCCGTCTCACTGAGTCAGAAAAATCGCCGCAGTCCCGAGCACCATATCACCAACGTCCATGACACCGGCTCCGACTCCAATGCAGCACCTGGTTGTTGGCTGTGGAATTGATGCAGCACCAGCTTTGTGGCTAGAAAATCGATGCAGCGTCAGCTTCGCTACTGTTGTAATGACGCAGCGGGTCTGGATTTTCGACACATCGTCCCTCGACAGCGATACTTCATCGACGCCGCACCGCAGAAAGGAACCGAGGCTGCGTATCCGGAAATCAACGCATCGCCTCCCCTTCCAGTAAGGAACCAACGCATCACCTCCCCTGCCTAGTAGTATGGAACTGACACATCACCTCCCTTGGCAGTAAGGAATTGACACATCACCTCCCCTGTGGAGTAAGGAACTGACACATTGCTTTGCTTTTCTGACACCTCACCTACCATGAGCCTGCTTCATCTTTGATTTTTGACGCATTCAAGGTATTTGTGCTGAAAGAAACACATCTATTGATTTCTATGGAATTAACTTTCTTAATTTTGGAAAGTGATATCTTGACTTGTGTATGTTGGATCTTTGTCGTTTTGGTCTTGTTTTATTCAGATAAATATTGGCTATTTTTCTAAACTTGTGTGGACTCTGTGTTTAGTGTTTTCACTGTGTTACTATATGTACAAATGCTTTACACATTGCCTCTGAGATAAGCCTGACTGCTCATGCCAAGCTACCAAGGGGGGTGAGCAGGGGTTATCTTAGCTGTCTGACTCCCTTACCCTGACTAGAGTTAGGGTCCCTATTTGGACAGGGTGCAAACCACTGCCAACTAGAGACCCCATTTCTAACAGAAGCAGATTAGATGGGAGATATATTGCACTCATCAATATGTATGCACCAAACAAAGGAACAGGCCCTATTTCTGGACACTGTCTACTGCAAAACTGCTAATGTCAAACCATACCCATTGATTGTTGTATAGTGGTGTTAGGCAGATGTATCTCAACAGCTGTGGGCATCAGGCCGACATTAATCTATGATATAGATAAACAGCAGAACGTGTTTAAAGAAATGGAAAATATAGGGACAGCTGCCCAACCTTCGGCCATTTATGCTGATGGAAAGGAGAAATTATTCAACTTAGTGGAGATGATTTGATTATAAAGCATACCTGGCTTAAGATCATGTCAAGAATATGAGACCAGCTGTCAGGGTGCGACTGGGACAAACTAGGTCGGTGCAATGGTTACTGGAGCGAGGCACACGACAGGGATGCCCCCTGTCTCCACTGCTTTTTGCCTTGGCTTTAGAGCCGATGACGGTATGGGCCAGACGAGATTTGGGTCCCTGGGGTATACCAGTAGGGAATAGCATTCATCTTGTCTCATTATATGCGGATGACGCACTGTTTTACGTTACATCCCCGCGTGAGGCGACTCCGAAACTCTTGCAATTGCTGGATCAGTTTGTGGCATATTCGGGACTACGCCTTAATAGACGCAAGTCTTGGTGTTTTATCCCTAGCAGGTTTAAGAGAACCAACTGGAGGAGTTGCCCAAATTGGGACTAAGATGGGAAATAGACCACTTTAGGTACCTGGGTGTGCAGGTAGTACACGGGGCTACAAAGCTACTTCAATTGAACACGAATAGGGTAATCAAGTCCTTGTGGCATTCAGTAGTATTCTGGAACACGTTGCCTCTGTCCTTAATGGGTAGAATAGCAGTGGCAAAGATGGTTGTGTTGCCGAGATGGCTGTACGCCTTACAAAACACGCTGTGTGATATCCCAACGAAGGTATTTCGACAATTGAATTCAATACTGATATCCCTCTTTTGGGCCGGGGAAACGTTGTAGAGTGGCACTGCAGGTCCTCTTCAAGAGGTACGAGGAAGGGGGGCTGGGGGTACCCAGGCTAGACCTATATTACTACGCGGCTCACCTTCAGCATGCGGTGCAGTGGTTGGATCAGGGTGACAACTGGGAAAAACGTTTACTTAGCGGCCAGGTGCTGCCAGAGAATTTACCTATTATGTTGATGGAAGTGGCAGGTGTGAGTGCGGAATTACCATATATAGTCAAACAAACTGCATTCCTATGGCAAAAGTTTGTGGAAAGGGTGCTGGGGCGGGCTCAATTCCACCCGGAGTTATCCATCTGGCAGTTAGCACCAGTGCGCAGAATGGTAGCACACATGTCCTTCCAGGCCTGGAGGGAGGGGGGATGCCTGGTCCTAGCGGACTTATATGTGAATGACACCTTCATTATTTTTGAACAGGCATGTGAAGGATTTAATTTGAGACAGGGACAGTACCTCCAATATGCAGGTTTGGTGGAACTGGTCAGGGTCACATGGCCCACTTATACAAACCTGCCTCAGACGACCGAGACTCTTGATGTACTATTGACGTGTGGCAGCGGGCGTAGGCTAGTATCGCTGCTATATAATGCCATGAGAGTGGACACGAGGTCCCTAGCCCTTAAGGCATGGGACGCATGGAATGAGGCGATACCAAAGGGGATGATGGACGGAGCGTTAGAGCAAATCAAACACTCACCCCCAGTCAAATGATCTGGGTTTAATCCATCATCATTCTTTAGCTCACTCCACCACCCCAGTTCAGACATGGCCATATGCATATCAGTCTGACCCTGTGCCTCATGGGAACAGTCCAGCCCGAACTGCCAAGCCATGTCTTCCCTGGACCGGAAACAAGCATCCTGGGACCGGTTTCGGGTTCAAAACCCTCATCAGCCAGGCTATCTTGAATCCAGTGGCAAAGGGAGCAAGGGACCCACGTCTGGGCATACCCTGCCAACTTAGGGCGAACAAAGCGATACCAAAGGGGATGATGGACGGAGCGTTAGAGCAAATCAAACACTCACCCCCAGTCAAATGATCTGGGTTTAATCCATCATCATTCTTTAGCTCACTCCACCACCCCAGTTCAGACATGGTCATATGCAAATCAGTCTGACCCTGTGCCTCATGGGAACAGTCCAGCCCGAACTGCCAAGCCATGTCTTCCCTGGACCGGAAACAAGCATCCTGGGACCGGTTTCGGGTTCAAAACCCTCATCAGCCAGGCTATCTTGAATCCAGTGGCAAAGTGAGCAAGGGACCCACGTCTGGGCATACCCTGCCAACTTAGGGCGAACAAAGCGATACCAAAGGGGATGATGGACGGAGCGTTAGAGCAAATCAAACACTCACCCCCAGTCAAATGATCTGGGTTTAATCCATCATCATTCTTTAGCTCACTCCACCAGCCCAGTTCAGACATGGCCATATGCAAATCAGTCTGAACCTGTGCCTCATGGGAACAGTCCAGCCCGAACTGCCAAGCCATGTCTTCCCTGGACCGGAAACAAGCATCCTGGGACCGGATGGAATGAGGACCTGCAGGTTCCGCTATCAGAGAAAAGCTGGGTGAAGGCATGTGCATTAACACGCAAGGTTTCCTGTAATGCCCGCCTGAAACTGCTGCATTATAATTTCCTGCAGTGGGTATACATGACCCCTGTGGGGCTCTATCGTATAGATGCTATCCGCCCCCACGAATGTCCCAGATGACGTAGGGCCCATTTGGGATTTATGCACCTGGCGTGGGAATGTCCAGACGTACGGCCATATTGGATTAATATAGTAACGAGGGTACGCATAGGGGTGGGAATATCAGTGGAGGACAAGCCAGAGCATTGCCTTCTGGGGCTGGTGCCACAACCCAGGAAGCAGAAAATGGCAAATAAATTGCTACAATTAACTCTGGGTTGGCCAAACGGAGGGTGGCTATATGTTGGATGAGTGAGTGGGCCCCGACATTTGAAAGGTGGTTAAGAGATGTTGAAGAGTGGTCTCTTACAGAAGAGTTGCATATGAAAGCTTGTGAGAAAGACGAAAAGCTAGTTGAGGACGTTGCTCTATGGAGGGAATTATGCAGGGAGCTACTACACCCAACGGTAAATGGAAATGGAAATGGTCAGGACGATGGATCTGACAGCAGTAGCGATGTGTAATGTCGGTGATTGTGCAACATTATAAGCATGAATGTTATTAAGTCTCCCGGTATGTCATGGTTATATGTACAACAGCAATGTGCGCTCTGGACTCTGATGTAAAATGGCAATAAGATGCTGCTGTAATTCTATGTATGACCGCTCACTTACTGTTTGAAAAATTCAATAAATAAAGTTTATAAAAAAAAGATCATGACAAGAAGGACAAAGATGGCAGACTACTTGCATGGCTAGCAAACCATGACAACAGAGTGTCAACTATAACTAGGAATTTTTGGGACATAGCTGGTAAGTTAGTACATTCTCAGGTTGACATTAGCTGTGTCTTTGGTGCGTTTTATGAATCCTCATATGCCTATCCGTGTAACTGTTCCACACAAACAATGCAGACATTTATTGAAGCTGCGTGATTAAGTTCAATACCCCCTGATGAGGATGAGATACTGGATGCTGACATCATTGTGCAGGAAGTAATTGGGGCAGTAAAGGGCATGGTGAGGGACAAAGTACTGGGCTCAGGTGTTTTACCCATTGAATTTTGTGCGATGTACATAGACATGCTGGCACACAAGCTAGACAAGATGAATAATTATGAAAAGAGGAACCATGAGCTACCTTCCATGGCATGAGAAGTGCTGATTGTATCTCTCCCAGGCAGAGAAGAAACACCATTGGAATTGGTCTCTTACAGGCTTTTATTAATGCTCAACCCAACGCCTTTCCAGAATTCAAGGGTTGATACAGCCTGACAAGAGTGGGTTCATCCCTAACCGTAATAGAGTGATGAACATCAGAAGGCTGATTTGGGTATCGACCTATCTTTTAGCTGACTGTCCAGATGCAGTCATATGGGCTATTGATATTGAAAAAAACATCTGCTTCCTTATACTAGCAGTTCCTATATCAGGTTATGAACAATATGGTTATTGGCTTAGGGTTCAGGCAGTGGACACAATTGCTGTATACTAAGGCCAATGTACATGTCCGAACGGGAAGGATTATATTGCAGTCATACTTAGTGGGTAGTGGTATTGACCAGGGTAGCCCATTGACTCCTATCCTTTTTTCCGTAGCACCGGCGCTCTAGCGAGTACCATTAGACAGGGCAAACATTAACATTGCCTATGATTGGGAGGATTGCTCTAGTGAAGATGATAGCGCTGCCACTACAACTCTGTTTTCTACTCTATTGATCAAAATACCCAAGAAAGTGTTCCAAGAGATAGATTCAATACTGTTAGGCTTAGTATGGAGAGCGGCCAGGCGTAGAGTAACATTGTCCAAGTTGAGGCTCCCTGTCTTGGAAGAGGGGTCGGCAGTCCCAAATTTGGAATTATACTATCTGTCTGCTCCACTGTAGTGGGCTGCCAGGTGGAGGAGTACGAACGCTACACAGAAAGCAGACCAAGCCTTAGATGTATCCTCGATGGAGCTATTGATACTTGCATTGTTCAGACCTACAGGGAAATATTTTGGACGATGCTCTTAAAAATTGTTGGAGAATGGTAGCACTGCAAACGTGAACGCAGGTGCCCTGTGCTCTGGAACTCCCACTAATGATCATGCTAACCCTCCCTCATAGGGGACACGGAAAGGCATCTATAGTTGATTAGACAAGGGAGTAGAAAGTATTGGGGACCTGTTTGCGAATGGAGGGACCTTTCTTCGCTATGGACCCACTATGAAGGGTCTGCTCAAACTCTGTAGGGTGGGTCAAGTTGGACTTGAGACACATCAGGGGTTAAAAATGCTATGCACAATTGATGGCAAACATAAAGCCAAAACACTGTTATATAGACTGTCTGGGGATCACACAAAGTGTACATTGGAGCATCTTAGGGACACAAGAATACCTGACATAGCCACACAGATTAGCGAGGAGGAATGGGAGAGGGCATTAAGAAATGCTACTAAAATCTCCAGATATCAATCAATTTTATTACATACACCAGACGTATGTTACCTTCAAAAGGATTAATAAGATTTCTCCAACTATACATGCTGAGTGCCCTTGATGTGGGAAAGTAGGTACTGATTTCATGCACATACAAGCTTGCATTCTTATTAGCAGCAAATGGTGGACATTCCCAACACAGCCAAGGACAGAAGGATTCAAAGAGTTCTTGAAATGTACTTATTGAGACTATACCCAAGATCGAAACTGACTAAAGCCATCAGTAGATGTTTTGATCTGCCTATGGTCCTTGCGAAACGTCACCTTGCTATGTGCTGGAAGGCTGAAAATGGTCCTGACATCCAGGTCTTGCATAGGGAATTATTAAATTGGGCATCCAGTGAGAACAAATCCCTTCAAAGTGAAATGAAAAGGTGCATAAGGCGAGAGGGCAGAGCCAGTGCTTGCAACACTATCATTGCTGTGATCCCTAATGTGGAAAGAGATCAAGGACAACTCCAAATGTGACCACACTCTGATGTCACTTTCTAGGGGTCGGTGTGCACCCCCATCTCACATCTGACTTCAGCTAGCAGCCACCCTCCTCCATCCCACAATATGCTCTCCCTACCATCCTAGGCTCACATAGGTGCTGGGATTTGAAGTTTGACTCATTTCTTTCCCTATTACCTTCTTGGATATAGAATTCAACCTGATCACTGGTTAATTATGCGGATATGTTAAAATATCCGGGACTGCGTTTCTTTTTCTTTAATGCTACCAAGGCATGGCAAAAAGAACCTGGGATTATGTATATATGGCACAGTACAAACGACATGATACAATAATCTTGTGATTGAGGAATAAAAATATGAAATGCTTGTTCCTATGGCTCTTGGATGATTGCTTTGATAAAACAGTCAAATATGTTTAAAAAGAAAATATACGTTCTTTTAAAATGACCAGCAACAACACCACTGCCTTTTTTCACAACTTGGTAAGAGGATATTTAAAAAAAAAAAAAAAAAAAACACGAACTAACAAAACAAAACCACCAAACTGCAGGAAGCGGATATCAGATCTCTTCACCAAAACGTCAGAATAGTAATTATGAGTGTGGAGAAGGAAGGAAATGAGATACTGAATGTTAGTGATAACTGCATATTGGGACAGTTACAACATTTTCTGAAAACGCATATAATTGAATTCAAAGAATTAAGTCAGAATGTATTATTATATATTTTTAATATTCTATATGCAGAGTGCAGATACACCCGAAGGGGTCTCCTGGCACTGACGGTGCTGGCATGAGGCGAAGATAAATGGAAAATACCTGGCCCCAGGGAGCCAAGTTTTCAGCAGTTTGCGATAAACAGGGCAGTTGGTCTGTTCGTGGAGAGAGAACAGGCGTGGGTACCACTATTTTGCAGTCAGGAAAGAAAAGGCACGACTGCCCTGATGAATCTTATGGATTTTAGGACTTGACAGAAGCCTGACACAAGAGGACTGAATCACTGAGACCGAGGAGCAATTAAAAAACAGGCTCTTCAGAAAGACAGCTTCCCCACTTTGGTTTTCGGCAAATACAGAAACCTTTAAAAACAGTCTGTGCTATCTCTCCTAAAGCTAACTTTGCACTTTCTTTCAGGACTTACTGTTCATGTCACAGCGTACTAACCACTGAAGCGAAAAATAGCTCTGTTTACATTGCAGAACTAACATGGTCTACTGTACATCTGCTTGCATTTACCTCTAAAGTTGGCCTCAACGATCCTTACAAGAAAATAGGCGTTTTGCTTCCGCAGCTGCCATTAATATTTCCAATCTGATTTCTGGGCAGTTGTATAGTGAGGACACGTTTAAGTCTCCTTAATAACATGTTCTGATTTTAAGTTAACGCTGAGGCGGGTGTGGTCATAAATGATTTAGTTCTATAAAAGCAGAATATAATGTAATATGTGTTGTTTGCGGCTATGTAGATGACTGCGAAGTCACATGCTGATTGCTCAAAATCAACTAACATTTCATTGTTGTTTTATTGTTCTGGTTTACTGCATTTCGGGGGATTGTTATGTCCTGGTGGATTTGGGCAACCAGAATGGGAGGGGATTGATGCATATCGTTGTTTACAATGGAATTTTTATGAGACACTCCTCAAGAGGGGGGCAATGGGATGTCAACGATTCATGTGCTGCCTTGGATGTCTATTTCTGCCTACCTGCTGAATAGAAGGCCTGCATAATCCCCAGGCAGAAACAATATCCTTTCTGTGGAACAAGCAGGCACAACCCCTGCAAGATGAGACAAGTCCTATCATATTTAGACCGCCATCAGGTCCAAATAGCACTATTGCAAGAAACGCACATAGATCTGCGATTGGCATCCATCTTCGCCTAACGCTGGGCAGGTGTTGGAATTGCAACTGGTTAGAATGTGGTGGGGGAATAGAATGTAGATGGTTGAGGATGAGAGGGTTCCTGAAGCGATTGTTGAGGAGACTGGGGAACGGAGTGGACTCAGTGCGAGGTGCTGTTGGTATTTATCTTGTGTCGTACTGATGAATAAAGCACTTACCAACTTGCAACTCGGTTTCTAACCATCATTTGAGTGGCATGGAGTGGGTACATGTTTCATCTTTTCGCAACCAGTTTCCTGTGTCTGCGTGTCCTCCATTTCTTTTCAGTAGCTGTGCAGCCTGAGCCTCGATTCCCCCGTGACCGAACATTTTTCATTCACGTCCTTTCAGAAGCAAGTGAGGAACATGGCTTAGTTCAACGGCAAGTGAGGACCCGAACAGTGTCCGTAGCGCTACGCATTTCCAGGTGGAGCCAGTGTAGCACTCAGGAAGATAGGCCCAGGTGATGCGTACAAGCTTACCGAGGGGCTTGCTGCATCGGCCATATTGAATTGGATTGCAGTGCGCATTAGTTCACTGCGTATTGCCAGGAGAAGCCATCATTGTGCTTTAAGGTAAGAAAGCAAGTTTATTTAGACAATTGTCCATAAAACATTCTAAAACACAATTGACAATTAAAATCATTGAAGACACCCCATCCTAACTACCCAACACCCCCTACCCACTACAGTTCTTCATTAAAACTCTGTTTAACAGATCGTAAAAATCAAGCATTTCCAACAGCCACACCTAAACAACGCATTTCTGTTATCAGCTCCACAGCTTTCCTCCTATGGAGAACATCATATTTAAAAAACAGTGGTCTTAAACATTTTATTCGATTTGCAAGATAAAAAACACAGTCTATTAATATATGCAGTATAGAACATTTAACTTTCAGAGGGCAGGGGCAGAGACCACTATTATCCTGGACCCTAGCTCGATATACGCAGGATAAATAAATTGGATTACATCCCACCCTAGCCCTCAGTATTTCATTTCGGAAGTCTGGGTCTGATAACTGTGATAAATAAGGAAAAACAGTGTCCTGGCCCAGAGTGGGGATTGAGAAGCTGATGGATGGTTTCTTACTCAGATAAGATAGATCATTCAATTAACACACCAAGGTGACAGATTCTTTCAACGCATGCTTTCCTGGGAAGGGGGACCAAGATGTAATTGTACCACTGTCTGAATAAAGGTTCCTAAGAGTAATTATTCTATTTCGTACAACCTTTGCCCACATTCTTTCACTACATTGAATATCCACCCAGCACAATTTGGAGACTTTAGACACCTCACCATTCTCCAGGAATGTATTAAATTATCTTAGGGCCCGAATTGAGGCCATCAGGCTCCGGGAGACCAGTTTGCACTCTCTCCTTATGGCCTGAACCATAGTACCCTGGGGGAGGTAAAAAAGCCTTCTAAAGACTACCCCTTCTAATCTGTCCCATTCATATGACAGATCGAAGGCAAACACCTCTCCTCCGTATAAACCCAGCGGGGTATCTTCCCTTCGTAAGCCCTTAGTAGTGGCATATGAGAAAGCCCCCCAAATCTACTATGAAAGCTTGATAGACAGCTGGCCTGCAATAAGGCCTTCTGCTTGATGCCATCCCAGTGCATACCCCAGTTCAAGTTCCTCCTGAAGGTTAAGCCCAAATATTTGTATTGGTCGACTTGCTCCACCTCCCGTGTATCTAAAAACCAGTTAAATTTCTTTACTTTTTCCCCAAATACCAAAATCTTGGTCTTTTCCAAGCTAATATGGAGCTGGTTCTGCTTACTGTAAGTTGCTAGAGCATTTAGTTTCCTCTGCAGACCAATAGGGGTATAATCCAATAATACCAAGTCATCTGCATAAAGCAGACAAACAATGTGCCGATTCCCAATTTTAGGTGAAAAGGAGTTAGATTGGGAAATAGAAGAGGGAAGGTCGGCTAGAAATAGACTAAAAAGCAGGGGTGCTAAAACGTATCCCTGCCGGAGACCGTTATCAATAGGGATTCTTTGAAATAAGCGACCCGACTTATCTAACTCAACCTGGGCCCAGTTACCAGAATGCAAGGATTGGAGTACACTAAGGAGGTTTAACGGGAGCCCCCAGGCGGCAAGTTTCCCCCATAGGGTATCCCAATCCACAGAATCAAAGGCTGTCCTGAAATCTACAAACCAGCAGCACAGCCTTTGATTTACCTCCAGGGCTTTCCGAATAATGGCCCATAGTGCAAAGCAATGATCCATAGTGGAATGACCCTCCCGAAAACCCACCCTGCTCTATTGGGATTCTCTTGGTTTCAATAGCCCAGTCTTCTAGCTTAGATAAAATAATCTTAGAAAAGATCTTTAGTGTGATATCAAGAAGGCTAATTAGCCTATAATGTTTTGGGTCTGTGCCACTCCCTTTTTTTAAAATGGGTTTCACTATTGACCCTTTGGAAGAAAAGGGATAAAGGCTGGACATAGCAATCCAGCTAAATAAGGAAGATCATTGTGCCTTAAAAAGTAGGCCACATATACGCGTGTATCTAGTGGCTTGCACGTCAGCCAACTTAGATTGGGTGGCCTATCTGACTGAATTTGACTGATGGCCGACATTTTGAATTGGGATTGACTACAATACTTTACCTTAGGAGTGAATTTTGCTTTCAGTGAAGTGGGTACCTTATTTAAAGTACTGTGCTGCAAAGTGCTCACCTTGCTATGCTGAAACTTTAGACATTGGTCAACATCTGAAATATTAAAATGTAGTCCTGCAGTTACAATAATGGAAAGTATCAGTGCACCTCCTGCTCTTTTATCTGCACTAGGGGTACCTCATTTATGCTGGATACAATGGAAGGAAGCATTTGAAGCATACTTGGATGCCAATGATGGAGAGACATTCCCTAACTAAAAGAAGAAAGCATTACTTATACACAACTTTGGACCAGAAGGTAGAGATATTGTAAAAACATTACAATTACAGGAAGTGAGAGTGCAATTACACCAAGAAGGTGCATCTGGTTAAGTGATAGCAGTAGAAGTGGTAGATGAGTATGCCAATGTGATGAAATCATTATACAGAAGATTTTCTCCTACAAGGAATGTTGTGTTGGAAAGACAAAAATTCTTACAGAGGGCGCAACAACAAGGGGAATCGATCGATTACGTTGTGTCTGCTTTACGACAACTAGCAGTCACTTGCAACTACAGTGAATTCAAGGATGAAATCATTTGTGACCAGTTAATTGAGAAAACATATAAGTAGATTCAAGAAAGGTTGTTCTCCACTGAAGACCCTAATTTAGAATTGCTGTCACCATAGCTAGGGCAATTGAAAATTCTGATGCATACGTCAAGGAACTGTCAGGCCATGTTGATGCAGGAACTCCTAAAATAGTGAATGCACTTTAGGCAAAGGATGGACGCAAGGGTGGAAAGAAAGTTGTCTATGCAGAAAGAAAAAAGAACAAAATAAGTGATGTCACTGTGTGCTTTAGGTATGGAAGTCATAATCATCATGTGGCTACTGCTAAGAATTGCCCTGCATTGTCTCTAACATGCTTTAAGTGCAATCAGAAGGGGCATTTTGCAAGAGTATGTCAAAGCATGCGTAAATCTGTGGTATCTCTGGTAGAATAGAACACACTAGCCCATGACAACAATGATATGATTTTGGCTGTTACCATGGGTGAAGGAAGCAATAGTATTTAAGCTGCCACTGATGATGTTGTAGGAGAGTTAAAACATTTTTGTAGGAAACAGCCTTTATGCAATGTTGTAATTAATGGCGTAAATGTGTGCTTGTTGACAGATTCAGGCTCACCTTTTACTTTGATTGACCTTGAAGGTTTCTTGAAATTTAAACCACAGGAGCTTCAACCTTCCACTACAAAAATGTGTGCATATGGAGGTAAGAAAAATTGAGGTTGATGACCAATTTGACAGGCTATTTGAGTTTGATAGAAAATCTGCCCGAGGGGTGGTATATGTGGCAAAAGAGGGTTCAAATTTGTTGGGCTGGCCTGAGCAAGGGCAGTTGGACATGATTTTAGACCCTAATCATCTGGATTGTGTGATCTCCAGGTCTACACTGATGCTTGCATATATGAGCGTTTCTCCGGAAAACCAGTGGGTAAATAAGTTTCCCAGGGTATTTAATGAACAACTAGGGAGATTGAAAGGGTTCTAGCATAGAATTGTGTTGAG
Organism: Calotriton arnoldi; assembly: GCA_963921515.1. NCBI lineage: Eukaryota > Metazoa > Chordata > Amphibia > Caudata > Salamandridae > Calotriton > Calotriton arnoldi. Next base: position 702,142 of record CAWUFW010000816.1, on the reverse strand, counting down.
AAAAGGATCCACTCCTGTGGCGCACAAAGTTCGTAGCTAGCCTTTGTCTTTAAGACGGAATTTACAAAACAAGTTAGATAAAAGGACGAACTGGATGTTAAAGAGCCTGTTTGTGTATGGATTTAAGTGATCTCAACCACAGCATATAGGTTGACAGAGAACCCTTACCTAACATTAGCAAAATGTTAAGTACGTTGGAGGGTGCCACGGTGTTCACTACCTTAGACTTGTCGGCAGCTTATCACCAGGGAGTTTTGTGTAGAGAATCAAGACATCTGACCTCATTTGTAACTCCGGAGAAAGCGTTTCACTTTTAGCGTATGCCGTTTGGACTAGCATCTGCCATGTCAGTGTTTCAGAGGCTTATAAAGGAAATACTTAGAGTCTGGGAGAGTGCCCTGTATTTTCAGGATGATGTACTAGTTTTTGGCCAGGATCTCCAGCAACACAATATGCGTCTTGACAAAGTTTTATGCATTTTACAAGACCAAGGGATAACTCTTCAGAGTGACGTGTAAATTTGAGGAGACAGGGGTGGCCTATTTAGGACATCACATATCTAAAGATGATATTAACCCCAAAGTAAAGTTGCTAAATGCAATTGGGGCAGCCCACATTCTATTTAACAAAGACCAATTGAGGTCTTTTTTAGGGTTAGCAGAATTTTACTCTACATTTATTCCTCATTTAGCTGATCAAACTAGTCCCCTTAGAAACCTTCGATAAAAGAGAATATTATTTGTGTGAAATGAAGCGTGCCAGGTTGCTTTTAGTAAAATATGTTTTGACATAATGTCGGCCGATCCTTTACAGTTATTTGAACCTAAGGATAGTAGTATCATTGTAACTGATGCTAGCATTTTTGGGTTGGGTGCTGTTCTCATGCATAAGAGGAGTGATGGGAAAGAGGATGTGGTTGCTTTTTGCATCCAGAGCACTCAGAGGTGCAGAGCATACTTATTTTACCATAGAGAAGGCAGTCTTAGCACTATGGTGTGGTTCTCATACATGTGTATGGGGGGACTTTTTTCTAAGAACGGATCACAAACCATTGATTGAGCTGTCCAGCACAAAAGTAGTGCTAATGCTACACTCAGAATTGCCAAGTGGCAATATCAATATCATACTCAACTATAAAGTTGAGTATGTTCCAGGCAGCAAAAAAGGAATCGCAGATTTTTTGTCAAGGATGCCGTTGGATGGCTGCTGGTGGACCCTATTTCTGATAAGGGGATGTCAACAATAGACTGGAACCTCATAAACAATGCACCAGATACCTTAGCTCCCCTTCGCAGGGCCTGGGTAGATGACCTAGGCAATATAGAAGATGAAGACTGGACAGAGGCAAAGCCCCAGAGAAATCGCAATCCGCACACGATTTAGGTTGATACAGCTTAAGATATTACACCTCTCTTATTACCCACGCGCACTCCTTCACAAATGGGGGAAGGCACAGACGAAGCTGTGTGTGAGGGGCTGCCAGCAGGAAGGCTCCTTTTTCCATATCCTATGGGAATGTCCCGTGATTAATTTGTTCTGGCAGAAAGTTACGATAGTAATGTCAAAAGTACTGGAGACGGAGGTCTCGCTAGATGCCAAATGGCTCCTGGACTAGACACAATAGACTCTGGCTGGCACTGGCAACGGGAGTTGCAAAACGGAACTTTGCCAGGCGCTGGTGTGCGCGCCTGCCCCCGTCGGTGGCAGAAGGGGAGAATGACCTAGACTGGTGCCAACGAGCGGAAGAAGTGGCGTACAAAAGTAGAGGATGCTTAAAAAAATGGGAATAAATATGGTCCCCATGGCGCAGCTACGGAAGTGCATAGAGAGGCCTAAAGGCCCTACCACACTGACACATCTACTCTGCAATGAACAACAATGAGCCTGTTATAACTCACTTCCCCGTTTTGGGTAGAATTGTTAATTCAACATTATGATTATTTTCATGATGATTGTGATTGTATAACCCTTTCCAGGATCCATCCTAGCTATCAACTCAACCTAGTTGTATACATGCACATATGTTCAACAGTGTAATGTCTTGTGAGCTTGTTTGATAAAAAGAATTTAAAAAAAAAAAGAATGCTGTTGATGTTTCTGATGTGGAGGGTGTGGAATACAATGAGAGTGTTTACTTGGCTAATTTGATCAAAAATGTGTGGAATGATGCATTGGGAGAAGATGAATGGAGGGATGAGTTACAAAAAGATTCTGGACTCAGTAAAATTATGCTGTGGGTTGTACAAGGATGGCCAAATTCCAAAGTAACAGACAAGACATTTACACCGTATTTTCATGTTGCTTCTGAGTTAACATGTGAAGGTGGACTTTTACGAAGAATGGGGCAAATGGTTGTATCTGCCAGTCTGAGGACGAGGATATTGGAATTGGTGCATGAGGGTCACATTGGGATAAGAGCAATGAATCGCAGAGTATGTGAAGACTTCTGGTGCCCTGGTGTGGACAAGGCTGTGGAATGCTTTGCGAGAGATTGTGGTCCATGTATCATGAGTGACAAGACCCAGGTGACCCAACCTGCCCCGGGTAATCCTGTGAAATTCACTTTTGGTACCTTGGGCAAAATTGACTTTGGACATTGCTGGTCCTATAAAAAAAGTTGGGGGAAGATTCTAAATTTTCAATTGTCTTGATGGATTACGTGTCCAAGTGACCAGATGTTGGATTTGTTAACATTAGCTCTACTTCAGTCATTCAATTTTTACACAGGGTGTTTGTGAGAAAAGAATATTCCACTGAAATCGTGACTGACATCGGTGCTCAGTTAGTGTCAGCAGAAATGAAGTTGTTATTGGATGCTCATGGTATCAGACATATTACGACTTCCTTATACTATCCTAGAAGTAATGGTTTAGTGGAACGATCCAATCACACATTGAATGATCAATTGCAGTAAGCAACAGTTAACAACCTTAATTGGAAGACTGTGAAGGATGGCATGTTATGGGCTTCCAGGACAACTCCCAATGTTTCTACTGGATTGTCACCTTTTGTTCTATTGCCAGGAAGAGTTCTGGGTTCTAAACTCAATAGAGAGCGGATGGGTCAGCACCACATTCTTGCCACACAGTTGCGTTGTATGGTGGGCTTGCTGTCGGGAAAAAAAGTACAAAAGGGGTATGAGAGTGAGTATAAGAGAACGGATTGTCACGTGGGTAGGGTAGGACTGAGAAGAAAAACTGCCATTTTACATGTACATGTTTCTTAAATTGCATTCTTTTCTACGTGATGACTTTTGAAACACGTTTGCTTATGTGACAGTGCAGGATTAGTTTCTCTAAAACCACATGGCTTACAAATCCACTTTGTATGAACACTATCACAACTCCTTGAAAATTTAGTAAAAGGCCTAGACAAACATGAGGATACAGGGCTATCACAAAGATAATAACGATAAACAATGTCAGCCTGGCTGAAGCCTTGACACGGAAGCATAGATACAGTTATTATAAATAAACATGGATTTCCGTGCTCAAATTAGAGGAGCCGTCTGCTGTCATTGCAAGGTTGTTGCTGTGTTGGAGTCTCAGCCCAGCTGATTCCTGTTTACCCTCTGCAAGGAGGGATGTCCAACTTGTGACCAAGATGGGGATCTACATACCCTGCCTTCAGGTAAAGGGGAGTTAGATCATCCAGCAGGGGATTCTTGGCAGAACACCTGCCCTAGGCAACTAGGTTAGGGAACACCTAGTAGGAGTACACTATACCCAGTGCTTATATGCCCGCATATATACACACGGTCTTAGCACAATGGTGGAATCGTTCATCCTTTTCATTGTCCTTATATTGCAAATTACTTTTATCTGCTTCTGTCTATTAATCATTGCAAAAACAACAGTTGATGGACAGAATGCAGAACAATGTCATACATTCACCCCAGTACAGAGATCTGGGCCTAAATCCATCGTTTTTTTGCTCACCATGCCATTCCAGTTTGAACCCAGCCATATGCAAATCAGTCTTGACCCTGTGCCTCATGGGAACAGTCCAGCCCGAACTGCCAAGCCAGGTCCTCCCTGGACTGGAAACAAGCATCCTAGGACCGGTTTCGGGGTTTCACCCCTCTTCAGCCAGAATAGCTTGATTCCAGTGGCATGGAGAGCACGGGACCCACGTCTGGGCATACCCGTCCCACTCGGGGTGACAAATGCAAAAACAACAGTTGATGGACAGAATGCAGAACAATGTCATACATTCACCCCAGTACAGAGATCTGGGCCTAAATCCATCGTTTTTTGCTCACCATGCCATTCCAGTTTGAACCCAGCCATATGCAAATCAGTCTTGACCCTGTGCCTCATGGGAACAGTCCAGCCCGAACTGCCAAGCCAGGTCCTCCCTGGACTGGAAACAAGCATCCTAGGACCGGTTTCGGGTTTCACCCCTCTTCAGCCAGGATAGCTTGATTCCAGTGGCATGGAGAGCACGGGACCCACGTCTGGGCATACCCGTCCCACTCGGGGTGACAAATGCAAAAACAACAGTTGATGGACAGAATGCAGAACAATGTCATACATTCACCCCAGTACAGAGATCTGGGCCTAAATCCATCGTTTTTTGCTCACCATGCCATTCCAGTTTGAACCCAGCCATATGCAAATCAGTCTTGACCCTGTGCCTCATGGGAACAGTCCAGCCCGAACTGCCAAGCCAGGTCCTCCCTGGACTGGAAACAAGCATCCTAGGATCGGTTTCGGGGTTTCACCCTCTTCAGCCAGGATAGCTTGATTCCAGTGGCATGGAGAGCACAGGACCCACGTCTGGGCATACCCGTCCCACTCGGGGTGACAAATGCAAAAACAACAGTTGATGGACAGAATGCAGAACAATGTCATACATTCACCGCAGTACAGAGATCTGGGCCTAAATCCATCGTTTTTTGCTCACCATGCCATTCCAGTTTGAACCCAGCCATATGCAAATCAGTCTTGACCCTGTGCCTCATGGGAACAGTCCAGCCCGAACTGCCAAGCCAGGTCCTCCCTGGACTGGAAACAAGCATCCTAGGACCGGTTTCGGGGTTTCACCCCTCTTCAGCCAGGATAGCTTGATTCCAGTGGCATGGAGAGCACGGGACCCACGTCTGGGCATACCCGTCCCACTCGGGGTGACAAATGCAAAAACAACAGTTGATGGACAGAATGCAGAACAATGTCATACATTCACCCCAGTACAGAGATCTGGCCCTAAATCCATCGTTTTTTTGCTCACCATGCCATTCCAGTTTGAACCCAGTTATATGCAAATCAGTCTTGACCCTGTGCCTCATGGGAACAGTCCAGCCCGAACTGCCAAGCCAGGTCCTCCCTGGACTGGAAACAAGCATCCTAGGACCGGTTTCGGGGTTTCACCCCTCTTCAGCCAGGATAGCTTGATTCCAGTGGCATGGAGAGCACGGGACCCAGGGAAGACATGGCTTGGCAGTTCGGTCTGGACTGTTCCCATGAGGCACAGGGTCAAGACTGATTTGCATATGGCTATGTCTGAACTGGGGTGGCGTGGTGAAGCAAAATAACGATGGATTAAACCCAGATCTGTGACTGGGGGTGAATGTTTGCCAATGTGCAGCATTCCGTCCATCATCTTGTGTGTTTTGCATTTCGCCCTAAGTGGGAAGGGTATGCCCAGACGTGGGTCCCGTGCTCACTACGCCACTGGAGTCAAGCTATCCTGGCTGATGAAGGCTGATAGCCTGAAACCGGTCCTAGGATGCTTGATTCCGGTCCAGGGAAGACATGGCTTGGCAGTTCGGTCTGGACTGTTCCCATGAGGCACAGGGTCAAGACTGATTTGCATATGGCTATGTCTGAACTGGGGTGGCGTGGTGAAGCAAAATAACGATGGATTAAACCCAGATCTGTGACTGGGGGTGAATGTTTGCCAATGTGCAGCATTCCGTCCATCATCTTGTGTGTTTTGCATTTCGCCCTAAGTGGGAAGGGTATGCCCAGACGTGGGTCCCGTGCTCACTACGCCACTGGAGTCAAGCTATCCTGGCTGATGAAGGCTGATAGCCTGAAACCGGTCCTAGGATGCTTGATTCCGGTCCAGGGAAGACATGGCTTGGCAGTTCGGTCTGGACTGTTCCCATGAGGCACAGGGTCAAGACTGATTTGCATATGGCTATGTCTGAACTGGGGTGGCGTGGTGAAGCAAAATAACGATGGATTAAACCCAGATCTGTGACTGGGGGTGAATGTTTGCCAATGTGCAGCATTCCGTCCATCATCTTATGTGTTTTGCATTTCGCCCTAAGTGGGAAGGGTATGCCCAGACGTGGGTCCCGTGCTCACTACGCCACTGGAGTCAAGCTATCCTGGCTGATGAAGGCTGATAGCCTGAAACCGGTCCTAGGATGCTTGATTCCGGTCCAGGGAAGACATGGCTTGGCAGTTCGGTCTGGACTGTTCCCATGAGGCACAGGGTCAAGACTGATTTGCATATGGCTATGTCTGAACTGGGGTGGCGTGGTGAAGCAAAATAACGATGGATTAAACCCAGATCTGTGACTGGGGGTGAATGTTTGCCAATGTGCAGCATTCCGTCCATCATCTTGTGTGTTTTGCATTTCGCCCTAAGTGGGAAGGGTATGCCCAGACGTGGGTCCCGTGCTCACTACGCCACTGGAGTCAAGCTATCCTGGCTGATGAAGGCTGATAGCCTGAAACCTGTCCTAGGATGCTTGATTCCGGTCCAGGGAAGACATGGCTTGGCAGTTCGGTCTGGACTGTTCCCATGAGGCACAGGGTCAAGACTGATTTGCATATGGCTATGTCTGAACTGGGGTGGCGTGGTGAAGCAAAATAACGATGGATTAAACCCAGATCTGTGACTGGGGGTGAATGTTTGCCAATGTGCAGCATTCCGTCCATCATCTTGTGTGTTTTGCATTTCGCCCTAAGTGGGAAGGGTATGCCCAGACGTGGGTCCCGTGCTCACTACGCCACTGGAGTCAAGCTATCCTGGCTGATGAAGGCTGATAGCCTGAAACCGGTCCTAGGATGCTTGATTCCGGTCCAGGGAAGACATGGCTTGGCAGTTCGGTCTGGACTGTTCCCATGAGGCACAGGGTCAAGACTGATTTGCATATGGCTATGTCTGAACTGGGGTGGCGTGGTGAAGCAAAATAACGATGGATTAAACCCAGATCTGTGACTGGGGGTGAATGTTTGCCAATGTGCAGCATTCCGTCCATCATCTTGTGTGTTTTGCATTTCGCCCTAAGTGGGAAGGGTATGCCCAGACGTGGGTCCCGTGCTCACTACGCCACTGGAGTCAAGCTATCCTGGCTGATGAAGGCTGATAGCCTGAAACCGGTCCTAGGATGCTTGATTCCGGTCCAGGGAAGACATGGCTTGGCAGTTCGGTCTGGACTGTTCCCATGAGGCACAGGGTCAAGACTGATTTGCATATGGCTATGTCTGAACTGGGGTGGCGTGGTGAAGCAAAATAACAATGGATTAAACCCAGATCTGTGACTGGGGGTGAATGTTTGCCAATGTGCAGCATTCCGTCCATCATCTTGTGTGTTTTTTATTAATCATTGCAGCACATATATTTTATACAAGAATCACAATGGATTAATAAATATTGAAAACATCCCTTTGTGTATTTCTTGTGTCTCTCTCTGACTGAGCGCGAGTGACTGAGTGAAAAGGTTCTAAATCTGTTACCACAATACCTTGGGGAGTCAGGGTTGTCATGTTCTGAGGTTGCACAAACCATATGTTACCTTATGGTGGCACTGTGAGCTAGCAGGTCTAAAGGTCAACATATCCTGAAGGGGTGCATGGAATCAGTCTCGCACCATCTCAGCGTTTATGTTGTCCAACATACGAACAGTTCCTACTGAGAAAGTAGAAACCGTATGGCATGGCACCGCCAACGTTGGTGGATTGGGTTCTTATTAAATAGATTGCCGGAGTAGTTCTCTCGTGCACACCCAGAGGCCCCTACACACCTCCTAACTGGAGATGTCCGTTGGTGTGAGGGACTATCCTCCTCAGCTAAGTAGGTAACCCCAATGTATTGGCTGTAGGCTATTTAAGCTTGAACTTTTAAAGGATTTTTCACACTGTGTTACCATCTCTGAATTCCATTTCAGAATTATGTCTGACACAGAAAACCCAGTGACACTTAACATTGCTGAGTAATGTAGACATGGGGTTACTCAAAATAATTATTACAACATGGTTTCACACTTATGGGTGGAGATGTGACCTTCGTGGTTGAAGCTCACAAAGCATATAGGACAGAGGTATTCTATTCATGGGTTACATTCCCAGCAGCAAACAAGGCTATTTCACAACTACAAACAAGATGCAGTTCCAAACAACTACACCCCACATGAATGAATAGAAATACCTTTAACATACCAAGAAAACAGAAATTGGTTTGATGGTGGCCTACCACACACAACAGAAAATGTTAGACTGGGTCCCCGTAGCAATCAGGGAGCAACATGGCCAGTCTTAGCTGGTTATACACTACATCCTGATGTTGATAATTTATCAGCAGTACAATTGCGTAGACTATACAAACATTTAGTGACAATATACAGATGTTTGACACAGTTTGTTATGCGAACATTAACACTAAAACCTTTGCAGACTGCTCAAGCTGCACAACCACAATTGACTACACTGGGTATCAGCCCACAAACACTAGATGCAGTCATGGGTAAGTTTCCTATCAGTTTAGAGGAAATTCTGCTCTGGATCGCACAAAAAACAAGTCAGCCTGAAGCGGTGTTTCCCCATACGGGGCCGCAGGAAAAACACAGGATATTAACACTTTGCATTCCGATGGAGATGGCTCCCCCGTTGAAGACTGAACAACTTGGGGTACAGTTGTTGCTGCAGTATATACCAGAGCACATGGTACCCCTTCATTAGCTGTTTTGCCAGAAGTACTTAAACAGCTCCAGAATGAGTATGGGGCAGCACCTGCCCTGGATTTGGGGATGAAACCGATGGGCAAGTTTGCAGCAGTATTGGCCATTATGTTAAGTAACATACAAGGGGAAGCAGCAGCTTTGGCTATACGCCAGCATATAAGGGATTTTACTCCGGGAAAACACAAGCGTGAATTGACTAGATTTATCAAAGAAACCTATGCTACGTTCGGTAGAGTTAATTTGGGAGCCAAGCCAGGTAAACTACAGATAAAGAGTAATTCTGAAAAGGATAACTCTAAGCAAGCACCAAGTCTTCTACAAAGAAGAAGTGGGATAATAAGAAAAGCAAAGACAAAACTAAATTGCGGGGTGGGTCTCCTCAACAGGAAGCCACTGAGAAGAGCTTTAACCTGCGTAACTGTGATAATATTAGACCGCCTGACAGGTACCAGGATACTGATACACATTCATCTCACTCCTTTCAGGATACATCTAAAAAACGTTCGGCGAGAGGTGGACGGTCAGAGCGCAGAATGGAGGAGTACGTGAAACCGAAGAAGGACTCACAATGCTCATCTAAATTCAGTATTAAACAGGAATATAAACCTAAAACTTCAAAAACTCAATTTAAAAAGAAGGTAGCTGGACTTTAGGTCAGGCATGCCGAAGATATTGAGGACACTGCCTCTGAGCGGGAAGTGGGCTCTGACCTTGCAGGACAGCGTGGCAGAGGTCACAATAGTCCACCAGAACCTGATGGATTGCCTAGAGGCAGTAGTGCTGAGTGACTACATCCAGGTGGAAACACCGGATACAAGGGTGAGTGTCCTGCATCGCCTATGAGAGATGCAACTTCAGCTAGAGAGGGACATACACAGAGCTGTTAATGTTCTCTTTTGGGAGAACCTGTCATGGATTTATGACATTCTCTTGGCCAAAAAGGATTGGCCACCAGAATTTGTCATGGACTGCTCAAACAGAGAAACAGTTATTTATCCGGCTTTCTCCAACCTCGTTCCAGAACATGTGAAACATTCATAAGCCAAGGAGTGGGTGTTAGCGCAAGCTCCTGCATTATACTGAAACCATGTGGGGTGGGATGATGGTTCTCCTTATCATGAAGTACCACTGAGGTCGGCCCCACAACCTCAAAGACAATATCCCATTAAAAATGAGGCCAAAAAAACAAGTTAGGGAAATTCTAGAACAACTTGAATACCAGGGTGTAATAGATAGTTGCACCTCTTCAATGAATAATCCCTTGTTTCCCATGATGAAATCAGAAAATCCATATTGTCTAGTATTAGATTGCAGACATTTAATCCCAGATACATGCACATTTGCAGTGCAGAAGTGCATAGCGCTGCACTAATGAACAACATAATGAGGAAAAAATACAAAACCGCACTAGACATCTCAAACTGATTTTTCGGCACCTGAAAGCAGATATTTGCCTGCATTCATCATGCTGGGTTCTCAAAAACAGTTCTGTTGATTGCCACAGGTGTATAAGAATAGCCCTGGAAAGGTTTCAGCCAGGGTATCAGAACTTCTAATAAATTTTGATGACCAGCCATTGTCCTATGTCGATGACATCAGAACACTTAAAAAGAGTAGATCGCTCAGTTGTGGGATTTGCTCATATGGGCTCCAAATTTAATTTAAAAAAAATCAAAGATTGCCCATCTCAAAGTCCTGTTTCTGGGATATGAGCTGTCAAGTGAAGGCAAAAGCCTGGTGACACATTTCTTAGAGAAGTGTGTGCTCTTACAACCTCCAACTCTGTTAAGAGGTTACAATTCAATTTGGGATTCCTAAATTTCGGCAGAACTTACATTCCAAATTACACAGAATGGGTTAAACCATTCTATAACCTGATTCGTCCAGCCTTTCAAGTACACACTGGACAACTGAACATACAAACAAACTACGTTCAGTACAAGCTGATATGCTAGCTTCAAAGTATCATTAATGCTTGAGCCCCTCACCAGGTGGGGAGCTGTTGGAAAGGGAAGTACGGTTAGTGAAAAAAGGATTGCGTGTGGTATGTCAGGGCGACTCTGGCTCCAGTGCAGCTTGCGGTCTGCTACCAAGGGTTCCATTGAGTTGAGCAGAGGAGTAAGAGTACAACATCCCAAGGTGTTTGCTGAGGTGCTGGGTGGAGTCAAAAGGAGCCAGGAAGATGATTCCTAGAGGCTTTTAGCAAACTGCTGCCTTGTGGTAAAAGCAACACATATTTTTTAGTGCTAAAGTGTAATGATTTGACTTGATATAGTCTTCTGCTGATACTAGTTATACAGCCAAACTGGGCCCCTATTGATCAGTGTGTAATTCCGTTTTGATGTCCTTGATGCTCTTGACACCTCCTGGGTTTGTTACTTATGGTCCAATAGAGGGCTACGAGGGCCAAAGTGCCTGCCAATTTGAACACCGTATAATTCTAAACTTTTCAAGACAGCAAACTGACTGATCTCAGCACAGCCTAACTGCTCTGTTAGGTCAAGCATGCTTTGCCTTTTAGGAAACACTATTCCTTGTTAAGGTATTTCTATCTCAGAGGTGGCGGTGTATTGTAATGGACTACTGCAGTGCTTCCCAAACCTTTGAAAACCACGACTCAATTTTTAGAATGACAAACTTTCAGGACCCACTTACCTTTAATGGATGTGACGGGCAATTTTTTTAATGTAACTAAAGCATTGTGTGGTAGCGTATTGTCATTTCCAAATTGCAGATTTTCCATTGAAATGGCCACTAAATTTACAAACACAGAAAGTTTTATTGATGAAACTATATAGCACACAAATGATAATGTGTGGAAATCGGGTTTCTGTGAATATTTATCATTTATGCACCACCAAGTAAAGTGTGTTTTAGAATTTTTTTTATCCTATTGAAATATCTGTTTCCAGCACACTTGAGAGTTACAAAGAAAATGTGCTTCATTTTTGCTTTCCTAACTGCTGAACGCATACGGTTCATTTACAGGTATTTACATTTTGTTGTTTTGCAATTGCAAACAAACTAAGGTAGAGTACAGCCTTTCCTTTTACACTCCCTGTACTCCAGCAAGATTGCCACATAATTCACTTTGAAAACTCCTCTCACTTTGCAATCAGAGAAAGAAAAGTAAACACCAATCCCCAAGTTGAAATAACAAGCAGAAAATTGTCAGACAGAATTTAAAGATAAATCCTTATTTATTGCTCAGACTTTCCCGACCCACCAAAAATTGGCTCCACAGTTTGATAAACCCTGGTCTACTGCCCTCATCTCCTAAGGCTCTGCTAAGGCAACAATCGAGAGAGGATGAAGTGCATTCTAAAAGGCAGCTTTATCCAACAATTTTTATAGGTCACTTACATAATCTTCTCTTTTTGTTGTTTTGTTGTCACAAACTTTTATATTTAAATACATATGAGACATGGTTGCTTGAGAATAACAATTAACCATTTCTTGAGATACAAAAAGAAAAAGCAGCACAGCAGAGACAAGGCACCAAAAACTCAGAAATCTTACCTTGAAAATGGAAATACGGGAAGGAAAATGTTGCATACCTGTCAGTTGGCAGGTATTGAAAAGTAGAGTTACAGATGAGCATCCCCTGGCAGAAGTCATCAGTAATGATTAATTTTTTATCCAAAAAAAAAATCAGGAAAGCGACAAATTGCAAATGAAAACAGCAGCCCATGAAACTGATTTTGGAATTCAATCTCACCCACTGGACACTGTTCATTCGCCCGTAAGAGTACTGAAATCATTAATGGAGATGTCCTTACCAACTCTTACATCACCTAAACTATCAATAAATAACTACTTTGAATGTACTAAGATGAAGAATTGTAGATCTGTAGAGGAAAATTCTCTCGTACTGGGCTAGGATGTCAAATTAATAGTATATGTAATATTGAAGATCAAATACCAATTACTACGAAAGATAATTATTCTCATCCATGGGAATCTCAGTTGGCCACAATAAATACAACAGCAAGAGCCCTGAATTTTCAATTAAACAAACAAGTGCAAATAGATTTCCTGCATACTGCAACGCAGGGAAAATGAAGAGACAGGAAAATAGTGACACATCGACCATAGAGCCTATGCCAAATGCACCATATTTTCCCCCAAATTTCCATTGATACTAATCAGTGCATGTTGTGCAGCTCATCCCTTCACTCAACGCAGACAAAATCCCTAATCTAAGATCGCCCCTATATTTCCGGGAACAACAATCAATAAAAATACTGTTAGGATTTTAGACCAGCACCTAGAGACTAATCACAAACTTTAACAAAATCTCATGGAAAGAGACTTCGTGAAAGCCATAGAAAATAACACGTTCTTGGAGTCAAAACAAACATTAATGTAAATAATAAGATCTATCCTATAGGTCGGAGTAATCAGAAAAGTACTCAGATGCATATCTTGGAACTCAATGATCAGACGCAAATCATGGATAAAGATGAGTCAACTTCTGTGCAAATTCAAGCCAAATTGATACCCAAAAATTCAGATAATTTTTCAGCTATACAAGAAATAAATAATTCCCTAGAACCAATAGCAGTAGGACCAGTTCAAACAACAGACCAAACCACTTATGTGGTTGATCAACCAAGCTCAATTGCAACTCAAACATAAATCAAAGATTTCAAAATATTGGGCCCTGGCAAAGCCTTTCCATTACAATCTAAAAGGCACAATAATAGTGGGCAATAATAGAACCTCAAAGGGATGATGAAGACCACAAGGCAAAATGTATTTTTATCCAAAGTACAAATGAGAAGTAGATTTGCTACATTACATTTGGGAAATAGTATTAACGCCTTCTATGCTCATGACGGAGCGGTTCCGTCATGAGCCACGGTGGGCGTGTGCTCATGACGGAACCGCTCCTTCATGGCACCCACCCATGGGGGAAGCGCTGGCGCTCCCCCCCCATGGGCAGCCCATCTAGCCCCCACAAAGGGGGATGGCAGCAGAAGAGTTTCCGTTGCCACCCCGACCCCCCCCAGGCAATCCCATGACATCAGCACGCACAGTGCGCGCCAACGTCGTCAGGAGCAGCCGGACGCACTGGAAGCCATTTGCTTCCAGGTGTCCAGCAGGAAACAGGTGAGTTTCCTTGCTCCGGTGGGGCGGGGGTGGGAAATCGGGATGCATTGAGGCATCGGGGGAGAGGAAAGAGTTTTTCCTCTCCCCTGATGTCTCATTGCAGGGCATTCCTGCTGCACGATCGCGCATGGTGTCGCGATTGTGCAGCAGGAATGCCCCCACTAGGCACCAGGGATTTCTTTTGGAAGAAATGGAAGCGACCCCTTGGGCAAGGGTCGCTTTCTAAAGGGGCACAATATTTTGCAGACTTTTCTGCTCCCCCCCCCCCCTGGGGACAGATCGGCTGGATTATTTGGCCTTTCTGCCCCCAGGGGGGGCAGAAAAACCCACTATAGCCAGGAATTATTTAAATTAGGATTGGGGGCGATCCCTTGGGCAAAGATCGCACCCCATTTTTTTCGGGGCAGTAGTTGCTTTTTCTGCTTCCCCTAGGGGCAGTTTGGCCCATTTTTTTAGGCCAATCTGCCCCCGGGGGGGGGGGGCAGTATACAGCAACAATCACGGAATGCAGTGATTGTTTTTTTTTTTTTAATGGAAGCGACCCCTTGGGCAAGGGTCGCTACCAAGGGGGAGTAAAATTTGCCAATGTATTTTCTGCCCCCCCCTGGGGACAGATCGGCCGGGTTTTTTGGCTTTTCTGCCCCCAGGGGGGGGCAGAAAAACCCACTAGAGCCAGGGATTATATAAATTAGGATTGGGGACGATCCCTTGGGCAAGGATCGCACCCCATTTTTTTGGGGTAGTAGTGGATGTTTTCTGCTTCCCCTGGGGGCAGTTTGGCCCATTGTTTAGGTCAATCTGCCCCCGGGGGAGGGGGGGGCAGAAAACAGCAACAATCACTGAATGCAGTGATTGTTTTTTTTGATTCTTGTAATGGAAGCGACCCCTTGGGCAAGGGTCGCTTCCAAGGAGGGGTAAAATTTGCCAATGTATTTTCTGCCCCCTCCCGGGACAGATCAGCACGGTTTTTTGGCCTTTCTGCCCCGAGGGGGGGCAGAAAACTCCACTAGAGCCAGGGATTTGTTTATGTTGCGCATGGGGGTGATCCCTTAGGCAAGGATCGCCCCCCATTTTTTTGGGGCACTTGTGGCTGTTTTCTGCTCCCCCTGGGGGCAGTTTGGCCCATTTTTTAGGCCAATTTGCCCCCAGGGGTGGCAGAAAACAGCCACAATCCCTGAATCCAGGGATTGTTTTTTTGAATGGAAGCGACCCCGGGGTCAGATCAGCCCAGTTTTTGGGCCTTTCTGTCCCAAGAGGGGGGGGGGCGGAAAACCCCACTAAAGCCAGGGATTTGTTTTTATAGTGCATGGAGGCGATCCCTTAGGGAAGGATTGCCCCCTAATTTTTTTTTATACTTGTGGCCAGTTTCTGGCCCTCTTACCCCCACCGGGGACGGGTCAGCCCTATTTGAAGACCCATCTGCCCGGCGGGGGGGCGGGAGTAGAAAACCTACTTGCACTAGGGATGTATATATATTTATGTTTCGGCGTGGCCCCTTGGGTAACAGTTGCCCCAATGGGATGGGGTATTAGTTATTATTTACTTTTGGCTGTTTTTCTGTTCCCCTTGGTGGTAGATTGGCCATTTGAGTAGTGACATAGCGTGTTATATTGTTAATTGTTTTATTTCTTGTGAATTGCGATTGTAATGTTTTACTTCTCCTTTTTATTCTAGTTTGAGGCTTTTGACTGATGTTCCAGGTTGCGGTTTCGTCACTGGTGGTTCTGCAGTGTGTGTAGTTGCATGTGTTTGGTAAGAAAATGTTTTTTGTACTATTTACTCTAAATGAGTTTCATTTCCCTGCATGAATGTCTTTTTGTAAATGGTGTAATAATAGCTGAATGTTTAGCTTCTGTTTTATTGAGTGTGGAAAACGTTTTGCATTTGTGCATGATGTGTATTTTGTTGGCTTGTGAGTAATTGGTTTTGGTTTTTTCTTTCTAGTGGGATATCGTTGGTTTTTGCTGTGTCTTTGCAGAGTAGGTGCTGGTGAGTGTAGCTGTCTCTTGCAAGTGAATCGTATAGTTTTTGAGTATATAGATCTTTGTGATAAAGGCACACATTTTTTTACTTATTTTGCACAGTGTTGGTTGTTGTTGACTTATTTATGCAGTCTCCTTTCTTAGTAAGGATTATGGCTAGCCGCAGGATTACTGCTCAGCAGGTTGTTGGTATGCTTTTTGAGTCTTCCTCTGACCATGGTTCAGAGACTGACTCTGCATCTGAGGCAGAGGAGGGAGTGGAAGATTCAGGCAGTGAGTTTTCTGTCCACGAGGAATCATCGGATGATGAAGCTACTCTTAGTGCGGATGAAGTGCCTGTTTTAGAGGAGGACATTGATGTGCCGATAGTGCAGCAAGAGGCATCTGGGCTGCAGCCTGGGGCTGCAAGGCTTCCTGTTGGAAGTGCTGACCTCTGGGTTGCTCCAGGCATGGTGCAGCCGGCATTGCCAGACTTTACTGGTGCTCCAGGGTGTAGAGTGAATACTGAAAACTTTTTGCCGATAATTTTGTTTCAGTTTATGGACGATGTATTTAAGGCAGAGATTGTTGAGCAGACTAATTTGTATGCTGAACAGTATTTGAGAGACAACAGTGCCAGCCTTAGGCCCCACTCTAGAGCTACCCGCTGGACTCCCACAAATCTGGATGAGTTGAAGAAGTTCTTGGGGTTAACTTTTTTGATGGGCTGGCTAAGGAAGCCATCAATGTCTTCATATTGGTCTACTAGTCCCTTGATGGCAACGGCTATATTTCCGGCAGTCATGAGTCGTGATAGGTATTTGCTTCTGCTTTGGATGCTGCATTTTGTCGATAATGGTTTAGCGTTGCCACAAGATCACCCTGATTGTGACCGTCTTTTTAAGATTCGGCCTGTCATTGATCACTTTGCAGATCGATTTTCTGAGATCTATGCTCCAGGGAAAGAAATAGCAGTGGATGAGTCTTTGGTCTTGTTCAAGGGCCGCTTGGTTTTTAGGCAATACATTCCTAGTAAGAGGGCACGCTATGGAATTAAGATGTATATGCTGTGTGACAGTAGGACTGGATATGTCTCTAATTTCAGGGTGTACACCTGTAAGGATTCCAGGATTAACCCCCCTGGTTGTCCATCCACTTTTGGAGTGACTGAGAAAATTGTGTGGGAACTTGGTAGAGGACTTTTTAACAGTGGATAACTTCTACACTGGTGTGCAGTTGTTCAGGGAATTGGCCAAAGTGGACACTGTTGCTTGTGGCACAGTCCGCTCTAACCGTAAAGGTTTCCCAAAAGAACTTGTTTGTCAAAAGCTTGTGTGGGGACAGTGCAGTGCATTGCGTAGCAAGGAACTTCTAGCTGTGAAGTTTTCAGACAGGAGAGATGTCTACATGCTGACTACCATCCATGATGAAAGCACTTCACCTGTGACTGTTTGGGGTCAGGTTGCTGAAGCGCGCAAACCTGTGTGCATTTTAGACTATAATAGGCACATGGGTGGTGTTGATAGAGTAGATCAGAGGTTGGAACCTTACACTGCTCTTCGTAAGGCTTACATTTGGTATAAGAAGTTGGCTATCCATCTTTTCCACTTGGCAACCTTTAATGCTTTTGTTGTATTCAAGGATTGTTGTCCTGAGTCAAAGATGACTTTTGCTAAGTTTCAGGAGTCTGTAATAGGCAGCCTTGTTGTAGTGGAACAGCCAAGTGTTCCTAGAGTTGGAGTGGTTGAGGATGTGGCTAGATTGAAAGATCGCCACTTTCCTGATCACATACCTCCCACGCCCTCAAAAGACTTTCCCAGTAGGAGATGTAGAGTCTGTTGGCGAAGAGGTACGCGGAAGGAGACTCGTATGTACTGCCCCGAGTGTCCTTCTAACCCTGCGCTGTGTGTGCCTGCTTGTTTTAGAATGTACCACACGCAAAAGAATTTTTGGGAGCATCCATGAGTGGTAAAGTGAACTGCCTGGTCTGTAATGTTTTATATTTTTTGTTCAGTTTCAAGGTTGGCATTTGTGCAATGTATTTAGTTTCCGATTTTGTGTTAGTAGATTTGTATCTATTTGCAATTTGTTTGTGTTTTCTTTTTTGTATAAAAAAACCCTAAATGTGATGGCGGTGTGTGTAGGCTGGCGCTTGGCTGGTGGTGTGCGTGGGTTGGTGCTTGGCTGGTGGTGTGCGTGGACTGGCGCTTGGCTGGCGGTGTGCGTGGACTGGCGCTTGGCTGGTGGTGTGTGTGGACTGGTGCTCAGCTGGCGGTGTGAATGGACTGGCGCTTGGCTGCCAGTGTGTGTAGGCTGGCGCTTGGCTGGCGGTGTGCGTGGACTGGCGCTTGGCTGGCGGTGTGCGTGGGCTGGCGCTTGGCTGGTGGTGTGCGTGGACTGGCGCTCGGCTGGCGGTGTGCGTGGACTGGCACTTGGCTGGTGGTGTGCGTGGAGTGGCGCTTGGCTGGCGGTGTGTGAGTAGTGACTTGCTGCTGGTTACTACACACACTGCTAGCCAAAAGCCAGTCCACGCAATCCGTCAGCTGGTGTGGTTGCTGTGTCAGGGATGTGGGCATGTGAAAGTGATGGGCCCTTGAATGGCGCTGTCTGCTGGTGTGAGTTTTGTAATGTGATGGGCCCGCGGCTGGCGGTGTGAATGGTTTTGTATGTGTCACATGTATGAAAGGTGTATGGATGGCCTGTAAAGAGGTTGGTGCCTTGTCGTGGCTTTAGATAGTTTTGTGATTGGTAATTTTGAAGTCTCCACAGTACAATTTGGGCCATTTCCTGTTGCAGCCACTATACCTACCCACACAAGTGAGGTACCATTTTTATTGGGAGACCTGGGGAACGCTGGGTGGTAGGAAATTTGTGTCAGCCCGGTAATCCTACAACTTTCCCACACAGAAATTTGAGAAATATTTGATTTTTTTCAGCAAAATTTGAGGTTTGCAGGGGATTCTAGGTAGGGAAATGTTGGGGGATCCACGCAAGCCATACCTCATTGGACTCCCCAGGGTGTCTAGTTTTCAGAAATGTGTGGGTTTGGTAGGTTTCCCTAGATGGCCGCCGAGCCCGGGACCAAAAACTCATGTGACCCCCCTTGCAAAACCAGGTTGTTTTTGTGATAGGTAATTTTGATGTCTCCTCAATACGTTTTGGGCCGTTGCCTGTTGCGGGTGCTTGACCCACCCACACAAGTGAGGTACCATTTTTCTCGAGAGACTTTGGGGAATGTGAGGTGGGTGGAATTTTGTGGATCCACGCAGATTCCAGAACTTTCCACCACAGAAATGTGAGGAAAATGTGGTTTTTTGGACAAATTTTGAGGTTTGCAAGGGATTCTGGTTAACAGAACCTGGTGAGAGCCAGACAAGTCACCCCATCCTGGATTCCCCTGGGTGTCTAGTTTTCAAAAATGTATAGGTTTGCTAGGTTTCCTTAGGTGGTGGCAGAGCTAGGGTTCAAAATCTACAGCTAGGCACTTTGCAAAAAAAGGATCAGTTTTCACTGTGAAAATGTGGTGTGTCCACGTTGAGTTTTGGACCGTTTCCTGTCGCGGGCACTAGGGCTACGCACAGAAGTGAGGTATCATTGTTCTCGGAAGACTTTGGGAAATGTGGGGTGGGTGGAATTTTGTGGATCCATGCAGATTCCAGAACTTTCCACCACATAAATGTGAGGAAAATGTGGTTTTTTGACAAATGTTGAGGTTTGCAAGGGATTCTGGGTAACAGAATCTGGTGAGAGCCAGACACGTCACCCCATCCTGGATTCCCCTGGGTGTCTAGTTTTCAAAAATGTATAGGTTTGCTAGGTTTCCCTGTGTGCCGGCAGAGCTAGGGTTCAAAATCTACAGCAAGGCACTTTGCAAAAAAAGGGTCAGTTTTTACTGTGGAAATGTGGTGTGCCCAAGTTGGGTTTTGGAAAATAGAAGAAATGATGCAGCGGAATAGATCTGGGAATCTTTTATGTTGGAAGGACACTTAAATTAATCCTTCACCTGGAATATATATCCAGAAGATTTCTTTATATATTCAAAAACCATTCACCAGTATATGGTCCAAAGTTGTGTTTATATTTATATCCATATATTTTTTTGGGGAAAAGTCAATATACAACATATATGCACCAAATTCAATGTACATAAATAATCACGAACACATCTGTACACAAATATATACAATTCCAATTTACCCTAACTGCTATTGTGGATGCAAAACACGATTTTGTGAAACACAATAATTATCTTTTGCAATCCGTATTAATGAAGATAGCCCATCTGTATAAACACAACAAGAGAGAAAGTTCATAAAACCTCTTCAATCATTAGGTTGTGCTAAACAATTCCTTTTTGTGTATAATTCTGATTTTTGGGGCTTCTCCAAAATGTATGTCGACGCGTTTCAGCCCAATTAATTAGGGCCCCATCAGGACTGGGGTAAAAAGGAAACCTACAAGAAACAAAATGTATTCCTTATATCTACAAATATACACATAGACAAATATACTTTTTGCATGAATAAAAGGAGACAAAAGGTATTTACACAGGCAAGTGAGGGAGATTTTATCAACTAGGATAGCAATCCTTATCTTGGTGCAGAAGTAAGCAAAGTGTGAGTACGGTGAATAAATACAAAAAATGATAAAACGAAAGAATCAGGACAGAGAAATAATCAATGAGGAAAGCGGACGTCTCTCATCCGAGAGTAACATACTAGGTATCCCAACAATGAATGGAAGGTGAGAAAATCATCAAATAGTAAAAACCAAGAAAGACCAAACTAGTAAACAGTGAAAGTGCAACCAAAAGTTAGTATCTTTCACGTGTGTACCTCCTTCTCACGAATCTAAAGAGTTGTGAAATGTTAAGCGGACGGAGGAATGAACCCATGTGACCACTACGATTAGTGTTCTCACTGACCTTAACTTGTTCCAGCTTGCTTAATGACCCGAGAGAACCAATTGCCAACTAACAAAAAAGGTCCCGGGAAGGAAAGTTCTATTAAGGAATAATGATAAAAATACCTTATTAAATATACCACACGGGAAATAATTTGAAGAACCGCAAAAAAGGGGGTTCAGTATTCAATCTCTTACGGAGTGTACATACTTTTGCGGTACTATCAAGACGTGCCGTTTGAGATTCCCGGGAAGGAACCTCACGTATCACGGAGGAATCGGGCCACTCTCGCTGTTTAAATTTCCCAGTTTCTACGTCTGTTCTAAAGGAAAATAAAGACATGGGCATTAGATACCCTGAGTGGTGCGTCCACAAAGATCCTACAGCCTATTCCAAAAAGGACAATCTACAGGGACGCTTTCCACTTACCATGAATTCAAGCACCATGCGTACGATGAATCGTCTGCGGCGGAACTGCTCTCGCAATGGAAGTCACGTGATGTGAACTAGTATGTCATTGTGTTTTAAATCCATGTGAACATGGAAAACGAAGACAGACTAACAGCTGTGTGCTCGTCTCTCATTGTAACCTTACTGCCAGATGTATACTACTTAATATTAAAAACCGGTATATACAAAAGGAGGATAAATAATAAATAAAGATATATAAAGGTGAATCCCATAAAACAAAAGAAATAAAAATTAAATTAACAAAGGAAATATACCCATCACCACGTGTCTCTCTGCTATTATGCTGCCCCTCACATTCTAAAAGTCATGTGTTCAGTCAAATTGCACCAGCATCGACGAAAACGAAACCAAATAACATGAGAAAATTTAAACAAGCGCCATCAAGAACATATATACAAATAGTTCAATGTATCATATATAGTATACTAATTCTAACATCACTAGTGTTTACTAATGTGTAAAAGGATGTAACCCAGTGATCAGCTTCATGTTTAAGGACTAAACATTTATTGTAAAAGAGCCCACATTTCGTCTCGGTCATTTAGGTCTACGGTAGCAGTATGGTATTTTTCAATTAATCTTGCTTCTAATCTGTTTAGGATCCTTTGTATAGTCTCACTGTCTGTATTTTGCAATACAATCAACACTGACCATTGTATTTCATTTTCAGTGTGGCCATGGTTTTGATAGTGTTCGACAAGGGGCGCTCCTAAGTTGGGTTTTGGGCCGTTTCCTCTTGCGGGCACTAGGCCTACCCACACAAGTGAGGTACCATTTTTCTCGGAAGACTTTGGGGAATGCGGGGTGGGTGGAATTTTGTGGATCCACGCAGATTCCAGAACTTTCCACCTCAGAAATGTGAGGAAAATGTGGGGTTTTTGACAAATTTTGAGGTTTGCAAGGGATTCTGGGTAACAGAACCTGGTGAGAGCCTGACAAGTCACCCCATCCTGGATTTCCCTGGGTGTCTAGTTTTCAAAAATGTATAGGTTTGCTAGGTTTCCCAAGGTGCTGGCAGAGCTAGGGTTCAAAATCTACAGCTAGGCACTTTGCAAAAAAAGGGTCCGTTTTCACTGTGAAAATGTGGTGTGTCCACGTTGCGTTTTGGGCAGTTTCCTGTCGCGGACACTATACCTACCCACACAAGTGAGGTACCATTTTTATCGGAAGACTTAGGGGAACACAATATTGTAGAGCAACTGTTATTACCTATTGACTTTCAATGCATTTCTGCCTTCCAAATGTAAGACAATGTGTAAAAAAGAAGTCACTTTGAAAAATGACCTATAATTCACATGCTGGTGTGGGTACCCACAATTTCGGAGATGTGCAAATAGCTACTGTTTCTAAACTCTATATTTTGTTCCCATTTCAGAAATACATAGGTGACTTTCATACCGATTTTTCCCTGTTTATATTTTCCCAAATGAATTGCTATATACCCGGTACACAATAAAAAACCATTGCAAGACGCTGCTCAGTTATTGGCTCTGGGTTCCTCGAGTTCTTGGTGAACCTACAAGTCCTATACATCCCCACAACCAGAAGGGTGCAGCGAATGTAACGGTATATGCTTTCAAACATCTGTCATTCTTACTAGAAGTTACAGGTGAAAACGTTGGCACAAATGGCTGTTTTTTTAACTAATTTTCAATTTTTTCTATTTTCAACTGTTAGTTTCTATACAAAAACCTTGAAGGATCTACACAAATGACCCCTTGCTGAATTCAATATTTTGTCTACTTTTCAGAAATGTATAGCTTTCCAGGATCCATCATTGCTTTGATACCCATTTTTACCATTAACTGGAAAGAGGTTGAAAGCACACAAAATAGCAAAAATAGGCTATGTCCCAGAAAAATGCCAAAACTGTGTAAAGCAATTTGGTTGTCTGACAAAAGTCTACTTGTCCCTGAAATATGGGAAGATGGTGATTTCATCACCACAACCCTTTTGTTGATACCATTTGCAGGGAAAAAACCAGATGCTTTCATCTGTAGCCCTTTTTTCCCATTTTTAAAAAAAAAATTCTTTTTTAGATGTTTTGGCTGATTTCTGGGTCCCCTCCAGGGGAATCAACAAACCTTGGGTACCTTTAAAATCCCCATGATGTTGGAAGAATAGGACGCAAATTTAGCATGGATACCTTATGTGGTCAAAAAGTTACAGGGGCCTAAGCGCGAACTACCCCAAATAGCCAAATAAAGGCTTAGCACGGGGGTGGGGGTGGGGCAGGCCTAGCAGCGAAGGAGTTAAACTGCTTGCTGCACACACAGTTTTCTCACATCTACACACCAAACATACAATATCTATTGAAATGCAGCGGCCCTGCAGCATTCCCCAAAAATTAGTCTACATTAGTTACTTGCGCATCAACTGAGATTATCATGTGCATCTGATGAAGGATATTTTTAAGGTCTGGTGAATCATAATAATCAGACCTCCTTTAAATCTATACTCACCTTTCTCATCCTCTTTGTAATCAGAACAAATGCGGAAAGACACCCATCAAAGCTAACCACTTGAGCTCTCTTAACCATGACAGCAGATCAATCTCTCTTTTTCAAAGGCACTAAGGGGCCAGTAACGTTGCAGAAGAATACGGCATCAAACCTGATGGTTAGCTGTAACCTCCATAGTGGACCGCAGTGCCCATTTAAGGATGAGAAAATGTCGCAGACCACCAATGAAGAATGTGGTTGGCCGGCAAGTACCTTAAACTATCATACAAAAACTGAATAGAGCGCACAAAAAACAAATCATCCGACGGACTCTTAACTCTGGAAAATGAGATTTTGCTAATGAAATGTAAGTGGCATCTCCCACATCGCACATGATGCGGATGTAATTAATTTTCGAATAAATTAATTTGGGATACTTTTACCATAAGAATCTTGTTGTGAAGCCCAATTTCCTTTAACTGGATATACTTAATTAATGCATACACAATCAGATCAGCAAACAAAGGGCACCATGAAGGTAGATTAGCTACTTACATCAACTAGCACTGGTCTCAAAGTAGAAATTACCAGATTACAAGTTACCACTCCTTAGTGTTGGCCCTATTAATTACAGATTGGACATCTATTTATGATAAACCGTCAGTGATAATTCTCAATGTTTCTATTACTCCACCATTAAAAAAAGGAGCATGAAAGAACTACAAACATTCATACTTGAATTAAAAAATACACAGTCAGAGGCCCATTGGCAAGTAACGAGATTTTAACTCAAACCAAATGGCTGACTATTCTGATGAGGAGACGTTAACTCTTCAGGACATGGGATGTGCCACAACAATCAGCAATCAAATAAAAAAAAGACAGGCTTGGAGAGGGATTGCTGCATGCGTGTCACTCAGAAGGTTTACAAGTTATGAATCGCAGATTTCAAACAGACCAACCGATAAATCCTACACATTTCTCATTTTGAAGAAATGCAGTTTTGGACTACTAGCTGGCTAGCCTCTCACTATTTACGACCATCAAGAATTTTGAAATAATAAAAAAAAAGTGAAAGCGATTATAGTTCGAAGGCTTTTGATTTTTAATCACAAATTCCAAAATGCGCCTTGAAACGGCAAAATGTTTATCCTGCCAACTTCAATACGTGAGTTTGCAAAATGCCAAAAGTATTTGATAAAATGATCCTGCCAGCACAATCATGGTCCACAGAACTGTCAACTGCAACGATCAATGAAATCAATTACACTATAGAGTGAGAGAAAGTTACGATGTTGATCGCTGATAAGTTCAATAATCAAACTCTGGAAAATGGAGTTCCATTTGGACAGACAAAAACTATCAAAAAATGGTATATCAAAGCTGTACATGCAGAGAAAAGACTATTGAATAGAGAAATTATAAGACTGCCTTTTGATAGTGACCAAACGAAAAAGGTCCAACTGCTGAGGAAAAGTTATAAAAAGATGGTCTGTTCAGCACAAACAAACACTATGGGAAACTTTGTTTAGTATTTGTCGAAAAAAGGGACTCAAAAGACTTTTGGGCCTATATAAATAAAACAAAGCAAGGTTTTTCTCGCGTGAGCAATGCTTATGTTACAGGATGCACTGTATAACCATCTGATTTCCATATATGATGGCTCAACGATCAAGCATCTGCAGGAATCAGCCGATGAGTCCTTGAAGACGGTGGAAATGTACAGGAATCCTTTTGCTGGGTTACGAACAGAAGTCCATGTGAGGCAATCGAGCTGATGTGCAACTCTATATCTGGAAAAAACTGTGAATTAGTACAAAAAGACTAATAATTGCAGGGAGACTAGTAAAGACTAAAAACATTGGAAAAGAGTGTTAGATGGAATCATATGAGGCTATTTTTTCCTTGGTGACCAGCCGTGCTTGTAAGGAGATTGATTTGCTGTAAAATCAGACGGAACCTAGGGGTTGTCATATTGGGATCATCCATAAGAGGAATCATCTACACCAATTGCAAGCCCTGAAGAAGTGGTTTGTTTCAGGGCTGGACTGGGAACCGAAACCGGCCCTGGCAAACAGCTCGGCCGGCCCCCCAGGGGGAGGTGGGGGCGGCTGCTAGTGGAAAGCACCACTCCCGTCTCACGCTGCCACTTTTGTTACAGGTGGCGATATTGCAGCAATGCTGCAAAACCGGCCCCCGGTAACAAAAACGGCCCAAAACTGGCGGCCCACCAGGGAAATGCCGATGTCCGCTACAGCCAGGCCGGCCCTCGTTTGTTTACAACGAAACATGTGTTGGTTGTGGCTGTACTACACATGATGGCTTTGTTTCTAATTAACTGGAGACATGGATTGTATTAAAAAAATCTTCTACAAGTAATAGATAGTGCTTTTCATGCATGTAAAGATTTTATAAATAGGAGTATATAGATTTTGTGGAACGAATTTCTTAATGTATTTTTCAATAAAGAACAACAAAGTCAACATAAGGAATAGATTATGAATAATACTTGAAGATGAAGGTAAATCTGGCTTCCTGCTAGCATTTGAAGGTTAATTTATACATCTCTAGGAACATCAGCATATTCAGTTATAGAAACGGCTACCTACCAAAACAAGTAGGCTGTTGACATTTATAAAAAAGCTGATATAACAATGTTTACCTGATACAGGATGTCACTTCCCTAGCAGCCATACCAACAATTTGATGATTACAGCTGAGAGGCTCAACGGTTTAAAAAGGTAGTAATAACTGCCCACTTCTTGATATATATAAGTAGCTGACCACAAAGACCATCCTATCTACCTGATCCACCAATTACCATTTGACAATTAAATACCTATCAAACACCACTAAGTCTCTCTATAGACATTGTTGTCCTCGCTCGGCTGTACTCCCCCCTTTTCATCTGCTCTTATCTTATAGTTCCCATCTGGTGGCTCCATGGCTACCACTGTCTCCTCTTTCCGTCTCGGGATGAGAATTTGGGATTTCTGTTTATTTATTTCTATCCCTATCCCTCTCATTTTCCTATGTCTCTCTCTCTCTCTCTCTCCCCCCCCACCTTTTCCCTTCCCTCCGCGTGATATCCCAAGTATAATAGACCGGTTTCACCCGCTCCTTGGAACCTCACAGCGCTCAGATACATGACATTTACCATTTGCTCCACAGCCACTCCCAACTATAACCGAACAATACAAAACGAACAACTTGCCCAGTAACACTCTTAAGATCTTTTCACTTAACACAAAGGGGCTCAGTTACCCGGTCAAAAGAAGGAACATTTTAGAATATTGTCATAAATTGAGCGGAGGATATTCTCTTGCTCCAAGAGACCAGATTAGATAAAGACATTGCCCAAAATCTCCTGAACAATTGGTACTCGGAAATGGCTTGCTCCCCTGACTCTGATAAGAAAAACAGAGTTGTCACTGTTTTTTCCAGATCCACAGGCCTTAAAGTAATTAAGAATGTAAATGACAAAGAAGGCCGTTGGGTCATCTCTCAAATCTCCAAGGACAACCAGGAACTTTTTATTGTCAATATCTATGCACCAACTGCAGATTGCCCCACTTTTTGGATAGACCTTAACAAAAGGCTAAATGAAATCTCAAACAACGCTAATATTCTATTGAGTGGGGACTTCAACCTCCCAATCGATTTAGTGCTAGATAGACTATCACCCTGCAGGCTTAGACCAGGAAAATCTCACACACAAATGAAAAACCTATGCACTGCTCACAAACTTACTGACATATGGAGTCTCTTCAACCATACAGGTAGTGAGTTTACCTTCTATTCAAACCCACACAGCTCCCATTCAAGGATCGATTATATTATGACTAATCAGAAACGAACTCCTTCCTGTTCAAACCCCAGGATTGAACCCATCATCATCTCTGACCACACCTGCATATCAGTAGACATCACACTAAACAATGTTCAAAACCCAGACAGACTTTGGCGCATTAACGATACCCTACTAAATTACCACAGTTGCAGAGAAGAAATAAGGTCATCAATAGTAAACTATTTCAAAGAGAATGCCTCCCCGTATACCTGAAACCCTCTGGGAAGAAATGAAAGCAACTATAAGGGGTAGACTGATCAGCATCATGACCAATAAAAATAAAACAGAGAATGAAAACCTTAGGGAACTTGAAACTAAAGTTAAAAAGCTTGAATGCCTCCAAGTCTCCAGACATTCAGCTGAAACAATCACCAAACTCAAAACCCTAAAATACCAATATAATAAACTAATAAGCGAAAGAGCGGATGTTTGGCTAAACACCAACAAAGCAAAAAAACGATGAAAGTTCATCAAGGCCAGGAAATTCCATGCCAACTACCTAAAAATGAAAAGCCAGAGCTCCTCAATTATGGCAATCAAGAACAAATCAGGGAAAGCACTGAGACTATGAAAATAGCAAACTGTTTCACACAATACTATAAAGAAATATAAAGAACTTTACAATCCGAATTGGAACCCCAATCTCGCAGATTGCAAAAAATACCTCTGAGACAAAAATCGACCCGCAAATAAAGAAGTAGACAACAACAAAGCCCCAGGGCTGGATGGCTTCATAAGCCTCTTCTACAAAACTTTTCAACCCTTACTTATTCCACATCTAAAATCACTTGTTGATTCATATGCATCCAAAGGCACATTGAGCCCAAACTTCACAGAAGTGATAATAACAGTCATCCACAAAGATAACTTTAGACACAAAAACACTACAGACCGATATCACTACTCAATGTAAATTGTAAATAATTTGCAAAAGTTTTAGTCAACAGATTAGAAAAACTTTCCCCATCAATAATACATCCCTCCCAAACAGGCTTCATAAAAGGAAGACTAGCCGCTGACAAAATCAGGGTATTTGCACATACCCTAGAAAAAGCTCTTCTACTCCACTCTACCGTCTTTTGCCATGGCTTTAGACGCTGAAAAGGCATTTGATAAGGTGTCCTGGCCCTTTCTGAGAGTGGTAATCCTCAAATTCAACCTAGGCCCCTCCTTTGAACAGATGGTTTTGGTATTATACGATAACCCCCCAGCCAGAGTTAGAGTAAATGGTTCCCTCTCTGATAAATTCAAACTATCCCAAGGCATCAGGCAAGGATGACCCCTTTTCCCCACTACTCTTTCTCTTAGCTACAGAACCCCTCTTCTTCAAACTAAGACATAACTCTATTTGCTCCCTTGTGAAATGGATCCAAATAAGGAGCAGGTTTCATCTTGTTCCCTTGAGAAATGGATCCAAATATCCGAGTCAGGCCCAAAGCGAGAGATGTGCTTACTGTGTAACATGTGCTTACAGTGGCCAGTTCTCTGATGTATGGCATTAAAACTGGCCCTGTGTACATGCCCCTAAGTTAACACTGATGCTAAAACCATGGATTGATTGCAAACAATGAATGTTAAAAATGTCAAGGGAATGCATTTAAACGACTTAGTTCCTCTCTTATTTCACATGCTTTACTTAATCTTGCATTCCCCAAAAGTTAGCTATTTTATAATGCTGTTGTTTATCTGTATTTGTTTCTGTGCATACTTTGAAGCTTGAGCCATGCCAGGTGTTTATGAGGGGCTTTGATTGAGCACGACGGCGCAAAGGCTAAAGCCAAACAAAGTGCCTATCAGTGGGTTGGCCTCTCTGCAGAGCACACAGAGCAATGTTTGTGTATTCCATTTGCAACTGACATTCTGTGGATATTTGTGTGAAGGGGGTACACTGATGTCAAAATATTTGCAAGGCAAAAGTAAGAGAAATGAAAGGGCTTATTTTTGAGGGAGTGCACTGCATGTTGGGGGCAGTGAAGTGAAAGATGCGAGGAAGTGCATTCGGGGAAGAGTGAAAAGAGGATGCTGAAGAGGAAAGAGGGGGGTTGAAGATGTGCAGATGGACAAGATATGCAGAGAAAAAGAGGATACATATCTAACATAAAGCACACATAATTGAAGGCCAAAACTCCTTCCACAGGCCTCAATGCTATTTAATTCACAGACTCACTATTTCAGAATTTAAACATTTCCAATGTTAATTATTTATAAGAAATCATTGTTGTTACTCATTTATCTTAAACAACTAACAACCAGTGACAAAGCCAATCATACTGACAGTCTTTAGGAGTATGTCAGTTGCTGTGCCATTTATCTGGATAAAATTACATCTCAGAGAGAAACCAAAATACCGGTCTGATGGCACACTATGAGAATCACAGAAATGTATTTGGCATGTTCCTTTATAGAGAGCACCCACTTTTTTCATCTCACTTAAAGACCTGTCTGCACATATTTCTATATGACTGGTTACAGCTAGCATCTGTGGGTGCTTCTCGAAGTCTGGTTAGAGCATATTTTTCTAAAGTTAATGCTGCATGCAGTGCAAGACACTGGGCAATCATACATTTTAAAAGGCTAAAGTTGTCATGCAGAACAATTTACACATTACAGTAACTGTTGAACAAATTAATGCAAGAAGATTTGGGGTAATTTTTAATGTGTTTAATATTTCAAGACTATACGTTCCCACTGCTTAATAAGCCTTGATTTAAAATGCACCATTTGCCAATCATTTTTCCCTCAGGAGAGGGACTCCCCCTGGACCCCAGGTGTGTCCATTGAACTTGTTCACATCGCTTGCTATATAAAAATCATGCCCAACGTTTACGACTCACCACTTTCAAATGTCACGAGCCGCCACTGCGAATACTATCAGTAAAATATCTAGATAGCAAGTGCATGGTCAAACTCAAACATTCTTCCTACGCATAACTCTGGCACAATCCTCCAATAAAAATTGACGATATGACCATTCACTGATCATCCTGGTTGTCACACAAAGTCCTGCACATCAAGGATGTAATTGATAGAACCAACCCCATCCCTTTCTCCCTTATACAAGCAACCTTTGATCTGCCCAATTAGGACTTCTACAACATCCTAAAACTGAAAGTTACAATCAATTGCAACCAATTTTTCCAGAGCCCACAGATCCCTAGCATCCTAAAGAAAATAACCCTTCTTACAACGCAAGACCACCAAACCTCTAGAATCTACAAAATCCTCCAGGAATACACTCCTAGCCCTATACAGAAACACCAAAATAAATGGACTGACTCATGCCTTAGTGAAGGTTATACTCACCTAACCAACGTAAACTTGTCCCTTGTCTGGAAACACGCTACCAAGCTCAAGATCTCCCCAGTCATTTTACAATGTAAATATTGGTTACTGTACAGATGCTTTTGGTCTCCGGTAAGTCTGAGCAAACTGGGGTTATCAGACTCAAACAAGAGTGGAACTGCTTATCCGAGGTTGGTGACCTCGAACACATGATCTTTCACTGCCCTATGCTCTGTTCCTACTAGGAAGCCATTAGTGATACCACTAATAACATCTTATACTGTAAAGTGGCTTTGGACCCAGTGCTAATCTGCCTCGGGCCGTGGATCCTTCCCACTCCTCCGACACTCAATGAAATGGAACTATTACTATTCAACCTACTCCTTACACTAGGTGCCAAAAAGATCCTCTGTGACTGGCAAGACTTTAAATCCATTTCTTACAACACTTGGTGGGATTGGGTGTACTTCCTCAGAACTGCAGATAATACTATCCTTAATCTAAACTTCCACCATAATAAATCTAGATGATTTTGGTTACCCCTAGATGTCATACACACAGACCTCCTCTCCTACAGATAAGGAGATAAGGGCACTGCTCCACAAATTCCCGACTAATTAGGTCCTCCCCCTGCACTAGATACTTGGGATACTCCCCCATTACTAAATAAAAATGTCTTTCTTCTCTGTTCCTCTCCTTCCTCTCTTTCCACTCCTCTTTCCACGAGAAGCTTACCCCATCTGACCATACTAGACAATGTGACAGATGTAATACCCGGTCTCATTTACTGAACAGCAATGTCTTCACTGCATATTGATGCCACACTTTATTATACAAATCTTGCAATGTTCTTATCAATTGGACTAGATGTTATCTTACAAAATAGCAATGTAATGCCTGTGCTTTTCGACTGACCTACCTTGTTTTCTTTTTTATTTACTGCTCTTTATTACTGTACTTTTCTTGTATTATGAAAATACCAAATAAAATGTTTTTAAAAAAAATAAAAAACTGATTGAATACCTCACCCGGCCCTAGTGGTTTTTTGGCAGATATATTTAAATCTAGTACAAATTACTGGACAAGAAAATCTTACCCTGTTATATAATTATTAAATTGAAGAGCAAGTTATTCTAGATTCGTGGCGCAGATCAATCCTCCACCCAATTTATAAAGAGGGCCTTGCGATAAATCCGCTAAATTATAGGCCTATTGCTCTATTAGATATAGAGGCAAAGTACTTTACTAACTTGATACTCCAAGATTTAGAAGATTTGGCCTCTCAATAAATACTGCTGCACTATAGTCATGCAGGCTTTAAACCAGGCCTTGAAACCATCTCAGCAAACCCAAAGAGATGATGGACGGAGCGCTGAAACTTTTCAGACACTCACACCCAGTCACAGATCTGGGTTGAATCCATCATCGTTCTTAAGCTCACTTCGCCACCCCAGTTCAGACACAGCTATATGCAAATCAGTCTTGACCCTGTGCCTCATGGGAACAGTCCAGCCCGAACTGCCAAGCCATGTCTTCCCTGGACCGGAAACAAGCATCCTGGGACCGGTTTCGGGCTAACAGCCCTCATCAGCCAGGCTAGCTTGAATCCAGTGGCAAAGTGAGCAAGGGACCTACGTCTGGGCATACCCTGCCAACTTAGGGCGAACAAAGCAAACACATGGAGATGATGGACGGAGCGCTGGACTGTTCCCATGAGGCACAGGGTCAAGACTGATTTGCATATAGCGTCTGAACTGGGGTGGCGAAGTGAGCTAAAGAACGACGATGGATTCAACCCAGATCTGTGACTGGGTGTGAGTGTCTGAAAAGTTTCAGCGCTCCGTCCATCATCTCCGTGTGTTTGCTTTGAAACCATCTCAGACATTCTTGCACCCTCAGTACTAACTAAAGAATGTTTATGTTCAAAAACTCTCCTATACATATATTTTGTCAACTTTAAGTCAGTGTTTAGTAAAGTATCTAGGAATCTGTAAACTTAATAAGTGATACATATCATAATAATTACTGCGAACAATACAAATTATCTACTCTAAAACCTGGGTAAGAGTGAAGGTAGGAACAGGCCAATCAATTTAATAAAAAATCTACTAAAAAAATGGCCCGAAGTAAGGAGGCATTCTTCTACCACTGCTATTTCATCTATATATTGCGGATATAAATAACTCTTTCAATAGAGTGGTGACCCACTCCTCAAAGCTAGGAGCACTGCAACCAACACTCCGCAATATGCAGATGATATAGTCCTTCTGAGCAAAACAGCCATTGATATGCAAAGACTACTTACGGTATAAGTTTTGTACTGCAAGAATAACAGAATGGGGGGGCGTGGCCAAGCCAAGCATCAAGATGGCCGCGTAGTCCGTCGGCTCTGCCGAACCGAGCATCAATACCGCAGATAATCCGTCCAATTTTGCCCAAACTGGGGCTCCTCTCCTCAGAACTGTAACCGGAAGGGCGCCGGAACCGATTGCTACCTCCCGCGACTGGATCGGAGG
This sequence comes from Calotriton arnoldi, assembly GCA_963921515.1. Classification (NCBI taxonomy): domain Eukaryota; kingdom Metazoa; phylum Chordata; class Amphibia; order Caudata; family Salamandridae; genus Calotriton; species Calotriton arnoldi. The sequence continues at coordinate 668,692 of CAWUFW010000816.1, read as the reverse complement.
TGTAAAACGTTTAATGCGGGACCTTCGCCATTGATACAGCGTAACTGCCGCGCGGCCTGGTGACTGTGTGGGCCCTGGACAGCGGGTGATCGTTGGGCGCCTGTCCCCGCACCGAGAGTACTGTGTGTCTGCAGACGGCATCAAGCCGAACCTAGTGGGGTGACCCTAATTCGCCGCTGTCGGCTACTGCGAGTCGCGATACATTGGGGGCACGCCACAGATGCCCCGGTGTGGAGACGGACTGGGAGCGGAGTGAGCTCCGGAGCGACCTGCGGCCGCAGCAGCTGACACCGACGACCGCATCGGCCCTAACCACGGAGCGCGGCGCCGGTGGAGAGATCGCGGTGAAGGCCCGGCGCCGGCCAAAAGCACTCTCTGGGTCTGGACTGCTCGCTGCGCCACTGGAGTGACGTCCCGCGGCTCCGTGCACAAGAAAACTCGGGGCCGTTGTTGCAGCGCCGTTGCGCTCCCAATCCACCCACACAGCACTTGCCACGAGTGTCCACACTGACGGCTGGCTGAGGCCTGATACTGTCTATTTGGAACTGGCGGCATTTCTATCTACTGGGCTCGTCAGCACCCGACGCTATAGCGACCCCTGCAGCTGCTTCGTGCCACCGCATCGCGGCCCTGCCGACCGCATGGTTGCTCTGGGAGAGGTGAATTGACCTCTGTTGAGCTGCTCCTGTTGTGTAGATCCTCCCACCCTGGTTGAGGATTCTGGTACGTGGCTGAGGTGCGGTCCCTGCGCGGCCTTGGCCCGCACGTGACGTTCCCAGGTACTGGAGGACTCCGAAGCCTGGCAATTTGGGGCACGTGCCCCTGCTGTCGGGAGGCGACCGTAGGTGCCCTGACCGTTACTGCAGTGTGTGACACCCGGTTCCAGCAGCGCGCCAGCTGCGGATGCGAGGTCTGCCGCGACCATGGCGGGGGGCCGCAACTCGAAATCTACGCTCCATACCAAGCTGTCTAAATACGCCTGGGCGGGGGGCCCGGGTGCCAGCCCCAAAGAAGGTCTCCCTACATCCGATAAATCTGAGACCGGTGGGAAGAGAAAGGAGCCAACGCTTCAGGACATTTTGGAAGCCATCACTACGGTCCGCACGTCTTTGGAGACACGCATCGTCTCGGTGTCCACCGAGGTCTCCCTCATCAGGGAGGATATGCGCTCAATGAACTCGCGCCTAAAAGAGGTCGAACTCAAGGCGACCTCCCTGGTCGAGGACACGTCAGAGCTGCAGAGGAGGATGGAGGACCTGCTACAGCACACCACGAAGCTCGAAGCCCAGTTAGATGACTACGAGGGACGCTCTAGGAGCAATAACGTCCGCATTATTGGAGTCCCGAAACGCGCAGAGGGGCCTTCGGCGGATCTATTCGTGGAAGAACTAATCACTACCTACCTCAAGCCGCGGGGTCTCTCCAACTTCTTCTCAGTGGAGCGGGCGCACCGGGTCCCTGGGGGTCGGCCGTGGCCTGGAGCCCCCCCCCCGAGACCGCTCCTCGCCAGGATCTTCAACTTCCGCGACAGGGACGTCATTCTGCAATGTGCCCGCTCTGCCCCACCGGTTGAATTCCAAAACAGCCGCATCTCCTTCTTCCCGGACTTCACCCTCAAAGTGCAGAGACAACGACGAAGCTTCTTGGAAGTTAAAAAGGCGCTCCGCGATAAAGACTTGAAATATGCAATGATGTTCCCAGCCAAGCTGAGAGTGGAATCGGATGGAAAATCCTGGTTCTTCTCCTACCCGGAGGAGACCTGGGACTGGCTCGAGGGCTGGTGTACGGCGAGCCGCCACAACAATCATGGCCGTGGTGTGCGGATGGACGGTGACGCCCGAGCTCCCGGCGGTGGCTCACCGCTGCAAGACTCGCAAGGCGCGACAGGAGGTGCCGAAAGACTGGTCTGTATGTTTATCCCTTGGGGGTGATGGAACGGTTCGGATGGCCAGAGGGGAGCAAGTACAGACTTTTCTCCACCACAAGTGTCGAACCCTGTTATTCTGAGCTGTCCTGTCATATACGATTTGGTTGAATTGTTCTCCCAGGGTTTGCCTGTTCCCCGATTCAGTACGCGGGCGCTGTGGGATATACCCTGGGCCCTGGCTACTGCTCTAGTATAAACATGTTAGACGTTTACGGTTACTGTTGATATAGTGATCATATCACAAACATATATGCTCGGTCTGGCTTACGACCCCTTAAGTTATTGGACGGGTGGGCGATAGGCACTCTGCTAGTTTGGGAGGCGGGGGGGTTTTGTTACCGCCCAGCAGGGAGGCAGGGAGGGGGGGGGTTGGGGGAAGGTACGTTGGGTCTGTGGAGAGGGGGGGTAGGGTTTGCATTGGAGTTTCGATTTTGGTATTGTTTTTAATTCAGATATGTCGTATCCAATGGGTTTTGTTTTTGTCATGTTTTGTACTGGTACACGCTATTGCTCACCTCTACACTCTTATGCTCCATTCATCTGTTACGGTGGTAAGGGGCATCCATCTGGACTATTCCCAGCCATGCTTGACTATCCGACACTTCTTGATTCCCATTAGACGGATGTGATGACACGAGGACTGACACTTAATCTGTCCACTTGGAACGTTAACGGACTGGGTGACAAAATTAAGCGGGGCATTGTGTTGCAGTACATCAAGCGCAATGAGCTTGACCTGGTCCTCTTGCAGGAGACACACCTGATTGGGAACTCCTGCGGCACCCTGAACAGGAAAGGATACAAAATGGTGGTCCATTCCGGCTTTACCTCGGGCTCTAGAGGGGTGGGGGTTTTGCTTCGGAGGGGTTGTCCCTACATCGTCCATAACACCTGGACTGACCCCCAGGGCAGATACGCGGCGGTCTCGGGCTCCTGGGAGGGACGGGTGGTTAATGTCATCTCTGTTTATGCACCTCCCGGCCTGCAACGCCCAACGCTGCATGATTTAGGGACCCTACTGCTAGACCTGCCACTTGGGGTGTTGGTGGTGGGGGGGGATTTCAATCTCACGATGGAGGGTTCTCTCGATCGCTTACCTCCCCGGGAGGACCCATCGAGAGGGTCGCACCTGTCAGAGTTTGCGAATGCTCTGGGGGTTGTGGATGTGTGGAGGTGGTTTAACCCGTCGTATATCCGCTTCACGTTCCAATCGGGGGTGCACGGTAGTCAGTCACGGATAGACTATGTATTTACTCATGCCCAAGACATTCAACTTTTCACGAGGTCCAGCTGTCTGGCCCGTGGGATTTCTGACCACTCTCCCGTCCTGGCGACTCTGAGTTCTCGCTGTGGGGGGCGCCCACACTCTATTTCCGTGCACCCGTGGGTATTGAAAATTCCGCACATCAGAGACGCTCTCCGCAAAGACACTGAATATTATTTTGCTGAAAATATCGGTTCAGTCGACTCTGCAGTGACACTGTGGGGGGCCTTTGGAGCAGTCTTAAAGGGCAGGGCTTTATCACTCATGGTGGGCCATAGGGCGGAGAGAACCAAGAGAGTACTGGAACTGGAGGCCGAGGTCTCGCGATTAGAGGAGTCGGTGGCCCGGGATCCTGACTCCGCCACACGCCATAGCCTGGCACTTACGAGACAGGACTATCGACAGCTCCTCTCCGAAGACGTCGCGGCGCGCTCGCTAGCCTCCCGACACAGGATTTATGAGCAGGGTGAACGGACAGGTAAACTCTTGGCATGGCTTGAACGACGGGAACAGGCTGCTAGATGGGTCCGGGCGATCGCAAATCCGGAGGGTACTCTTATTTCCTCGGTTAGAGACATCTGGGTTAAGGGGAAGCTAGCATCGTTTCAGGAACTCCAAGCTAAATACCAGTTGGCTCCTTCCGAGACGTTCAGGTACTTGCAGATTAAACACGCTGTGACCTCCGCCCTGCCGAGCGAGGGCTCCCTCCCTGACTCATCCCCTCTGGAAGACCGTCTGTTGTTGGATCCCATGGACCGCAAGGCCATCTCGCTTACCTACAAGAAACTGGTCAACAACCGTGCTGATCCGATGACGAAACTGAGGGAGAGGTGGGAAGGGGATCTGGGAGTGATGGAGGACGACAGATGGCGAGACGCTCTAGCTTCACCCCGCGAAATAGCCATTCCCATGCGCATGCGGCTTCTCCAATTCAAGATCCTTCATCGAACATATTTTGATGCCAAACTTTTGTTCAAATTAGGTAGACGCCCAGATCCGCTCTGTCTCCGACACTGCAATCAGGAGGGTACTTTTCTTCATATCTTATGGGACTGTCCACATATCCAGGACTACTGGGTGGCAATTGCTCATCAACTTGAGAGGGCGGGAGGCAAATCCCTGGGGTTATCTCCCCAACTATGTTTACTCAATATCTGGGAGGTGTCCGACCTTACACATGCTGAACAGACATGGGCCTCTATGGGCTTCATCATCGCGAAAAGGAATATTGCACAACACTGGGGGGTTGCGGCGGCCCCACGCCTGGTCGACTGGGCAAAGGACATGGACACCGCCATGGTTGCCGAAAAGTCGGTGTTCAAGGGACGAGGCTGCCCCAAGAAATGGGACCAGAAGTGGGGGAGGTGGAATAAGTACAGAGGGGACATCTGTATTTCCCCGACGGTGGAGCTACACAGAGAACGACAAACACTGATGGCCCAGCTGACGGCAGAAGTGCTGGCCTCGCCCCCTTAGGTGTGGCGTTCTTGTTCTCCCCAGTTCCAGCTGCCTGTTGCTATCCGTTTATATTGTATGGGTATCCTGGTTTATTATTGTTGCTGGGAAATGTATGAGCATATTGTTCTGCGTGGATCCCTATTCCATCACGGGTTGAATGGCATTCTGATACTGTATGTATGTATTGGAGGGGGTATTTCTTACAGAGACCTGACTTTGTATGTACCGGTATTGGTTTGCGTTATAATGCAATAAAAAGTTTAATAAAAAAAAGAATAACAGAATGGAAGTCAATTTAAACAAAACAAAAGTGATGGACATAGGCAGAAAAGTTTTTTTAAAAAGCATTGGCAAAGCCAATAGGTCTCACCTATGCAAGAGCTATTGACTTTGTCAATATGTTTTAGCCATGTTGTACACCAGCATGACTGCTATTCAACATGGCTAAATTTTAGTGGGGTACAGGAGAGTGGCGTTGAGGGGAGTGTTTTAAAGTGGTGTAGAGTGGAGTCTTATGGAGTGGAGTAAAGTGGTGTAGAGTAAAGTTGAGTGGCGTGGAATTGAGTGGGGTGAAATGGAGTGGCATGGAATGTTGTGAAGTGGCGTGGAGGGAGTGGAGTGTCGCAGAGTGGAGTGGCATAGAGTGTTGTGCAGTGGTGTAGAGCAGAGTGGAGTGGCGGAGAGGGTATTGCGTAGAGTGTTGTAGAGTAGAGTGGCATAGATTGGAGAAGATTGTCAGAGTGGAGAGGCATAGAGTGGGGTAGTGTAGAAGAGTGGAGTGGCATAGATTAGAGTGGAGTGACGTGGAGTGGAGAAGAGTGGAGTAGTGTGCCATAGAATAGAGTGGAGTAAAGTGGCATGGAGTGGCATAGAGGGAGTTGCGTAGAGCGTAGTAGAGTTGAGTAGTGTTGTAAAGTGGCATAGAATGGAGTAGTATGTTGTAGAGGGGAGTGACAGAGTGGAGTAGAGTGTCATAGAGTGCAGTATAATAGAGTGTAGTGTCGTAGAGTGGAGCAGAGTGGTCTAGAGTGAATTGGCACAGTGTTATAGAGTATAGTGGCATAGAGTGCAGTGGTGCAGAGTAGATTGGCGTAGAGTACAATGGCGTAGAGTGCATTTGCTTTGAGTAAAGTGGTGTAGAGTACATTGGCATAGAGTGCAGTGGTGCAGAGTAGACTGCAGTGGTGCAGAGTGGAGTGGCACAGAGTAGAGTGGAATGGCACAGAGTATAGTGGAGATGAGTGCAGTGGCGTAGAATAGATTGTTTCAGAGTAGAGTAGAGTGGTGCATGGTAGAGTACAGTGGTGTAGAGTAAAGTGGAATAGAGTGCAGAGTACATTAGAGTGGTGTAGAGTGCAATTGCATAGAGTGCACTGGCATAGAGTGGAGTGGTACAGAGTAGAGTGCATTGGCGTACAGTGTAGTGGCATAAAGTGCAGTGTTGCAGAGTAGAGTGGCTAGGAGTGCAGTGGGGCAGAGTGGAGTAGTGTAGAGTGCATGGGTGCATAGTAGAATCAGTGCAGGGTAGAGTACCTTGGCATAAAGTAGAGTGGTCTAGAGTAGAGAGGTTTAGTTTGGAGTGGCGTAGAGTGGAGTGGTGCAGAGTAGAGTGCAGTAACGCAATGTAGAATGGATTGGAGTGTAGTGGCATAGTGTAAGGTGGTGCAGAGTAGAGTGGAGTGGCATAGAGTGGAATATGATTAGTGGGGTAGCACAATGCCATTACAGACAACGCATCTTCAATTGAAATGACCTGTACATTTGCACAGACATACAGTTTTACTGATAAACGTACACAGCGCACAAACAATAATGTGTGGAAATGTCATCACCTAGTGCATTGATTTATTTTGATAGTATTAAAATATTTGTTTCCACCACACTTCAGAATTACCAAACAATGTGCTTCATTTGTGCTTTTCTAATTCTGATGTATTCTGAAATATCTGCACAGTTCATTTACAGACATTTAAATTTTGTTGTGTGCTATAAAAAAAACTATCTTACAGATTGTCACATCATTCCTCTCACTTTGAAGTAAAAAAACAGAAAAGTAAACACCAAGCTTCCTGGACGACAGAGCCTGACATTTGACCTCTGTCTTTGAATGCATAACAATTGTGACAAGATAGGAACAAGATTTAAAGTCATGTTTACAGAAATCCAGTACTTGTGGAAGAATATAGTAAGTAGGATTTAAGGAACGGAATGGACAAACTCAATCTGAACAATCTAAAACAAATAGAGCCAGCAAATAGAAAGCAAGCAAATGTGAGTTACAAACCACAAAGCCAATTGTAAACAATAGGCAGAATGCATTCCCAGGGAAGCTTTCCGAATGTCCCAAAGATGTCTTAGCACAGCTGTCTGGTAGGCTTCAGTCCTAAAAGAAAGGCAAATTGTTGGTAGATAAACAGAGAAATGATTAAAAGAGTAGCCAGCCACAAATATGGAAGGATTTAGTTTGATGACTGTGACAACTTGAAGGTCCATTAGCTAACAGTTAAAGCAAAGGCCTGCTCTTTGGGATTTGCCTTTAAGTCGCTCTTAAAGAAGCTAAGTGGACCTTCGTGTGAGCAAATTTTAATGGCTATGAAAAGTAAACTGTTACAGACTTTAATGTATGGCATTGAAAGACTCAGAGGGAAACAATCTCACCTCCTGGATGTATGTGTCATCAATATGTACAGACAATTTTTTCACCTTCTCTCTCAAGGATGTCGGGCTCAGATAAGACTTGAATCAGGCTTGGTAAGACAATACTTGGAATGTCAAGGAGCCTTTTTAGGTCTCGCCTAGGCAGCACGCATGCGCTGCTCTAGGAGATGACCTTTAGAAATCGGTCTGCTCCTTTTGCCCCACACTCGTGCTTGTGCTGGCATCCACCTTGCGGGAGCGAGCAGCGGCGCGCATTTAATTGAAAACATATTGTTCTCGCGCCGCCGCTCCTCGCTCCTGCAAGGCGGAGGCCAGCACAAGCACGAGTGCTTCAATTTCCAGCAGGCAGACACAGCACACCTCCCCCACTTGAGATCAGCTTACTCCGGCGCGTCATAAAATAAACACAGCGCGGGCCGCGGGTTTTTTTTTCCATTTCCCCCCCCCCACTCTCTCTCTCTCGCTGCTTTTGATTTGTTTGTTCTTGATGGAGCAGATCTGTTATTACTCTGCCCGTCTCTTTCGCTGCTTTTGATTTGTTTGTTCTTGATGGAGCAGATCTGTTATTACTCTGCCCATATCTCTCTCTCTTTCCCCACCACCCCGCCCCACTCCGGGGATGCGACAGCCTGTCATCGAGGTATGCGTGTGCGCATGACAACTGATTGCACGGGTCCTTGTGGAAAGGCCACCGGATGTCCCAGTAGTGTCTGTGCGTGACGGCGGGATTAGTTTATCTGCAGAGCCATTCCCTAGTCACGAGACGTGCTATGATTTTAGAAACGCCACTTTAGGCGCAGCCCGGTTCCACTTTACCCCTCCCCCCTTTCACAACTTCCAGCTTCTCAATCCCCCCTCCTGGCGTTACAAGGTAATCCATTAGGGACGTCGTCACAGTGGCAGTGAAAGATTTATTAGTTCACGCTACTGTCCGTACATTACAGCACTTGTTTATGCAAATGCATTGCCTAAAATGGTTAGGAGGACATCTGCCTGCCTCTGCCTGGCTTCCTGGAAATCTGGAAGTTCCATCAGTGGTGGAGAAAGCACACCCGGGGAGAAAGAGAGCAGCCCGGAGTCCGAAATCTGCTGCTCACAGCAACAAATGATTTTTGCTTTTATTGTAGGGATTTCGAATCCGTAGCAATGCAGAGCCCGAGGCTGTAAAGGTCTGTGAAGGCGCAAATCATGACTCAGCCTGGATCAGCAGCGGGTTAGCACTGCCTGTGCATGCACGGGTTTGAAGATTTGTGTTCTGTGGGGTATCGGCGGTGTTGTGTAGTTGCGCTGCCGACCGTATTTAATGTTCCCGCTGCAACAAGTACGGAGCCCGCAATGCTTGTTCGTTATAAGAATGTAGAAGCATTAAACAAAATTAACATCGCTGCTGCGAATGTGTAGCTGACGATTGATCATGTTTTCGATTAATGAATCAAGTCTCATTTTATGGAAAGGCAGGGTTGCTGCTTGTTAATGTTTACTTTGTGCCGTGGCCGCCGGTCGTCAGTGCTTGTTTTCTCACTGGTGTCTTTGGCGTAAGCCTTGCACGGAAAACGGAGGTTTTTTTGAGATTTATTTAACCCCTTCTGCACTCCGGCCTCCGATAGCGTATTCACAAGGCTGGATATGTTTTTCTGTGACCGGCTCCATCCCATGATGTAATTTTACATATTGATGAGACGTTTGTGTGATTAAGCATACACCAGTCACTGGCTGATTTGCTCGTTTTTCCCATCTTTTCCTTTCCCACTCCTACCTGCTATGCTTAATTCCCAACCGTTACTGTAAAAACGAGCATTGGCATAGCCAATAGGTCTCGCCTTTGGGACCTTATAAGTGTTTAGCTATGTAACAGTTAATGTTGTTGCATCAAGGATATTGTGCTGGATAACTAAACAGTTATAAGGTCCCAAAGGCGAGACCTATTGGCTATGCCAATGCTTGTTTAAAGGTTTGTTACAAGCTGAAGAATACTGCTGCCTTATCTTTAAATTATTATTTTAGGAAAGAAATAGGAAAAACAAGACAAGGTAAGGTAAGAGTAATTATTAAGGAGATTACCTTCAATTACCTCTTGAAATTTTGGACATCAAGTAACAGTGGGATGTGAAAATATGTATTAATACATTTAAAATGGTCAACAAAAATCTGAAGATAAACTCTCATATACACAATAAACTAGCTTTTAGCAAGTGATCCCAGGCATATATCGTTTGAAATATGTACTTTTGTGAACTGAAAGAGTGTCAAATTCAAGTACTCACTGAATGCAGTCTTGAAAAGGCAATGTGGATTTTCCAAACAGATAGTGCCTCGCTTCCCCCCGGAGCTTAACTGCGCCTTCCGCTGACAAACTAAGGGTGTATACAAACCTACAGGGAAAAGGGAAAATGGACGACAAAAAAGAGAGAGACACTGGACACCAAAATCTTCACAGGAATTCTTGGAATTCTACAGTAGAAACTTTGTGCTAGACATCTCGGACTTATATTCAGGACCTTTTAACCTGTAGTGGGGTATAGCCATGGTTACAACAGTTGATAATTTATTAAATACTAAGACTAAATACTTGTTTACTTTAATAATTATCACCTGAAAATTACGGAACTTTATGGGCAAGAAGGCATTGGTCTATTTGTGGCAAAGGAACCCCATGAGTCTCTGGACATGCAATGTCTCATTCATCTGTTTATTTTTAAGAGTGTATATTAGCAACTGAAAAAGAACAAAGGAAACATTAGTATTTATGTTAATCAGTTCATCACTAAGACTTAGCATTGACATCCTAATTCAGCTAATTGTTACATGCACCAGTTATTTTCTGTGCACATTAAAAACATCTAAAAAGTCAAAGTCTTTTCATGCACAATTCAATATCCAACTGTTGAATCCAAAAGGAAATCCGGATTGCTGATTATCCAAGGCGTGGAAAAAAAACCAAAGATAGTCTTATTTTATGAGTTAAAGCAAATCCATAAAGCAAAACATGCCCCGGAATATTCAAAAAGGCAGCAGGCATCACACTAAACTGTCCAAGAGTAGGTTACCGGTACCAGGCTAGACGTGTGGCAGGTGCTGTTTGAAAACGAATATCCATTCAGAAATTGGAGGCATAGAGCACGTCTCCACAAGTTTGACAGATACAATCACAGAGTGGGTCGCCCTAGCCTGACTCCACCATCTCGTTCTGAACAGCAAACACACGTGTAAAACTCATCCAGCCTTTCTTCCTACCTGACTTTCAGTATTGCAAAACAACTGAGGTGGCATGGTGGGCATAAAAGGTTGTATTGGGATGCGGCTCGAGCGGTTGCTAGTGGCTAAGATTAATTCAAGAATTGCATCCATCACCTTGTTATTTTTGCATTTGATGCCCTAAGTGCACTGGATATGCCCAGACGTGGGTCTCAGGCTCACTGTGCCACTGGAACCAAGCTATACATGGCTGAAGAGCCCATAACAAGGGCAAAACCGATCCTGGTTTGCTTGTGTTCCTGTTCAGGGAGGGCGTGGCGTGGCAGTTCGGGTTGGACTATTCCCATGAGGAACAAGGTCAAGACTGATTTGCATACAGGAGTGTCCAAACTGTTGGCATGGTGGGAGAAAAACAATGGCTTGGGATGCGGCCCAAGCGATTGCCAGTGGCTAAAATTAATTCAAGCATTCCATCTATCACCTTGTTGTTTGTGCATTTGACTTTCAGTATTGGCTGGCTTAAGCAGGACGCCACCCAAGTCCACATCTAATCAGTCATCATCCAGCAATTGCTGTCTTAAGATTCTACATGCTGGTGGCTGAATGGAAGTAAACAAGCCAGCATTAGCTGGCACCTCATGATCGACACGCTTATTTTGGTAAATATTTTTCTACCAATATAAAACTTAAATTAATACATTACCGATTTGGAGCTTTTCCAACAAAAGTCCAACCTCCACTGTGTGATGTGCCTTTTGACACAATGACGTGATTATAAGTGTAATTTCATCTTGTACATTTTCTGTGCTTGTCCTGCACTTTTGAAAGAACATAAAAGGCTTATCCATAATCTCCTCAATTTGTTAAAGATTTAGACATGTAGCCAAGCACTTTTTCACTGTGTGGATGGTGAGTTCACACAGTTAAACTAATTTGTACAATTCATGACATTTACTAAACCAAGCTCCAAGAAAACAACAGCAAATGAACTTTTGATAACTGATGACTCTGTTTGACCTTTTACGGTTTTAAATTGACGCTTTTATGTATGATTATACCTTTTCTCATTTTTAGGTCGAGCCTGGGCAGCGCATGCACTGCTCTGCAAACCATGCTGTATTGGAGTATGTACTTGAATTCCCACCCACTCTCCGCCCATATTTGCCATCGGCTTGTGTCATTGTCCTTCGTAAATGCTGGCTTCTGATTCGTTTTTAGGCTTATTAGTCCCTCCTTAGTACCCCCTTGTCTTCATTTGTAACCTCCCATGAGGACTGGCCCTTTTACTTCGGTTGTTACACGGTACGTCTTCTTTAGACTGTAAGCACTATTTTCTTTAATGAGTTTCTCTTACTGCAGGAGGGTCTCTCATGCGCACTTGTGACCACCGGCTGGTTTATTTAACTCATAGCAAACGGGGAGCTCTTCAGGGGCCAAGGGAGATAGAAGGGGGCAACTCGGCGATGCCTTCAAGCATTTGGAATGCAATAGGTCTCGCATTTGCGAGAGTTTAAGCTATTGGTATTGTAAATGACAATGCCTTTTATTTATGTTTTAAAAACCAAAACATAATTAAAAGGCATTGTCATTTACAATGCCAATAGCTCAAACTCCCGTAAATGCAAGACCTATTGAATTGCAGATGCTTGTTACTATTTGATACCACTACAGCTCTTTTTATGTTTGATATGTTAATTATAGTTTTAATTAACTTTGCAATTAAGATCGTTATTGTTGTTACTATAATAACGGGTATACAAAATGGCTGCGATTAAAAAAATATGGCAGTTTCATTAAAAGCAATAGAAATCAACAGAAATAAAAAGAGCAAAACAAGTTCTCAAAACTCTGGCCAAACAATGGTTATTTACTTTGAAAAGTAAATATCATTTATCAAATTTAAAAACAAATTTCTTATCCATTTTCATTGAAAACTATTAAAATCGGAAGTCTTTCCTTGCCCAAAACACTTGCCTTTAAATTTTCCTACCACACACCTCTTATGAAAATGCTGAATACTGGTGGATCTTCTCACCTTTACTGCACTCACACCTACATGTAAACTTTTTAAAATTAACAAAATGTCTTAAATAAGAGTATTGCTTCTTTTCCCTCTTCCTAGACAATATGTTTTGATGAAAATTCGTACTGTTCACACCAATCCTAGTGGCACGTGCTCCCCATTTCAAATGATTTGTATGGGAAGGGCAGCTTGCAGGATCAAAAACTGAAAATCAGATCCAAACATGCAGAGCAATCAGAACTCAAACGTTTGAGTCACGTTATGTAGCATATAAATCACACCAATGGTCTTTTTATCCATAACCCACTCCCCAGTACAGGACTTGAGGTTGTGCAAAAGTGCATCCATTGAAAACATACCACCCACACACTATCTCACATACAAGGTGAGAATCCTGCAGTCATGCAAAGTGAAAGTAAAAGTTGTGGCGTAATAAGGATGAGGATAGTACACAAGATGCCTGATTAAGGTTGAGCCATGCATGCTTTATGTCATTAAGTCATTACCTACCTCGTAGCACACAAGGATTATTATGTTGGCAAATATTTTAAAATGTATCCACAATTTCAAGTTACCCTGAGCACTCTAATATGTTACAAAATAACATTGTTCAAATTCAATGATGTATTCGTGTTCCAGTCTCTTTATTGAATACAGAGGCTCCTTATGATCTTTAGGCCCACTCTTCACGACATCAGTAAAAAATAATGTTTTCTTGAAATCAATACATCCAATAAAAGTCAACTTTTCTTTGCCATCAAAACAGCCAACATATGTTTCATCGTTATGGCATATTCACCTCTGACTTCATCAAGGCTATAAACAAATACAACACAAATCAAATAATTCCAAAACTAAATACTGTTAGTGCCATCACCCACCCACAATTAGGTGCACAGGGCATAACATTTCTGTATATAAGCAAATTAAATACATTATGAATCCAAACAATACGGGCAACCGTATACCTACACATGTGAACCACATTGTCACAGGTGTCATATACAACTCATTTACCTATACCACAAGAGTGATAAGCGTGCTATATTAGAACCATAGTGACAGGCCTCAAACTGCATTCCCATCCATTTGTGCCAATTTAGTATGAGGCCCCCAAGTGATCAGAACCTACATACATAAATTAACAAAAATACCCTTCAAACGTTTAAAGTGGCATCCTTGTAGTCACATCTAATCTTATCACATACAGTACAGGGAAAGGTTTCCCAAAAGAATCTTCACCAATAATGGATATAATTACTCCAGTTTGCATTGCCCAGGCCCCAAATCTGCTCTGCCTCAAACCAGCCCATAAACAAGTTGGCATAAGACGGAGCAAATATGGAGCCCATCACAAAACCCCGCAACTGTCTGTACCAATCACCATTAAACAGGAAAACATTATTTTCAAGAATAAATCTGGTCATAGTAAGTAACATATCTGCATGCCCCAATAACTCTATGAACCTGGTGTTCAGCTAGTATTTCAGAGCAACAATCCCATTAACATGTGTAATATTGATATACAAGGATACCACATACATAGTGACTAAAATCATACCTGGTTCCCATGTAACATCACTCAGTATGTTTAAGATGTGTTTGGTATCACAAATATAGGACAGGAGATTAATCACATAAGGCCGCAAAAAGACATCCACAATTTCTGAAATTCTTTCAGTGGGGCCAGCAATGATAGGTCTACCTGGTGGAAATGGAATGTCCGTATGAATCTTAGAGAGAGCATACAGGCTTGAATACCTGGGACGATCAATTAATAAATAGTAATATTCATCATCATTAAGCACCTCTAAACTGTACCATTCTTTCAACTTAGCATTAATCTTCTTTGTAAGAGCCATAACCGGATTAGTTACTCAATTGATTTTAGATCTCATTGTCATAGTTAACTTTGTTCATGAAAACCGTGTTACCTCCTTTGTCTGCATCTCTAATAATCAAATCCTTATTATTCTGTAATTGCTGCAAGGCTAAACGCTCAGGCCTGGTAAGGTTATCACTATGATGACTTTTATATTGAAGCTGTGATCTTGAGTTCCAATTCTCTAGATTCAGATTGATAGCTTATTACTGCCAAGGGCCAATTTCGGTGTCCACTTGGACTTCAATTTAAGGCCACTATATATACTCAGGTTAGTACATAATTCCAGATCAGAGAGTAACCTTGTCATACTCACAGAATCTTCCTCACAGTTAGAGATAGACAGTAATGTAATGGTATCATGAATATCCTGGATTGTAAATTCATTCAATATAGGCATGTGTAAGTGCATTTCATTCTTCGTAGGATGTAAACAAAAATACTGTTTCAACGTCAACATTCTCACAAAATTGTATACATCAATTTGTAAATTTCTTTATTGGCATTTAAGAATAAACACATTGCTGCAACATCAGCAAAAGGTGGAGGGGGAGGCACAGCACAAATCGATCACAGGTACAGTATTGCAGAACACATTAGTGCATTCCTGAGGGTCCCCACATTCGACAAGGGCAACTGAAACGCGACCCTGATTCGATATTCATTGTAGTCTGACCTTTATTCAATGAAGCGTACACCTGCAAGATTTTCAGTAACCCATTCACAAGCATCGGGTGTGGTTGTGCAGAGTTGGTCTCGGCCCTAGGGGCAAGAATGTTTAGAGCCTGGGGGGGGGGAGTATCTCCAGGTTTGGGGTCCCTGGCTTCCAGCGGGGGGAGTGGGTCTCTTTGTCATAGAATGGTTAATAGAGGTTCCCAAATATACTTGGGAAGACTGCGTGGTGGCATTAGCTACCAGTAGTTCGATAGTTGTTCCTGGCAGTATGTCATGTCTTGCAACCATCAATGCAGCAAATCAAGGACCCCCTGTAACTATTCTGGAGCTCCTAGGACAGGGTAATAATACAGTATAAGGTAAAGTTCCTAGGCAGTCAAATGGCTTAAACTGGTTTAAACACTCATCAACAAAAACAAGAATGATAAGAAGAACTCAGTGTGAATGGAATAAAGCTACATTAAAGTATATTTAAAAATTGTTTTATTCATGATTATAACGTTTTTTGTATATATAAGGAAAAAGATAAACATTCATTCCATTAATGTTGTAGACAATACATGGTTCTGATGCAATTGTGATTTTGAATAAACTACAATTTAGTACTAGTGTTTTCCAGCCAAACAATTGGTCTCAAATGGACAAAACATTAATATATATACATGGACATAATGAAAGACAAAATGACATGAACAACAACAAATAATGTGAGGTGGCTAACAGATGGTTCTTCTCAACGCGCATTTCGGCACTAACAGTGCCTTCATCAGGAGGGTCACACCTCTTTCCTATAGAACAATAAAAATTCTATAAAACACAATTCTTAAAAATACCCACTGAGTTCAATAATATCTCCTATGTTACATATTTACTCGAAGTTGCCAGTGATAATATTGAAAAGAAATGAATAGGGTGGGACAAAAATTCATAAAAAGATTTAACATTCAAATAGATGCTATTACTGTAGAAAATAGGTAAGACTATGTTGATCACCCGCAGTGAAGACGATAAAGAGAAATAGTATTTACCAATCCACCAAGATCAAGAGAGAAGCGAGTAAAGAAAGAAATAGAAAAGGAATTAAATTAAAAACTCAGCAACTCCTATTGGGATGTATAAATCGTTATAATTTCTCTAAATAATTACATAGTGAGAATAACGATAAAGGTGGATAGAGCTTACTGTCTGTAAATATGGTATCAGCTTCAATTCACAATGTATAGATGTATAGGTCACGCCAGACCTGTGTGTGAATATGAAAACATGATTCAAAACTCAAATAATGGAAACAATTGCAGAATATCACTACTTGCATACTACAGGTGTGCCCTGGCATATGGGCATCTGGAACTAGTAGGTGGTAACTTTATGTAGATTCATGTAGATATTGCTTGAGGAGCAAACGATATTTAAAGGGGCTTCTACAAAGTAATAGCAATCTAAGATGAACACTGGGCTAAGGGGTGTTAACTCCATAAAAGAGCTATCAATACCGAGCTATACCATGTGGTATTTAAATGAATACTTAATAGAAGGTTCTGCACGATCCACTAATGTAAAGAGGCCGATGAGGAAATGCGATGAGTGCAGAAGGGCGTCATTACCTGGATAAAAGGTCCTAAGGTGCAAATGTATACATCAGTAATCAAAAAAGATGTTACACGGGGATTGATGTCCGTGATCAACGTAAATACTGGATAGGGTTAAGAATTCAAAATAGATCAAGATCGCTAAAGGACCGTCACGCTGCTCTGCAAAGGTAAAATAAAAGAATCTATGTAAAGCTACTGTGGCGGTTAACTTAAAGTCATAAAATATAAAACTCATTCTAGGAGTGGTGCGACAAAAATAAACAAGACTCTACCTGGTGTGGGCTAGTATATTATGAAGTCCGAGAATTCAGGATATTAGATGAGGAGGCCGGTCATCCGTACATTCGGAATTATATCTGACAAGGGAGATTAGTTGTCCCCCTCTATTTTGAACAGGTTCGCTCAAAAACAGTCACTCTGCGCTGAAAAAGTATCACAAATCAAAATAAGGCTTGTGGTACTAAACAGACAACTAAAAGATGTAAGGCTCTTGCTGTGTCTGAAGTGAAAAAGAGCGATAGTAACTCTACCTGGTCTAGGTTCGTGAGTTAAGATGTCCGTGAATTCGGGCTGTTAAACAAAGTAGCCGGTCGTACATAGATGCGAAAATGCAGAAATGCAACGAGGCAGACCAAGGGCGGGTCAATAGACGTGTACGTCTCGTGCTATAAAGAGGATAAAATCAAAGACTGAAATTGTAGAAATATCCCACTATATGGAGTTACATGAAAAATTGTCTATCTAAATGTGGCAAAGGTGAGCTCTTACCTGAGATGGATACAATTACGAATACGAAATGGAAAAGGCCGCCATGCTGGGAGCCCGGCTGTGTTCCGGTGGGCTTATAAGCGTCTAACTAAGTATCACGTGGTCTCGTAGTGTGTCTCCTCAACAATGAAAGTAGAGAACAGACTCTAGAACGACCTCACAGTGTGGTATAAAGTGTCAGGTTCATTCTATAACAATGGAAGTGGAGAACAGACTCTAGAACGACCGCGCAGTGTGGTATAAAATGTCAGGTTCAGTCTATGTAAGTAATATGTCTTAAACAGTGGGCGAAGACCGATGCTATTAGAAATTATTAAACAGTATAGCATTCTCCCAAGGCAGATCATTGTTCAATCCTTGTTTATATGTATTCAGAAAAAATATCCAGAAAACTTCGTGTTTTTTCCGGATTTCCTCATTCCTCGATTCATTGGAATTTCTTATTTTCTCCAAGATGTGCCATTTAATGTCATCAGGAGAATGTTTAAATTCATGAAAGTGTTTCACCATGGGGGCATTAAGTTTAACTGTACGGATCGCTGAGCGATGTTCAGTTAATCGTGTGGCAATGGCTCTGGATGTTTCCCCGACATAGCCTAGATTGCAGGGGCAAACAATAAGATAAACTACATTATCAGTTTTGCAGTTACACATTGTTTTGGACTGAATGGCGTGTCCATTATGACTTAACGTATGTCCTTCTATAGCACTCACGCATGCTTTACAGTTGGAATGAAGACATCTGAAGGTGCCTTTAATTGGTGCATTTCCATCAATGGTTTTTTGTACAAAGGGTATACTTACATCAAAGCGTGAGTGGACAATTAAATCTTTGATATTTTTATTTCTTCTGTGTGCAAATAACGTTTTTTTCAATTTAAGTGATTGTTCTTGATCACTGTTGAGTATATGCCAATTGGCATTGATTATCTGCTTTACCTGATTGTTCCTAGTTGAATGTTTGGTAATACATACTAGCTGTTCAGTTTTAGTTTGATTCTTAGGTTTTAGCAGATGGTCCCTGTCGTAAAATCTGGCTCGTTTATATGCCTCTCGTATTAATCTGTGGGGATATCTTCTGGCAAGAAATTTCATAGTTTCTGCTTGCAAATCGTAATCAGTGAGGTTGGTGCAGTTGCGCCGCAGTCGTAAAAACTGCCCAAAGGGGATACTTTGTTTCTGTGTCCTAGGATGATAACTTTCAAAGTGCAGTAGAGTGTTCCTAGCAGTAGGTTTAGTGAATAAATCTACTTCCAAGTGATCGATATTTTGCTTAATCAGGATATCCAGAAATTCTATCTGATGTTTGCTTTTATGGCTTGTAAATTTCAAATTTACATCAATAGCATTTAACCACAGTAGAAATTCATCCAGAGTTTCTACTGTGTCCGAACAGATGAAAAAAATGTCATCGATATAACGCGACCAGTGTAGTACTGAATCATAGAATGGAGCTATTTCATTGTCTATGAATTTTTGTTCAAATTGCGCCATGTAGATATTAGCAACCGACGGTGCTACTGTGGCTCCTATACTAACACCTCTGATTTGTTTAAAAAGATTATTTCCAAATTCAAAAGTGTTTTCCGTTAGGACAATGGTTAAGCAATCCAAGACAAATGTTTTAGGACATGGAATTTTGTAAACATCCATGAACCAAGCCACTGCTTGTAATGCTTCTTTTTGCGGGATGTTGCTATAAAGTGACTCTATATCTAGAGTCACTAAAGTGTCTCGGTTGTAGTTAAATGGTAGATTTTCTACTTTTACAATCATTTCACTAGTATCTTTAATATGTGAAGGAATCTTGGATATGTATGGACAAAGCCATTGATCTACATATCTAGATAAGGGTTCAGTTATGGAACCAATTGTAGATACGATCGGGCGATATGGGGGATCTGAAAGATGTTTGTGTATTTTAGGTACTCCATATATGCATGGCATTTTTCTCTTGGAGTGATTTAGGTACTCATATTCTTTTTTGCTGATCTCTCCCTTTATAAGTGCTGTATTAGAAAGTAGTTGGATCTTCAAACTAACTTTGTTGGTGGGATCAATTATAAGTTTGGTGTAGAATTGTTGGTCATTCAAGAGGGTCAGCATCTTTTGTTCATACGTGGAAGTGTCTAGAACCACAATGCCACCCCCTTTGTCACAGCTTTTTATGGTGACTTTCTTGTTCTGTGTGAGGGAGGTAAGGCATGTAAATTCGTCTTTGTCTAGATTATATCTGGGTTTTGGGATGAAGCGAGTCGCTAAATCAAGACGTTTGAGCACTACCTGTTCAAAGACAGCAACTTCTGGACCTATCTGGTCTAATGAAGGGATGAAGGTGGATGGAACTGATAGGCTAGTATTAGTTAGAGACACTGCAGTGATATTAGGTTCATTAGAAAAGAATTTCTTTAATCTGATTTTGCGAAAAACGCTAATATGTCAGTGTAAAGTTCAAATTTATTAGTTTGGGAATGGGGGACATACGACAACCCCTTAGATAACAAACTGAAACATGTAGGGTCTAACACTTCCGAGGACAGATTGAAGATAGGGATGGTATCTTCTATCTCCAATATTGTCTGCTTCTGGTTTCTAGCAGATGTTGATTGTCTGTTTGTTGATAATTCCCTCTCGTTTGGGATTGGAAATGAACCCGTTGTCGTCCCCTGCGTGTCCCGCGTTGGGCTAAAAAAGGCTGATATTTTGTATTGTAGGGACGGCTTGGTCTTGATGGTTCATGATACTGGTTATTACCTTCTCCTTCTGAATCAGAAGTATCTGAAACAGTTCTAACTTGATATGGTCTAGCATTATATTCCGAAGGCTGCTGACTTTGTTGGTAGAAATTTTCATTCAGATACGGGTAGGTTTTTTCTGCAGAGTAATAGCGTAAATCTTTTTTTAGTTTTTCTGTTTGTAAGGTAATCTGAGAAGGATAATAGATCTTTGTCTGCCTGTTCTAATTTTTTTCTTAGCTTCTTCTAGTGAATTAGTTTTTCAGATTTTTTCTTCTAGTTCTAATAGTTCATTTTTTAAGGCAGCAAGTAATTCTTTAGCTGTTTCTATTATTAGTATCATTAGATCTCGCGAGCATCTGTTGGCTATCATGCTCCACTTCTCGAGAAATTTCCTGAATTCCACAAATAAACCGGGGATATTTCGTACTTTTAACCCTTGTGGTATTATCCCAGCTTTAAGATATTCCAGCATGAAATCCCCATGGGCTTCTATTCTTTTGATCTTCTTCTTAAGGTTTAATAGTTGAATGGAATCGTCATTATTTTGAACGGGGGTATTAGAGATGTTACTGAAGGAGTTACTAGTACCCACTAAAAGTGCAAACTCTTCATCGGAGAAACCGAATGTTTTGAGTTTTTCCATGTTCAGTGTAAATAATATGTGCACTCTAACTCTAGTGAAATTAGAGATATTGAAAGAGTTGAGATAAGATAAGTTCAAAGCAAAAAGCAGTGACAGAGTGTAATAGTAGTTGTGGTGGAGCGTTGTAAAGGAAAAGGGCGAAAAATCAAGGCAACTTACTGAATAAACCAAAGAGACAAACAAATGATAAATAGATATAACTTAAACGGACAGTCCCGCACAGACAAGCTGTGGGTAATCAATGCAGCATATCAAGGACCCCCTGTAACTATTCTGGAGCTCCTAGGACAGGGTAATAATACAGTATAAGGCAAAGTTCCTAGGCAGTCAAATGGCTTAAACTGGTTTAAACACTCGTCAACAAAAACAAGAATGATAAGAAGAACTCAGTGTGAATGGAATAAAGCTACATTAAAATATATTTAAAAATTGTTTTATTCATGATTATAACGTTTTTTGTATATATAAGGAAAAAGATAAACATTCATTCCATTAATGTTGTAGACAATACATGTTTCTGATGCAATTGTGATTTTGAATAAACTACAATTTAGTACTAGTGTTTTCCAGCCAAACAATTGGTCTCAATTGGACAAAACATTAATATATATACATGGACATAATGAAAGACAAAATGACATGAACAACAACAAATAATGTGAGGTGGCTAACAGATAGTTCTTCTCAACACGCGTTTCGGCACTAACAGTGCCTTCATCAGGAGGACCACACCTCTTTCCTACAGAACAATAAAAATTCTATAAAACGCAATTCTTAAAAATACACACTGAGTTCAATAATATCTCCTATGTTACATATTTACTCGAAGTTGCCAGTGATAATATTGAAAAGAAATGAATAGGGTGGGACAAAAATTCATAAAAAGATTTAACATTCAAATAGATGCTATTACTGTAGAAAATAGGTAAGACTATGTTGATCACCCGCAGTGAAGACGATAAAGAGAAATAGTATTTACCAATCCACCAAGATCAAGAGAGAAGCGAGTAAAGAAAGAAATAGAAAAGGAATTAAATTAAAAACTCAGCAACTCCTATTGGGATGTATAAATCGTTATAATTTCTCTAAATAATTACATAGTGAGAATAACGATAAAGGTGGATAGAGCTTACTGTCTGTAAATATGGTATCAGCTTCAATTCACAATGTATAGATGTATAGGTCACGCCAGACCTGTGTGTGAATATGAAAACATGATTCAAAACTCAAATAATGGAAACAATTGCAGAATATCACTACTTGCATACTACAGGTGTGCCCTGGCATATGGGCATCTGGAACTAGTAGGTGGTAACTTTATGTAGATTCATGTAGATATTGCATGTGGAGCAAATGATATTTAAAGGGGCTTCTACAAAGTAATAGCAATCTAAGATGAACACTGGGCTAAGGGGTGTTAACTCCATAAAAGAGCTATCAATACCGAGCTATACCATGTGGTATTTAAATGAATACTTAATAGAAGGTTCTGCACGATCCACTAATGTAAAGAGGCCGATGAGGAAATGCGATGAGTGCAGAAGGGCGTCATTACCTGGATAAAAGGTCCTAAGGTGCCAATGTATACATCAGTAATCAAAAAAGATGTTACACGGGGATTGATGTCCGTGATCAACGTAAATACTGGATAGTGTTAAGAATTCAAAATAGATCAAGATCGCTAAAGGACCGTCACGCTGCTCTGCAAAGGTAAAATAAAAGAATCTATGTAAAGCTACTGTGGCGGTTAACTTAAAGTCATAAAATATAAAACTCATTCTAGGAGTGGTGCGAAAAAAATAAACAAGACTCTACCTGGTGTGGGCTAGTATATTATGAAGTCCGAGAATTCAGGATATTGGATGAGGAGGCCGGTCATCCGTACATTCGGAATTATATCTGACAAGGGAGATTAGTTGTCCCCCTCTATTTTGAACAGGTTCGCTCAAAAACAGTCACTCTGCGCTGAAAAAGTATCACAAATCAAAATAAGGCTTGTGGTACTAAACAGACAACTAAAAGCTGTAAGGCTCTTGCTGTGTCTGAAGTGAAAAAGAGCGATAGTAACTCTACCTGGTCTAGGTTTGTGAGTTAAGATGTCCGTGAATTCGGGCTGTTAAACAAAGTAGCCGGTCGTACGTAGATGCGAAAATGCAGAAATGCAACGAGGCAGACCAAGGGCGGGTCAATAGACCTGTACGTCTTGTGCTATAAAGAGGATAAAATCAAAGACTGAAATTGTAGAAATATCCCACTATACGGAGTTACATGAAAAATTGTCTATCTAAATGTGGCAAAGGTGAGCTCTTACCTGAGATGGATACAATTACGAATACGAAATGGAAAAGGCCGCCATGCTGGGAGCCCGGCTGTGTTCCGGTGGGCTTATAAGCGTCTACCTAAGTATCACGTGGTCTCGTAGTGTGTCTCCTCAACAATGAAAGTAGAGAACAGACTCTAGAACGACCTCACAGTGTGGTATAAAGTGTCAGGTTCATTCTATAACAATGGAAGTGGAGAACAGACTCTAGAACGACCGCGCAGTGTGGTATAAAATGTCAGGTTCAGTCTATGTAAGTAATATGTCTTAAACAGTGGGAGAAAACCGATGCTATTAGAAATTATTAAACAGTATAGCATTCTCCCAAGGCAGATCATTGTTCAATCCTTGTTTATATGTATTCAGAAAAAATATCCAGAAAACTTCGCGTTTTTTCCGGATTTCCTCATTCCTCGATTCATTGGAATTTCTTATTTTCTCCAAGATGTGCCATTTAATGTCATCAGGAGAATGTTTAAATTCATGAAAGTGTTTCACCATGGGGGCATTAAGTTTAACTGTACGGATCGCTGAGCGATGTTCAGTTAATCGTGTGGCAATGGCTCTGGATGTTTCCCCGACATAGCCTAGATTGCAGGGGCAAACAATAAGATAAACTACATTATCAGTTTTGCAGTTACACATTGTTTTGGACTGAATGACGTGTCCATTATGACTTAACGTATGTCCTTCTATAGCACTCACGCATGCTTTACAGTTGGAATGAAGACATCTGAAGATGCCTTTAATTGGTGCATTTCCATCAATGGTTTTTTGTACAAAGGGTATACTTACATCAAAGCGTGAGTGGACAATTAAATCTTTGATATTTTTATTTCTTCTCTGTGCAAATAACGTTTTTTTCAATTTAAGTGATTGTTCTTGATCACTGTTGAGTATATGCCAATTGGCATTGATTATCTGCTTAACCTGATGTTCATAGTTGAATGTTTGGTAATACATACTAGCTGTTCAGTTTTAGTTTGATTCTTAGGTTTTAGCAGATGGTCCCTGTCGTAAAATCTGTCTCGTTTATATGCCTCTCGTATTAATCTGTGGGGATATCCTCTGGCAAGAAATTTCAATTTCATAGTTTCTGCTTGCAAATCGTAATCAGTGAGGTTGGTGCAGTTGCGCCGCAGTCGTAAAAACTGCCCAAAGGGGATACTTTGTTTCTGTGTCCTAGGATGATAACTTTCAAAGTGCAGTAGAGTGTTCCTAGCAGTAGGTTTAGTGAATAAATCTACTTCCAAGTGAGGCATAAGTATTCCTTTATTGCAAAATAGGTCCATTGTGTATTATGGTGATATCCTCCTTCTCATCATACAGTCACGTCGTGAATGTTCTATTAGGTAGTGACCAGCGATATCGAATCAATCTGCTTGTACTATTCTTCCTTGGAAGTGGTTTATTCCAAGTCTTTATCTACGGGGTCCTCAAACTCACGAAATCATATGGATCCAGGTATATCGTCAGTCCTTCAGCGTCCATGCGTCCGATCGGTACTTGTAAATATCTCTCAAGCGAAACAATGTTGTCCACCAAAAACGAGTTAAACATGAGTTAAACACTCTTGCACTGCTTAAATAATGAAGGGGAGCACTTTGATAGTCTGCTCACTGTAAAATTAAACAGTTTTACCTTGTGCTTGGCTTTGTGGAGCACGTTTGCCTAAAGGCGAGGAGCATGGTTGAACTTCGCCTTTCTTTGTGCCCTTCTTTTCTAGGGAATGAAGTATTTGCAGATGGAGCAGCGGAAGCCTGGGGACTAGCACCAGAACACGACCGGACTCCATCATTGCTACAGAGGAATGGAGCCAGAATAGCGGACTCCACCGCGAGACTCAGCTGGGGCAGGTAAGTAGGAGCAGATGCCGCCACGAGACTCAGCTGGAGCAGGCAAGTGCATGTATAGAATCCAACAAAGCCAAGCACTGATTTCATGTGTAAGGGGGCTTAATAAATGGGAAGAATTAAGGAGTATGTGGCTGTGCTGTGGCATGTATGGTATGATGTGGTGCAACACTCATGACACCCGAGAGGCTTTGAATGACCTGCATGATCCCCTCCACTGTAAAAGGAGAGTCTAGGTATGCCCGGTGTGCCAGGTCCAACCATAGCAGCTGGGTGGAGTCCAGATATGCGTTTTGCTCCACCGCATCATGTACCGGCGTAGCCTTGCAGAGCTTGAAAGTAAAAGGAGGTCAGTGTATGCATGAGCCCGATAGGAGTGGTCTGGTGCCCCTGCCGTTCATCCAGCAGCTCCACCACAAAGGCAGAGGCCCGGGGCTTGCGGAGCATGCCAGCCAAAGTTTTGCCAGTGCGGTCACCCTCCCCATATAGTCGCACCATTGCCTCGCAGCCCAGATGTTTTGTCTTGACGTGGCCTCCTTGTTGTACTCGGTTACTTTTGCCCTAATAGCTGCCATAGTGGCTGCGCTTTTTCAGGGGTAGTGATCCAACTCTAGGGAGCAGAATTCCCTTTCCAGCTTGGTGAGTTGCCCTCGTATCGACCTGAGTATGCCCGATTGTGTCTAGATACATGTGCCATGGATAACTACCTTCCAGAGTGTTGAGGGGGAGGTCATGTATCCCTTGTTAATCGTAAAGTAGTCCACTCTCACAGTACGGATTTCATTGCAGAAGATCGTGTCTCAGAGTGCCCCAGGGGCAGACACCAGGTGAAGGCCCGCGGGACTGCTTGCAGCAGAGTGAGCTCCAATAAAACGGGGGCGTGGTCCGAGAGTGTGCGGGGCAGGTGTGCCACTGAGGTGGCCCAGGTGTTTGTGTCGCGTGATAATAGCCAGTAGTCAATTCGTGAACACGTGCTGTGGAAAGCTGTAATGCAAGTGCCCTCTGTGCTAATTTCATGTGTAAGCTGCCAGATGTCGCTGAGGTAGTTATTCTGTATGAGCATGTTGAGTTGAGATGCAGCGTCGGAATTAGGGCATCCAGAGGCACCCGATCGGTCCATCCAGTCTAGTGACACATTGATGTTTACCCCCCACAGGATGGCTCCTGGGCCCAGACTGTCAATTAGCTTCCAGACCACAGAGAAAAAGTCAGGCAGTCTGTGTTGGGGCCATAGATTGTGGCTAGTATGACAGGGTGTCTGTGTAATGTGCCAGCAAGGAGTACGTATTGTCCTTTATCGTTGCAAATGGCTCATCTCAATTGCCACGGTAGGCCTTTGCGCACCAATATTGCTATCCCCGTCCCTAGTTAGAGTATAGGGGTGTGCAGGCACCCCCACACCAGCCAGCGCAGAGCCTAGGTGCTGTATGTTGTGTTATGTGTAGTTCCTGGAAGTAGCAAATGTCTATGTGGGGCCTGATGAGGTAAGTGTGGACCAGTCGGGCCTTTCTGTGGTCACTGTGCCCTCGGATATTCCAGGTCAGACATCTAGTGGTGGTCATAGTTCGTAGCGGTGCGTGTATGGGGTGTTGTGGTATTCTTAGGGAGGACCAATGGTAGTATGCCACTAGGGCGTTCAGGGGTGTGATGGAGCTGTGCAGGGGACATGCTAAGAGGAGAGAGAAACACCAAACATTTAACACAAACAAAACCCACCCACCACCACCCATTCCAACCCTCAAACATGGTTGAATGCAACGAACCCACCCTCCAACCATACACCTGTCCAAAAACATTGTGATGGCATGGAAATCATCCCTGAGGACGGTAGCAAGCCAGGGAAACTTCGCAGTCAGGAATCAACTAGGTGGCCGATGGGGCTCAAAGCTCCCAACATGGGTTCAAGGGCTCCCAGTATAGTTCATCTGAGTCAACGACAATGGCAGTCATGAGCTTATGCGAGTTCACCTGCTGCGCAGCCCCGCCACGCGGGAACCGAGGGCCGGCCCCTGCTGGTCAGGGGGCTTGTGGCTCCACTGACGGCACACTTGCGCCTCCCGGGCCACACAGAGCTAATCATTGTCGCTGAGGTGGTAATGCGCATCCTTCTTACTGCCTGGCTATGCTCCGCCCCTTGTATGTATCAATCTTAAAATCAAATATATTACAGTATTATTGCATTGGACAAAAACTCATGCCTTTCTTAAGTAATGATTAAATCTCTTGTGTCAGAATCTGATCAGATAAATTAATCACAAGAGATGTATTCATTACTTAAAAAAGGCATGAGTTTTTGTCCAACGCAATACTGTACAATATTTGATGTGAGGATTGATGTATACAAGTTTGTGAGAATGTTGAACTGAAGTTGGAGAAGTATTTTTGTTTACATCCTATGAAGAATAAAATGCACTCACACATGCCTATACTGAATGAACTTAAAATCCAGGCTATACATGATATCACTACATTGCAGTCTATCTCTAACTGTGAGGAAGCTCCTGTGACTATGACAAGGTTACTCTCTGATCTGGAATTGTGTACTAACCTGAGTATATGTAGTGGGCTTAAATTGAAGTCCAAGTGGACACTGCAATTGGCCAGTGGCAATAATATTGATCACTTTTATAAAGCTATCAATCTGGAACTGGAGAATTGGAATACAAGATCAAGGGTTCAATATAAAAGCCAACATGGTGATAACCTTACCAGGCCTGAGTGTTTAACTTTGCAGCAATTACAGAATAATAAGGATTTGATCATTAGAGAGGCAGACAAAGGAGATAACATGGTTGTTATGAACAAGATTGACTACGACAATGAGATCTATAATCAATTGAGCGACATGACATGTTATCTTAAACTAGATTCTAATCCGGTTATGGCTCCTACAAAGAAGATTAATGCGAAGTTGAACGAATGGCACAGCTTAGGGCTGCTTAACGATGATGAATATTACTATTTAATAATTGATCGTCCAAGGCATCCACGTCTGTATACTCTCCCTAAGATTCATAAGATTTTACTGTTTCCACCAGGTAGACCTATCATTGCAGGCCCTACTGAAAGAAATTCAGAATTTGTGGATGTCTTTTTGTGGCCTTATTTGGTTAATCTTCCGTCCTATATTTGTGATACCAAACACATCTTAAACATACTGAGTGATGTTACATGGGAACCAGGTATGATTTTAGTCACTATGTATGTGGTATCTTTATATATCAAGATTACACATGTTAATGGGATTGTTGCTCTGAAACACTATCTGAACACCAGGTCCATAGAGTAATTGGAGCGTAAGGATATGTTACTTACTATGACAAGATTGATTCTTGAAAATAATGTTTTCCTTTTTCATGGGGATTAGTACAGACAGTTGCAGGGTACTGTGATGGGCTCCAGATTTGCTCCGTCTTATGCCAATTTGTTTATGGGCTGGTTTGAGGCAGAGCAGATTTGGGGCCTGTGAGGTGCAAATTGGAGTAATTACATATATTATTTGGTAAGATTTATTGATGACTGCCTAATGATTTGGATAGGTGATGTCACCCAATTGGGAAATTTTTCTAAAATCTGAATTCTAATACTATGAACATGTCTTTTACATTTGTAAATAGCTATGATTGCATAGTAGTTTTAGATGTGGAATTGTATATTCAAGAAAGTTGGATATGCAGTCGCATGTATAGAAAAAAAACATTGTGTAATGCTTTATTACATGCCTCTATTTCCCAACCCAAGACACAAATCAATGCCATTCCATATGGGGAGATGGTTAGAGCACGGCGTAATTGCAATGAAGAAAGGGATTTCCTAGAAACACTTCATAACATTGAGTGTAGATTCCTGATGAGAAGCAATGGCAAGGATGTAGTTATGGCAGCTAGCAAAAAGGCATGCAAATTGGAACACACTTCCACTTTAACGAATAGGAAATGGGACACCAGATGCCAGAAAGAAATAGTGAGGCTGGTTACAGATTACAAATTGGAACCAGGGAAATTGTATAACATTCTCAAAAAACATTGCCATTTGTTAACATCAGACAAGACGCTACAACCATTTCGGACGACATATCCAAGTATAATATTTCATAAAGGAAAGACACTAGGCAATAAAATTAGTCCAAGCTACCCTATACTTATGACACCGAAATCTTGGGTGCTTAATATGAATAAAAGTATCTTTAAGTGTGGACACTGTAACATATGCAGGTGGGATTCTGTTATGGTGACTCACCAGAACATATGTTAAACACTCATAATAACTGTGGTACACGCAATGTTATTTATGTAAAAATTTGCAAATGTAGTAAGGCTTATGTTGGGAGTACGATCAGGACACTGAGAGAACAAATTACTGAAAATTTTAGAGCACTTAAACAAAATGATCTAATGTATCCCATAGTTACACATGCTATGGAGTGTGGGGTTCAAAATGCACATTCAGATTTTAAATTCCATTGTCTTGAGCATATTGCTAATGATGTAAGGGGTGGTAATCAGGAATTATAATTGAGACGTGTGAGGCAATATGGATCATGAAGTTAAAAGCTGTGGATCAAGGATTAAATATTGACCATGAATTACTATATTTTCTGGGAAATTAAAGATGTATTGGAGATGTATATAGTGATTCATTAGAGGCATATATCGATCTGCTGTCCCATCCTTTGTGTCTAACTTAGGTGGCCTATAGTGGGGTAGAGAGTCTAAGAATACTTCATATCATGATTTAGACATACTGTTTAGATTTTGGATGCAAGTCTGGCCTTTCTTTATGAAATTTGGGAAGAGTAGAGAAGATGACTTTATAATTCTAATCTATAGTGATGGATCTGATATGCGTGGAGCACACAATCTTGCCTAACAATTGGGTCTAATGTAAATAAGACTGGTGTATAAAAAGGACACCAATTGGAATGGACCTGAGATTAATAATTATATGAAAATGGTAGATGCAGCAACAAGACAGATATGGACTCAGTATTGGTATTGGATTAATTTTAAAATGTATATCATAGTTTCTAGCCTGCAGTTTTTGGACATTTTACTCGATATCATGTGCAAGTTGACACAGCCTGGCCAAATGAGCATGTGTGCGGATTTGAGGTTCCCTCAACCGCGTCATTCTAAAGGGAAAAATACATTTCCCTCAAGATAAAGGACATACTGGCAAGCATTGAAGGGTGTCATAGGTTCACCAAGCTGCAACCTCAATGCAGAGTACTCCCCCAGAGGGAACTACTCGTAATAGTATTACTTAATTGCATTCTCAATGCATACAGGGTCCTGAATATACATACTACAACTGATTTGGGGTATATTAGCAACCAAGGTGTTACTAAAAGCATCCAAGAGGTGCAGGCATGGCACCCCAAAGTCCTCAGTTTGATGAATGACAACTTGGTATGTGGCTGCATTCACTACGAGCATCACAGACTGAAGGCAAAATGGACATCCTAAACAATGCTCTGCAAACAGAGAACTAAACCAAACAGCAGACAGTGCTAGAGACACACAGGTTTTCGTCAGAGCTCAAAATGGACAACAGACCGCCACAACAGTGAAAGGACTTCCAACAATTCCTACAAAATGAAGGATTTGGCATTGGGGCATCACATAACATAACTTTCCAATTGGTGAAGGAATTACTGAATCACACCCCACACCATCACAGTGGTGGCCAGGTCATGGTCTTGATGGGCCACAACATCCAGGTAGGGATCTTTCCGGTAATGCCCACCTGGGGCCTGGACCCATTGCCTGCCACAGATGATGTAAATCCTGTGGAGGAAAAAGTGGGTGATAACCCAATTGGTTGTTATCCTTCAACTCATAGGGTACAACTCTGCTCCCACTCAGTACCCCCCTAACAGGATGCTCAGAGAGGATAACTCTGTCCCAGAGCAGAAAGATGATCACACCTTGAAGAGATGTGTACCCTCGATCAGCTGTGAGGAGCCAGCCCCTTACCATTGAGGATCCCATAACAGCCAGTTCCTGTACCAGCTGAGATGCTGCCCGGTGCTCTGTATTTGCGTTTGAAACTTTGCTAGCAGAATACTGGCAATCCACTATGGCCATCCAGTCATAACTTGCCAACCCCTAATTTTCTTCCCCCTGGTCCCAAGGGTTCAGCCCATTGGCCTGTCCAAATATGTTTGTGGGGTGAAGATATAATGTAGATACAGCAACCATGTTACCTTACACTGTTTGTTCATGTCTCCTCTCACAAGTATGTTTCTACGGTGCCACAAGAGGTCTGGATCAGTTACTTGAGTTGGCTGGCTGTTTTTGAGCCAGGTTGAAGACAGCCTGATTCCCTCTGGTTACATCCTACAGATAAATCTGTCCAACCAACAAGGAGGAGGAATGTTTATTTCTGTTGAATTGCAGGTGTAATGTGTAAATAATCCCATGTCCAGCTTCCAAATGGTACCATTCTGTTTGTGACACCTTTAGCCTATTCTAGCTTTTGAGGCAACACACATTTGCATGGTCTGACTACCCACTGTTCACTATCCCAAACTGCTCAAACTAGTACTCCTCGATTTACCATGACAGAAAGCATGAATAACCCATAGTACCACTTTGTATATGCCTACCAAGAACAGCAAGCATTATGGTATGAAAAATGTAAAGACATTACTGAGAAAAAATAAGTAGAATAAAATGTTGAATCATACGAAATGAGAGCCTTGAAGACAATCGAAATCAGAACCATCGCTTTTTACTAGAAACTGGGTAATGAAAATCAGGCTTTGGAAAACACAGAGGGAAGGAGGTACAGGAAACACGGGAGCCAGGAAATATTTGGCCAGACATAATACTGTTCAGTGCCTAGGAAGGATTCAAGTGCCCTATCTGAGCTAAATAATACAACTAATCCCATATCCAAGGAAATAAGGCTACTGCAATAACTTGCCAGCTCTAAGCTCTACTGAAAAACAATTGTCAGGGCTATTAGCATTTTACATGACCCCTCCAATAGCAGTACAGTAACAGGCATGAAAGGCAGCAACCAACCCATGCAGTCTGGGTTCAACTTCCAAGTGACAGGATTAACTTCCATAGTTGACTCGGATTCGGCAAATGATCAGAAAACCCACAACCCCTCTCTGATACACCTCAAAGAGAGAACCAAACCATGCACTAAACTTAACATGGGTTTGGATGTCAGCAGGCAAGGCCCACTCCTCCAGTGGACCTCATCTGCAGGTAAAACCCAACATACATTCCACAACACATGTATTGAATGGGCCAAGGTATGCTCCGTATTTTCCCCACACTTATTTGTCCCATGGATAAACACCGAACTGCAGCCAAGCTCTGCATCAATGCAAAAAGAACACTTGATGGACAGAATGCTGAACAATGTGAAACATTCACCCCCAGTACAGAGATTTGGGCATAAAGCCATCATTTATTTGCTCACCATGCCATTCTAGTTTGGTATGTCCAGACGTGGGTCCCGTGCTCAGTGCCACTGGATTCAAGCTAGCCTAGCTGATGAGGAGTGATACCCTGCAACTGGTTCCAGGAGGCTTGCTTCCGGACCAGGGAGGACCTGGCTTGGCAGTTCAGGCTGGACTGTTCCCATGGAGAGAAAGGTCAAGATTGATTTGCATATGGCTGGGTCCAAACTGGGATGGTGAGCAAAAAAACAATGGATTAAACCCAAATCTATGACTCGGGGTGAAGGTTTGATTTGATTTGTTCAGCATTCCGTCCATCATCTGTTCTTTAAGCTCTGCATCAAAGTACAAAAATGCATGTCAACATTTCAAAACAGGAAAGAGGAAGCTTTTAAGAAAGAAATCACAGAAATGTATTCTCCCCATTAACTTGCATTGATGTGAGGCAATTACAGAAAAGTAAAAAAAAAAATGCAATTTTTGGCTTAAATAATCAAGTTTTCTTTCTGACTCGGGGGTGTTGGCATGTATGCACTTAGGCCAAGGAATTGGTGAGCTTGCATTATACACCAATCATCAGATTAACCAATGTAGTGTCTCAGGCCCTAGGCCCGCATGTCAGGACAAGGACCACACAGACACGATAGTATGTTACTGGAACTGGCCATGAGCACGTGCAACCCGGCCCTTTTATTGGCAGGGTCACGTCACTCGTGGATGGGTGTGGGGTGCATGTGTGTCCAGCCCTCGAGGGAGTGGCTGGAAATACCTGTGTCTTCTGAAACACTAGAACGTGTCCAGCAGGACACTACATTCCTCCCAAATTTTATTGAAGAAACAAAACAAACACCAGTCCAACCTGTGGGGGCAAACAACAATCAACTAAACACCACAGGGTCCATCAGCCTCACGATTCGGGCAGCGGGAAGACAGCAGACATGGGGCTGGTGACTCGGAGTGCAGCAGGACATCTTTGCTTGTGCTCATAATTTAACCCGAGTGGCTCAGGACACGATTGCAGGCTTGGAGACATCAACCGCACTCTGGGAGCCTACCAGTGGAAACCTGTCCGTTGGTTTGAAATCGCTCCACGCCACTGAAGTTGAGGATGGTGTGTGGTAGGTCATAACAGCTCATAAACAGGGTGCGTCATGAGCGTGGTTGGAGTCCATGGTAAAGTTCACACGTGTTGCCTGATCAACTGAAGCCTTCGTTAGACGACCTTGCTGCATCCTGGAGTCCATCAGTGGGGCAATGTCAAGTCCAACTCTCCCGCCATGGGGAGGCCCCTTGTCTGGGTAGCCACAGGACTGCATGGTGGCTGCACTGGGGCTGCGTGTGTGCCTACGTGGGGGCAGCTGCAAGACCACCGAGGAGCCAGTGCCTAGTCGCTCGCACAACCTCAGGGGTGGATGGATCTTGGTTAAAGACATGCTATCTCTGCCATAGTTAGGATGCATGTCAGGGTATCGGGTAGTCTCTGGTCCTTCTTGACAGTTGCATGGCAATGGTGTGGGACTCCGGTCCACGTGTTCGGTACTCTAGAGATGGTGGTGTTTGACGCACTTGACACCGATTGGCATGTTGGCATGGCCAGCCGTATGGTGAATCTGGACGACGTTTGGTCACGACTTGCCGTGGTGGTTATAGGCCTTCGTTTCTTGAGTAGATCACCTGGAGTGGGGGTGGCCAGGCGCTTCCAATTTTGGGGGAGGCATGTGCATCCATGCGCTTGGATGTTGTGCTGCTGAGCCATCGGTGACAGTGGTGTGATGGACACGCTGAGAAACGTGAGGCAGAGACTCGGTTCGCGCATGCTTGCGGCTTACTCTCGGTCTCCCGCTGGGCTGTTGCCAGGTCATTCTTGGGTTGTCATCCACCTCACTTACTGTTGGTGTGTCTGGATGCTCTCCTT
Organism: Calotriton arnoldi; assembly: GCA_963921515.1. Taxonomy (NCBI): domain Eukaryota; kingdom Metazoa; phylum Chordata; class Amphibia; order Caudata; family Salamandridae; genus Calotriton; species Calotriton arnoldi. The sequence goes on along the minus strand of CAWUFW010000816.1, from coordinate 634,364 downwards.
CAGCAGCTCGAGTTTTCTCCAACATCAGGCCCGGCCTCTCACAACTTCCCCTCCTGACATTGGTCGGTCGTCAGATTTCTAGTGTAGACCATCCGGTCACACTTCCATATCTTCTGCTGGGTGCGGTGTCATACACGTAGCAATGATGATGTGGTTGCCATTGAACCTGGACAACAGGTGGTGATAACTTGCTGGGAGAGAGGATGTCTAGAGGGACTTTGCAGTCATGTGTCTTCGTCTTGCTGAGGCTGTTACTTCACCAATGGCATCTGCGGTGAGGAGCAGGAATGCCGTCCGACTTAGACTGCCGATGCTCGGGGATGGACTGCCGCACTGGGAAGCGTTGGGGAGAGACACGGTTTGCGCTTGCTGCGGCTTACGTTTGGTTCTCCCATGGGGCTGTCTCCAGGGACGTCGGTCCGCCTTGGTGACTGTCTGGTGTCTCTGGGTGCGTTCTTGGCTTGCGGTGGTACGAGTCCTTGTGCTTCTCTTCTTGTTCTCTCCAGCGCACCTGTGTTCGTTCAGTTCTTCATGGTGACAGGATTGTCACTCTTCTTTTCGGTTCTTCCTCCCGGTGCAGTAGCATGCACCTTCTTCCAAACAGGCCAACAGGGCCTATCAACTTTAATGGTCTCTGGGCCATGCGGGCGAGACCTCCAGCCGTTCTTCTTCTTCTTCCTGGGTGCTGGGTGGCGTACAGCCACTTGACTTCTGTATTTCTTCTTCAGGTCGTGGCATCTGCCTCTGCCTCAGTTCAGGCATACCTAGCAGGGTTGGGCGCTTCGAGTGGCGTGCTCCATGCTTGCGGTACGCATGTGGCGTCCGGCCACGTGATGTGTGTCCTTGGAGCAACGTGGTGTGGTGGCGGCTTGCCACGTGGAGTGTGCGACTCTCCTCTTGCCTGTCTTGGATCACTGGCGATTCCATCTTGAGGCAGTGTGAGGGAGGCCACTCTGTTGCTTTCGGCCCACTGCGGGGTTTCGCTGGTGTGGTGGAGATGTGGTTGCTCTACTTGCTGCATTCAGCCGTGCTTCTCTGTGGAGATGTCTGTATCTCCCGGGCGCCTGCCCGTGATGTCATGTTCACCGATATGGACTTCTACGCACCTTTGACCTCGTGCGCTCCACCTTCCTCTTGGGTGCTCTCTTCTTGCTTGCGGTGGCGTGAGACGGCTACTGGGGTTTGCACGTTCGGCGAGTATCTCACTTGCGTCTTCACTGGGCTTGGCTGCCCTCAGTCTTGTTGCCTTCTCTGGAAGTTCCTGTTTTTCCGTGACTGTCTGCTAGAGTTGACGCCTATGCTTCTGGGAGTGGATGACTCTCCGCCTTCCTTGCTGCAAGCCCTGGGCAGGGTGAGGGTGCCTACTGGTGCCTTGCTGTGAGCACCGCGCAACTTAGCAGACATCCGGCCGCACCAGCTCCTCGTGGAGGCAGCGCTATCAGTGTGGCGTCTTCTTCTGGGATGACGGTTTCCACAGGGCCCTCATGTGCTTTCTCTGTGGCACTGGGAGCTTGCTGGCTGTCCTTCTTGCCGTGCGATTCAGAGGGAGTGTGTCAGTGGAATGAGTAATGCACGGAGGGGGTCACTTTAGGCGCTGGCTGCTTGCAGCGCAAGATGCAGTCCCACTCACCACTGCTAGGGGTGCGGCGGCTACGTTCCGTATGCAGCAGCTTTGCTGAGACTGTAAACCACACTGGGGTGGAGATGCAGCTGCGAGGCTGCTTCTATGTAATGGACTGCCTTCGTTTGGGTGGAGTACCATCCGTGACCGCTGGGTGGCAGTGCAGCGCTTCATTTCACACGGCCCGGCAGTCTTTTCTGGAACTGCAGGCCTCTACTCTGACTGGAGATTCAGGAACCGGGCTGTGTGCTGCTTTGGTGCGGTGCTGTCTTTGACCGCTCGATGACGCAGGCGCATCTCACGCGGCCGCGGCAGCCTTCCTCATGCTGCAGGCCGTGCTGTCCTATGGGCGTTGTGGAGACAGGTGTCGGGGCATTTCGTGCAACTAACGTACCGGGATGCGGTGCGAGCGAGCTACCGCCAGGTGAAGCTGCGGTAACTGCTTTGCACTGGCCGGCAGTCTCTTTGAGGTCACTGGCCCCGCGGGGCTGAAGACGCAGGTGCAGGGGCATGCAAAATTCAGGTACAACTTCAGTCCTGCACTTCAGAGCAGACATCAGGGTACCGCGGCAGGATGCCTTCCGCTGATTATAGGGAGCCTTCACGTTCACAGTCAGAGGCATTCAGAGAAAGGGATGGCGGTCTCAGGCTACACAGCCACCAGATGGAGCTGCAGCGCTGACGCTCTATCTGCCCTGGCAGTCTTTCTTGCAACTGCGGGTCTTGGAGGATGTTAGAGCCGATGCTGGGATTCCCCCCGACGGTGGTGCTTCCACTCATGGCACCTTTCCGCTGGAGCAGCTGGCGGCAGGCAAAGGAGCTTCCTATCGCCCGAGCAGGTATGTGGCTGTCCGCGGCCCCCGCAGGGGGCCACCTCAGCAGGGCGGCCCTTTAGTGCCATCTTGGCACCACCCACCCGCTCTAGTGCTCTGAGGGGTCTGCGAGCCCTCGGCCGGGCGCCTCCGTGACGTCCTTCCTGTGTGCCGGGGAGGGTGGGAGGGCTTATATGCCTCCCCTGCCCCTCCTGGCGGTCTCTTTTGCCCAGCCACGCCGTCTTGCTGGTCCGAATCCTCGGGTCGTGTGGTCGGCGTTGTGATCTCTCTGTTGCCTCACTGGACACGCTGTGTCTGCAGCACGTCTCGGGTGTCAGCCCGGGACCAGGTGGTGGCCGTCGTGCGGGTGAGTTCCGGGAGCAGGGAGGACCTTTGGGGCCTTTTCGTTGCCGCTGTGCACCTGGGCCAGGGGCCATTCAGGCCTGCCAGTCATGCACTGGGCTGGTCCGGCGGCGCGGGAGTGTGCATCGAGCCGCACGTTCAGGCCTTTTAGCGCCGCTCACCCGTAGGGGTGCCTTCGGCGCGTGTGTCCCCCGCTCCCCCCCCCTGTTTGTGGGGGGCCATTGTTCGCGGGATACGCTGGCTTGTGGGAGTTAGTGCCCGGACGTTGTCTCTCAACTCCTACAGTCCCCGGGGCCTGAGGTTGAGTCATGTTGCTTGGGGGGGGCCGTGGCACTCGCTGGGAAGATAGATAGGGGAAGGCTGCCTGCCTTTTCCACCCCCAACCTCCACTCTGGTACGGGCCTGGCTGGGCCGTCGGTGCGTTGGGGCTCGGCCTGCCCGGTGCCTGTGGCGTATCAAATTATGCCTTCAGGGTTGGCCTTGGGCATAAAGGGGGTCTATTGTAGGAGGGTACTGCCTCCAGCTTTCGATGCAGCCGGAGTGCGCCGAGGCTGGAAACTGCCGGGTCCTCAGGCTGCGCGGTCGCGTAGGTTCTCGCGCCGGCCAGTTATCTGCGTTTTGACCGGAGCAGTGCCTTACGGTATGTCATGCTTTCCCCGACACTGAGGACAGTTCACCACGGGAACCCTCGCCACCTGCCCCAACGGCGCCAGCGCAGGTGCACACCCAACGCAGATCTTGTGGATCCGCCGGCCGCGGTGTGACAGGGGTCGCTTGTTTAGAGGGGATGGGCTCGCAGACCAATTGTGCCCCGGGCTGCTCTGCCAGTACTCGAGCCTGCCTGGGGGATCGATGTTAGCATCAGCGAGGCCGTGGCTTAACTGCCAGTGCCGGACACGCCGTATAATTGCGCCGGCCCTGTTGCATCATGATCTCGGGTGAGGCTGGTACGCTCCTTCCGTTGCGGGCAGTGATTGCGTTTCCCATTATATTAGGGAGCGCTGGTCTGGCGGCGGTCATACGGTCATGTCGTTTGTGGTGCTCAAGGGGCGATCCCCTCTGTTAAAGTACTGGGCATCGTCAGGGTCTAGCTTCCGTCTGCACAGTCTGCTGCCAACTTTGAATGCTGTTTGGATGTGTTCACTGCTTGTAATCTTGCAGTCCTTAATACAGCATAAATAATATAGTAGCCCGAGCAATGTTCATTAGGCACAAGTAACTCCCATTTTACAAATGGTTGAGATCCCATTAAACACGGGCGTGCTATCTCTGTACCGCAATTTGAAGATGTGATTCACCACCCTGTTCGATAGGCGTGATATTTGGTTACACTCTGGCATTTATCACGGTGGCCTTACTTGCAAATGTCATTCTGTAACGAAGCTGGTGCTCATGTAAAGCGCTATGATACCCGATGTCTCGGGTCTAGTTCGCACTATATAAAGTTGCGGGGTTGAGGTGAGTGTGCACACCCCCACATCCACTAGCCGCGTTTGGGCAACTTGACAGTTATCGGATCCCTGGGAGCCAGGCCAAGCGGGAGCTGGCAGCAGGAAGCATGTGTGGATGGGGCGGAGGATCGGGTGGTAAGGGGTTTTGACCACGGCGAACGTCCTCGGCTGGCGCACGGTGTGTCGCGACCCTGGTTCTTTCATGCCTCAGTTTGAGGAGGCTGACCACGTGGCGCTCCCCCACGCATCGAGTGGGTTGCGATCCGTTGCTAGTTGGAAGGATTGTTGCCGGGCGGGGGCTCACGGGATGTGATGAATGTGGGGGTTTATTGGGGGCCATGATGCGAGCGCGCGGGGTCTCGCGCTCGGCGCCGTTCGTTGCTGGTTCTGAGACGCTAAATGTTTCACCATCAATGTGAGCCTTTGTTGTGTCCATGGCCAAAAGGGGCTCGGTGGTGCTCAAACGTGAGCAGACTCCCACGGCCTCGTGAGTCAATTTGTTTCTAGCTCTTGGAGGGGCGGCGGGCTGGGAATAAGCACGGCCTCCGACATCTAGGGCAATTAATGTGGTTTGTTGTGTAGTGTGCATTGGCAGCTTGCCTGGCACCGTGGGTTTTCAACCCAACGCATCGCGGTAGCTTTTGATCTGCGGTGGCGCTTGGTGCGAGGAATACCGCATTGGACCGTGGTCAAGGTGCTTCTTTGTTGTATGCTTTGTATGCTGCGCAGATGTTTGTTTGAGGGGCAACGGGATGACGATCGCCGTGCACGCAGCAGACATGGGGATCTGTTACCGGGCCACATCCTGGTTGGATGGGTACCAGAGGGTGGGATCGTCGAGCCTGGAGAGCCTGTCCAGGCGGAGCCCCCTGACGGCACCTAGGGCTGGAGGAGCGGGGGCGCAGCGATGGTCGGTGGTGCAGCGGGGGGAGAGTCCCTGTAGTGGCATAGTGGTTGCGGTCTTTGACCCCTATGCCGAGGGTGTTCTCAATCAGATAGCGGCTGATTGTCCCAGTGGGTTAGAGCTTATTGCTGGGGATCCCAAAGCCGCGGGTGGGCGGCACGAGACGATCGGTTGGCAATGGTGGGCATTGCCGTTTCTCTTGCATTTTGTGTTGAGTGTGTGCTGGGTCCTGTCAGCCGCCGCCATGTCTAGCGCCTGTGAGGCCGCGGGGGGTGCGCTCTGCGGAGTACATGGCGCAATTGCCTGCGATGCGCACTTGGTGCGTTTGGGGGACGGGCTGACCAATTACTGCCACGTGGGGCGGGTTCAGTGCGCTGGGCAATGGTGGTTGGTCCTTGTGTGCTGCCTATTCTGGTTGCGGGGTTGAGACCTTTGCTGAGGGTACTTCGGTGGCGCTGCTGCCGCACCTTCTGACTCCATTTAACGAGCGGAGGCGCCAAGATGGGTATCGCCTGATTGAACTCAAGTACCATTATTGGTCCCCAGTCAGTGCCACAACACGCCTGTCCGTCAAATACGGGTTTCCGGGTGGTTTGAGTACGGGTCGGTATTGTGGTAGGATCACTAATACCAGATTTTGGCGGGGGGGCGAGTAAGGGTCGGACTTCATGGGCCCGCCCATGATCGGCATCAGCATGCTTGCTCCTCAAACCGGGCTAGCAAGATGTTTGTCCCTGGTGGAAGCATTAACTGTGCCCACTGCACTATCCCTCTCCCAGTTTGCGAGCAGGGGCTTAATTTAAAAGCAGTAAGTTGCACAAGAGTAATTCATACCCGGGTGGCTAGTCTGCTCTTTTATGTATGTGCGGAGCAGGGAGTGCACTGCAGTTGCTAGTTCCCCTGTGGTGAACCCCCTCGATAATTGTCATTGCGGTCTTGTAGATTGTTAATAATTAGCGGGGCCTACTGCCACGTAGATCTATCTGTGCCTGTAATGTGGCGTAAGTCATGGTGTAACGTGACAGGTGCTCATGTGAGGCGCCTCGATACCTTCAGCTTGAGTATGTGCTAGATAGAACTGTGAAGAGACAACCAAAGTTGATTACAGGAGCCATTCCTTTTGCGGGATGGCGCACAGGCGGCAGGGTTAGTGAAGCATGAGCTGTACCGCAGAGGCACATTGTAGGTGCGCGTGCGGTGCACTCTGCCATTAAGTGAGTACAGGAGCCATTCCTTTTGCGGGATGGTGCACATGTGGCAGGGTCAGTGAAGCATGAGCTGTAGCGCAGAGGCGCACTGAGCAAATACTTCGCTGGGTGGCCGCAAGGTTGCAATAAACAAGCATTTCATCCTTCTGAGGTCGAAAAAACGAGTACCAGGGAGCTGAGTAACAATAAACAGGATAAGCAGCGCCAAGATGCCAGGGGGTGTCACAAAGTACAGTCCGAAGCGGAAATTGGTAATGAATCTGGTGAATACAGTTGGCTCACTCAGCAGGGGTAGTAAGCGAGAGCCCAGGACAATCTCCATGGGGCTGAAGGGTAGCACAGGCGATTGACCTAGTGAGTTATGTAATCCCTGTGATGTCATGAGGTGGGGTGGCACAGGATAATAGGGGCAGTTGGTACTAAGTCTCTCTTGGATGGACGATACGAAGGGTAATTAAAATAACCTGGTATGGAATCTCTGCTGTAGTGTGCCACTGTGGGAGTGCGGTTGGCACATTAAATTTACACCGCCCCTGGGATAAGCCAAGGTCTCTGCCTAGCCACCTAGGGGATGGGCAGGGGTCAGCCTAAGTGTGTACTCCCTTCTGAATAGACAGGTGGGCTTGGCCAGGCTTAGGTGCATACCCTAGCCAATCAGTAACTCCATATTCAACAACAATAGAGAATGCATAGGAGTTGTTTGCAGTCCATCCGCAACCGCTCCACGGGGCGAATGTTTTAGGCCACAAGGTTTGTGGAGGGCTCTTGTGTGGGAGCCTGGCGAAGAGCTATGGTCAGGCTAGGATGTCTCGTGCTTTTGCCGCACTGTGAGTCCCAGTCACGAGCGGATTGTATCAGGGTGAGCTGGCTGTGGGTCAGGAAGCGCCAAGGCATCAGCAGCACGGAGCGGCTTCAGCCAGAGGCGGTATCCGATGCTCGGGGCATTTGTTAGATTAGAACCCTACGCATAGGTACCGCCTTAAGTGCTTGGAGGGCTGTTGGCACCGCCGTTCAATGGAAGCCTTGTCTAGCGGGCTGCTCTGAGCAGAGCATCTGCAGGCGTAAGTAACAGTATCCGCTACCAGTTCAAATGCGCATCTTGCACTAACTTACTCAGACCTGGGACAGGAAGTAAGGTGGGCTGGATAACTCTTGCTTCCACCTGCATTGGCACATCTTGTCAGGAGTGATTGACAAGGGATTACACTTCAGCCAGGTAATGTTAGCACCCATCCACACCAAGCAGGTTGTTTAAGGTCACCTGGGCCGCATTTACACAGCCCAGTAGTAGGCCCTTGTGGTTGCCAGTGCCAGGAATGACTAAATTGTATTAAACAGGAGGCGTGCCCGTGGGTTATACCAGCAAAAGTTTGGGGAGTGCTAGTCTCCGCTCATGGTCAAGGGGTGGTTTAAGTCGTTGGAGTGGCACCCTTATTTGCCAGGGGTTCAATGCGACACGAGGGCATCGCCGAGTTTCGGCCAGAGCACGGGCATCGTGTGTTTCCCAGGGGTCAGCAAGTTTAGGCTAGGCAATTTCCAAACCTGGCATCAGAACACAAGGTAGGCAGGGCCAACTTGCTTGTTGGGACTTGGGTAGGCACCTGGGTAGTTGACACTCCTAGAAGAGGTGAGTTGTCTCAAATAGTGGGCACAACATATGGGTGTTGACCGGGGTTTAGCAATCAGGAGGGTCTGTGCAATTGTCTGGTCAACAAGGCGAAGTATATGCATCCCAGAACCAACATAGCGTGCTGCTGTTTCAATAAATGGGAAAAACAGGGTGCCGAGCACAAAAGGCTACTATGCGGTAAGAACATTTGGCAAGTCCAGTGTTCAACAAAAATGTAAATTTAACGGAGCAGGTAATTTTCCACCGCAGGGGCAGCTTAGGGGGGGCGGTGTGAACCCCCCCACCATCTATCTGGGAGTTGCTAGGATGGGGGTAAAGTAGGACTTAGCAATCGTTAGTGTCAGGCACCACATTGCAGACAGTGTGCACTGTACTAAATCAGACAGATTCTCGAAGCTGGTATGCCTAGGGGGTTCCACCACTGAGGGAGCTGAGCGGGCGAAACTCCCATAAGGTATAGGGGATGCATGGCAAGGGCGGGGTGGCACCCTTGCTTATTGTCACATACTTCTAGTTGTGGACATTCCGGGGCGTCAGGATTTCAAAAGCTAAGGGGCCCTTCAAATGTTAAGGACAACCCTTCCCGCCCTAATAGCCAAGGTGGGCAGGCGGGCTGATTGGAACAGAGATTGACCAAAGGGGGGTCACCCCCATTTTCTTAGGATACACCTAGGGGGCAACAACAGCATTGCCATGAGGAGGAGGTCACTCTTACAAGCCGTGAAAGCTGACTTAGGGGAGATCTGTAAATACATGGATCAATGTGAGCTCAAGTGGTCTGAGATTATTCCCCGCAGAGTGGGGCTCGGGATGGGGACACAGGTGTTCAGGTACATACAGTGTTAGAAGGACGGCAACCTGGTGATATCAACACATACATGGGGCAATGTGAGCTATTGTTGTCTGAAAGCATCCCGCGCAGATAGGCACGGGGCTAAGCCATGTATGGCTGAGGAACATGCCTGCAGGGGGTGGACAGTCAATGTACAAGTTCTCAGGCCTAACGGGCCTCATGAACAGATTGGAACAGAGATTGGCCCAAGGGGGAGTACTCCCCAACGTCTTAGTGACACAACTAGGGGGCAACAACCTCACGGCCATGGGGAGGAGGCCACCTTGACAAGCCTGGAACGCTGATTTAGGGGAAATCAGTAAGTCCATGGGTCAATGTGAGATCTGGTGGTCTGATATTATCCCCCGCAGAGTGTGCCACGGGGCTAATTCAGAGGAGGCCGTTGAACATTCCCGAAAGAGAGTGAATAGTTCTATGCGTAAGTTCGCAGACCAGGGGGTCTGGGCTTCATCAGACACGAGCTGATTGAGGCTAAGGTCAAGGGCTACTTTGAAACATGGTGTTTATGGTCACCATTGGGTATGGATTTGTTCCCTTGACCTTGCAAGGGGCCCTGGAAATGAGAGGTGGCAAGTGAGAAGACAGCTGCCTGGAGGGCACTGGCCATCCAGGCGAACGCCTAAGGTTAAGTTGACAAACATGGGGTGCATTTGTCACAGCATGGACACGTTTCACTGGACATACAGGAGGCCCTAGAAAGCAGGTTACAGGTGAGAAATTAGCTGTTTTGGTGGGGGGCCCTGGCTGCGACGGTGGCCGCCTCCAGGGCTGTGGCGGAGTTACAGGGCGATCTGGAAGCAGACCGGTACAGTAAGGGTACCTCTGCGGCAGACCGGTACAGTAAGGGTACCTCTGCGCGGCACAGTAGGGGTGCCAGGGCCAAAGACCGGGAGCCTCAGGGCAGGTTCCGGGAAAACCGCGACGGCGCCCCGTTAGTCCTTTGGGCGGTTGGGGGCCTGACCAACCGGGGGTTTGCCCTGCTACGCTCCGCCCTGAAAAGGGCGTGAGTAGAACAGACCAACGTGTCACGTGATCCGGAAGAGGATCGTCTAAGGTAGCACTGACGGGGTGCCCCACAGTGCTGGCTCACCAGGCGGGCGGGGGCAGCATAGGTTGGCACAGCTGCCCCGCCCTTGGATCGCCCGTAAGATAACCCACATATTGCATACTCCTGTATGGAATAAACCTGCAGCAATATTTTCCCACTACAAAGTTGTCTTGTGTATTTATTTATTGCATGCTCAGACAAGGGGGAGAGGTTGCCAATAATGGCACTATGTGGCTGTCCGCGGCCCCCGCAGGGGGCCACCTCAGCAGGGCGGCCCTTTAGTGCCATCTTGGCACCACCCACCCGCTCTAGTGCTCTGAGGGGTCTGCGAGCCCTCGGCCGGGCGCCTCCGTGACGTCCTTCCTGTGTGCCGGGGAGGGTGGGAGGGCTTATATGCCTCCCCTGCCCCTCCTGGCGGTCTCTTTTGCCCAGCCACGCCGTCTCCCGCCCCACCTCTTACCCGGCGTCCTGGCTGGGGGTCAGGGTATCCTGAATGTTTTAATGTTTTCCTTTTGTGTTGCAGGCGGAGTTACAGGGCGATCTGGAAGCAGACCGGTACAGTAAGGGTACCTCTGCGGCAGACCGGTACAGTAAGGGTACCTCTGCGTGGCACAGTAGGGGTGCCAGGGCCAAAGACCGGGAGCCTCAGGGCAGGTTCCGGGAAAACCGCGACGGCGCCCCGTTAGTCCTTTGGGCGGTTGGGGGCCTGACCAACCGGGGGTTTGCCCTGCTACGCTCCGCCCTGAAAAGGGCGTGAGTAGAACAGACCAACGTGTCACGTGATCCGGAAGAGGATCGTCTAAGGTAGCACTGACGGGGTGCCCCACAGTGCTGGCTCACCAGGCGGGCGGGGGCAGCATAGGTTGGCACAGCTGCCCCGCCCTTGGATCGCCCGTAAGATAACCCACATATTGCATACTCCTGTATGGAATAAACCTGCAGCAATATTTTCCCACTACAAAGTTGTCTTGTGTATTTATTTATTGCATGCTCAGACAAGGGGGAGAGGTTGCCAATAATGGCACTATGAGGTCATGGACCTTTACACTGCACTGCCTCCCCACGTCGGCGGCGTTGCTCGGTTCCTCCGCCGAACAAGATTGTCCTTTCCCTTCCTTAGGGTACTTTTGGGGGCATATGGGGTGATCCCTCGCACAGGCGTTGCTCCGCTTGCCAGCAGATTCGGTCTTTCGCTTCCTAGGGCAACGAACAGCCGCACAGGGTAGAGAATGTCGGTGTGGGCAGCCTGCTCACTCCGTCGGGGAGGTGACATGCACAGGGGGTGGCGAGGCAGGGCTACTCTCCACTCCTCTCACCTGGGCACTCGGTCAGTCAGCGGATGGCCGCAGTCCTCTCACCTCACGCGGGCGATGCCGGTGCGGGGTGGAGTCTCACCTCCTGCGGTGCCGATCGCATTGCATGCGGTCACCTCGAGCCTGGTGCTGGCATCAGCATTCCGCCACCTTCCACGGATCTCTCGCTGCTGGGCCGGTCAGTGCGGCGGGCTGCAGCCGGGTCAGCATGCAGTCGGATGTAGGGGCAAACTGGAGGGCGCATGTCCAGGCGTGCCACAGCTCCAATGCTGCGGTCGCTTCAGCAGCAGGTGCGGCAGCAGGTGCGGGGGCCCTTTGTTCAAGCTACACTTCCCCCACAAGGAACCGGAAAGCGGCTGCTTCCTCACAAGTGGGATAAGACCCACTCGTCGCCATTGTAGTGACTCGGGCCCTAGGCCCGCATGTCAGGACAAGGACCACACAGACACGATAGTATGTTACTGGAACTGGCCACGAGCACGTGCACCTGGGCCCTTTTATTGGCAGGGTCACGTCACTCGTGATGCCTGTGATGGATGGGTGTGGGGTGCATGTGTGTCCAGCCCTCGAGGGAGTGGCTGGAAATACCTGTGTCTGCTGAAACACTAGAACGTGTCCAGCAGGACACTACAACCAATAGGCCTCTCACCTTTGTGACTTATTGGCTTTGCCCAAGATTTTTAGCCATGCTACACAGAATCTGCAATGCTGTGAAGCATGGCTCAAGCAAAAGAACAAAAAAAGAGCCTATGAGGCCGCAGCCTGCATCATTTTGCAGGCGAGCGTCTCTACAAAATGACACAGGAGCTTTTTTTTTTTCTTTGTTGTTACCAATCCAAGCTGGATTGGTAACCAAAGAAAAGAAAATGTTGAAAAGAGTTTTTGTTTTTTAAAGCAGGCAAGTGGGGGGCAGAAGGAACAAGGGGAATGTGGGGGTTAGGGAATGTCGAAGCAACACAGGAGAGTGTGAGGTGAAACAACATGGGAGGGGACAAGAAATCAATGGTGGGGGCAAAAGCAATACAAAGGTTTTGTGGAAAGCAACATGGAGGGCGTGGGTGAGGCGAAGCAAATGGGCGAATTCAAGACAAAGAGGCGCGGGGAAGCAGTCAGGTAACAGAGAGAAACACGGAGTGTAGGGGAGAGATGTGCACAAGGAAGGAAGCTCGAAAACGCTCATACTCTAATGGAGTGCTTCACACAACAGAAAAAAGTTGTGCTTGAAAATCGCAATGTCAGCTATTCAGGGGCTGTTAACAGGGAATGCTCCATGGGCGGGACAAACACAAGATTGACAAGCTAGCATACCAATAAGAAGCAAACAAAAAGCCAACTAATGGTAAGCAATATCCTGGGGCCACTTGACAAGTATGCACAGGGAATGGCATCTGTAGCTTAAAAGCTGGTCCCTGTACATAGTGCCACCTTCAGTCAGTCGTTTTAGGTCTCGCCTAGCGACGCAGCGCGAAGCGCTGTCGCTAGCGAGACTTATTGTCGTCGACTTGAGTTCGGAAGGGGGACAGGCGATGTGCACGCTCACGGCGTCTGTTTGAGCTTCAGCCCAGACAGCTGATGTGCACGCGTATGGTGCGAAGGGGGACAGGCGATGTGCACGCTCACGGCGTCTGAGCTTCAGCCCAGACAGCCGATGTGCCCGCGTATGGTGCGAGCACGTCAGCTGCATGCAGTAACTGCGCCAACAAACACACACGCACCAGCTGCCCCCAGCCAGTGCACGCTTACGCCTCGTCTCCCTCAACGCGCGCATGGCGTGCTTTCGCTTTCCCTCCCTCCGGCGTTTCAGCACACGACCCGTGATCAGAGACACAGCGCCTCCGTGGGACCGCAAAACACTATGTGAGAGCATAGGCAGTGACCGTCACCGGACACACTGGTAGTGTAAGGGTAAGTGTCTGCGTGTGAGAGGAGACACTGGCTGCGTGTGAGGAACTTGTCTCTGGGTGCGCTGCCGACGGAGCCCGCGAGTCTGGCTCGCGCGCGCTTGTTTTATATTCCTTCCTGCGCATTATTATTTCTTTAGTTTCCATACCCGAGCGGTCTTGATAAGTGCACCGCATTCCTAGGCCGCTGGGCCCCGTGCAATCCTTATTTTATTATTTTTATTCTGCCATCTTTGAGAATAGAACTTAAACTACAGGCATTTAAATAACAGCCTACTGGATTTAAAAAAAGCATTTTTTGCATCAATCTAAGGCAGACATGTGTCTGTTGCAAAAGGGCGTCCACAGCAGAAGGAAAAGAACAAATACTCAAAAGACAGTGTTCTCCTATCTTCACCACTGCTTCCTCCTCTGTTGGTGTGCGTCATCAGTAAGCTGGGCGAAGAGGCCTCCGCCTTCCACTACAGGCATTTCAGGAACAGGCGGTTCGTCTTCCTTCGAAAGGAGTGGTGGCAGTCTAGAGGGTCCTGGTTAGCTTCTTCCCTTGATGACGTTGCCTGTGGTCGATGGCGAGGATAACAGGTAAGGTCATGTGATGGCCTTAGTGTACCCCCTTCCCTTTCACAACCTGGTTGGCTCGGTGATGGCGTGTCCCATCACTTTGAAAACACTCTCCAGTACTATCCTGTTGGGCCTTCTGTTTGTGAGCTTACAGTATCTTGTGCATCTGGATGTTTCCTTTGATTTTCTGTGCGTATATTGGCCGGTGTGAACGTGCAATACACAGTTGCATAAGCACAATCCATGGCCTCTTCTCTGACTATTGCACACGGACCCACGATGATGCCCACCTCAGTGGCCAGCAGTCTGAGCGGGGCCCAGCAAATAAATCTTACTTCCCCCTGCAACGCCGGTTAGTCACAGCGTGGGTCAATCCGTAAAGATGCCAGGCGCCTCATGGAGCACTCAGTGTCCGGTTTACCACAGCCCATCATCGGCAAAGACATTTCAGGAACAGGCGGTTCGTCTTCCTTGGAAGGGAGTGGTGGCAGTCTAGCGGGTCCTGGTTAGCTTCTTCCCTTGAAGACGTTGCCTGTGGTCGATGGCGAGGATAACAGGTAAGGTCATGTGATGGCCTTAGTGTACCCCCTTCCCTTTCACAACCTGTGGCTTGTCCTATCTCTTCGAAAACAGTCTCCAGCACTATCCTGTTGGGCCTTCTGTTCTTGTGCTTAAAGTATATATAAAATTGTGCATCTTGGGTCTTGCCGTTCTTTTGCAGGATCCATTTGCAGTACCTTTGAGGAGAACTCAGGAACGCAAATGAATAAAGGTAGAATGTTATTAACCTGCCTTATTCCCATTACAGCATTCATTGAGGCTGGGAATGCTTAGGGTGCACTTCGATTAGTGTTATTTATGGCAATTTCAGACGGGACCTTCAGCTGCAAGCAGAAGTGAGCCTTGTTCCAGAGTGATCTGGTTTGGTAGTGGGTGACTTTGGATTTAATGGTGATGTGCGGTTATGTCACATCATCATCATCAAGAGGTTTTGTGGGGGACATTCTAAAAGAAGAATTTTGACCTAGAGCTGGTCACGTGATGATTCTTTGCCAAAGAGAATGAACTCTGTCCTAATGGAACTGCTTTGAGCCCACTCAGTCTTCGAGGAATTCCTGGTATTTCATGCTGTGTCAAAGGTATGTGAGATAGTAGGGTACAGCTGCCTGTTTGCCCATGGGTGTTTTTTCTTCTGTACTTTTTTCCTAGTTATTTAATTCTATCCAGGGTATTCGTGAATGACATTTATGATTTTGAGGGTTCCTGGGGCAGTATGTGGATTTTGTTTTTTAATCCCGACTAAAAATAAGAATTTTCCTGTTACCTTCAGCAACGCATAATTGGAACAGAGATGACTAGCTTTAGTTTTCAAGTTAATGAGATAGTGTAAATGCTTCTCATTTATGCAACTGTAAACACTTTAAAAGGTGGAATTCCTCTACTTGACCGAGACACAAGTTAGGAAGTGTAAAAGCCCTTAGAAATAATCTCCATGCTTCAGTCTCTTTTTCAAGATTTTTCTTGCCTTTAACTTATAGGGCGCTTTGTAATGGGGGGGTATTAAAGTTCAGTGTTCCCATGTGTGCAATTTGAACTACTTTTCTGCTTAGGTATTTTGTTCTTTTCAAGTCACATATATCGGAATCTGGATAGGTATGTTTTAGTTCCTGTTCTGCAGTATCACTAACAGAAATAAACTGGTGGAGTCGTTTTTAAGAGGTTACTTTTTTATCTCCAAATAGCTGACCTCTGGGGTATATAAAGCGATCTTTGTATGTTTTTTTGATGGAGCAGTTTTACTACCTGCAGCATAACAACTTCTCATGGATTAGCATCTGGCAATCCTTCTCTCTGACTTTTTACAAATTGCTCATTTACTGCGGCCTGGAGAAAGCACATTACTTATACTCTTAACTGCACACCTACAAGATACACAACTACAATTGAGCTACCACGAAAAAAGACTTAATAACTAGACCTGTGGTTCTAAATCTTTTGACTTTTGTGAACCTACTGAATCTTTGATAGAATTCAGAGCCTTTGCTGGAAACCGGAGACCCTGACTGTCTCAATTTTGATGATTTCAACCACAAAACAAAGTGCACAAATAAAGAAACATGCATTAATCAAGCAAAACACAAATGGTAAAATATTTAATTAAATTCACTATCGGATATATAAAAAAACATTTTAAAGGAAATATGGGAGCTTTTATAAGTTCAATTGAAGCCACCCATCGTACAAACTATTTTCTGTTTGATGCATTTGTACTACTCCCACGAATCAATCTGAGGATATCAAATTAATTTTTGTCTTCCAATTGCAATTCTTTCCCATTTGCAGAACATTTAAAAAATGTGTTTATTCATATACAGGTTATTAATCTGCTAATATTTAATTTTCTAAGTAGATGCGGACCCCCAGAGTAGGCGTCATGGACCACGGGTTAAGAACTGCTGAACTAGACCTTATCACAGCTAGGTCAACACATTAAAAGTACTCTTGCATAGATACATAACTAGACGTCACAAAGTGTTTTTCTGTCTGGCCGTTTTGCAGTTTTTTTTACACTTGCTTTAATCACCAGTGTTAAAGACTGGTGTTTCATAATATATGTCAGCCTTGTAGCGGTTGTTCAGTGTTTCATTTATATTCATTATGTGTTTTTGAAACCTGCAAGCCGTGCATAAACATGCACTTTGTACTTATAGTCGTTGCTTATGAAAAGCAAGGCTGTCAGTAAGGACACATCGTTTACTGCAAGCCTTGCTTCTCGTAAGCAACGACTTAGTGCAACGTGCGTGTTTACGCGCCGCTTGCAGGTTTTCAAAACGCATAAATAAAAGGCATTGTCATTTACAATGACAATAGCTCAAACTCTCGCAAATGCGAGACCTATTGCATTGCAAATGCTTTTTTTTTTTTTTTTAGCGAATAGCAGTTTGCAGGCTGGGATTTTAGAACACATATTCACAACTTTAACATTAATGTAAGACCCATAATCATAATCTCTTGAATACAAAACCATAACTGGCTGAGGTTCAGTCATTACATAAGCCGCATGACAGGTATGTGCAACCTGCTGCAGAGTGGCTGTGGGTATTTATTTTGGAATATGTGTCGGCTAGTTAATGACAAAAGAATTGGTGTGGGAGGATAGCTTCTTTCAGTGGGCGCTTAGTACAGCGATATGTCTGAATATACTAGAGCGAGAGTATTTCTGTGCTTCTGATTTCTTTCCCTCCCACTTCCTCCCACAGCTGCAGGCATCATTTCGAAGCAGGGAAGTGAAAGCGCTGCGCACACTCCATTCCGCCCAGAGAGCAGCTACAGCAGAGGAAGAAGGAACCACCCCGCAGGATGGTAAGTGTCTCTGCTTCAGAGGGAGGACAGCCAGGTCCCCCTGTAGTAACCTCTTAAGTCTGAACAGGCGCATTTTGTGACCAAAAGACGAAGGTTGTTTCCCCCCCTTCGAAACGCGGGCATTTTGCAACTTCCCATTGAAAGACGCCGTGGGGGGAAAATGGACGCGATAATAATGGCGATTGTTGATTGCCAGAAGAGGGGACTTGGCGGAGCACCATTGCCTAGGGACGGGTGAAGCTCGCGTGTGGCACCCAGCTCGGAAGTGTGCAGTTCCGCTCTGTGTCCACTGACTTTTGGTCCGGCTGGTTAACCGGGAGTGTCACTGTCAAAAGAGCCCCCCTCCCCCGGTCTCCAACTTGATGACCGTTGGGGCAAGGCTGAGACGCGTCCAGTGGGAATGGTGGCAAACACCCCAACCCCCGTCTCACCCCGAGGTGTGGAGGATGCGGGAAAAGGGGCAACAGCCCCTTTAACTGTACATACAGGAAGCCTTCCATAGCGGCACTTGGTTTACGTGGTGCGGCTTGATATTTTGTTTTCTTTCGAAACGGAGCTTAGGTCCATGCGTGAGTGATGATCACCCCCAGTCCAATCTTTTTTGCTTTGCATTCTGGGGCTTGTGGTCCTTTTCTGTACTGACGCGTGGAACCTGGGAAACATTTCTATGACGTCGCATACACCGTGTTACCTCTCACTCATAAAGTGGCCCAGGCCAGCTCCTCATTAGAAGTGGGTGAGATGATTGGAACAGCCGGACCACGTTACTTCTGGTACGACGGTTCATTCCAAGGAATGCGGCTCTTTTCAAAACATCATGAATAAATTAGTGCTGTTCTGTCATGACAGGACGCCAACCTCTGCTGCATTCGGAGGAAATGGCCCTTGGCCCTCCACATCCTGCAGAATCTGCATGACAAATCGTAAACTCGTCTCGACTCTTTTAATGAGGGTTCTGTTTTATCTTAAGCCCTGCATATGACATACCCTGTAAACAAACTCTATGCTCTGAGGAAATGCAGGGTGTTTTAGGGTCTGAAATTTCAAATATGCTTTCCTTTTAAATACTTTTGGCCAGGTTGCGTACATTCCTGTCCCTGGAAGAGTTGGTGCCTAGAGGTACTGGATGATTAGTTTCCTGGTACAGTTGTGTGTTTTTCATGTACTTTAGGTTCCACTGGTTGGCTTCATAGTCATTCTCGTTTGCTGGTTTCTCATTCGTTAGTTAGCCTGTGGGCTTTCCTGCCTCTGCTTTTGTTTGTCCCGCCCCTGGATCATGGAAGCATTACTATGTCCCTCCACTGCTCACTTTTTCTGGTTCTACTTTTTTAGGTCTCGGCCTGCACCAGCGCTTGCGCTGGTCTGGCCGAGAGTTTTAGTAAGTGGGTTTTGGAAGTGCAAACACTGGCTTTCAGCTGGCGACCAGCTTGAGTTCACGATGGTGTGCACGCGCAGCTGGCATCTGGGTTTCCTATCTCTTCCTCATTTCCTCGTCATGGCTCATTAACTCTCTGGACTCTGATGTTTCAATCGCAGCAGCAGCTCACATTACCAACTGAGGGCCCTGGACTACAGTCACATGAAAAACAACAGCGATTAGCATTGAAATGCAAGCTTTTTTTTGTCTAGTTAGAAATATTGCTTCGTGGGTTGATTTCACCTTATATCGCTATTTGTTTTATATTGGGAGTCACAGCCTAATTACCAGTATTTTTGTCTCTCACTAGTTTTTAAAAAAATATTTATTCGCACAAAGTTATATTTAAGGTTACTTTTTCCGCGTCACTTCTTCACTCTATTTAAACTCCACACCCCCCAGTCTTATTGTCTCTCTCCTTCTCTCTCTCTCTCCCCTCTCTAATTCTCTCTCTACTTAATTAACTCTCCCCTCTCTATCTTTTTTAGCCTTTCATTCTCTCTCACCCCTTTATCTGTTTCTCTTTCAAACTCCTTCATTCACTCTCTCTCCCCTTCTTTCTCTCTCTCTATCCCGCTCCACTCTTTATTCTATGTACACTCTTTCTCTCTCACCACCCTCTCTAATTGGGCATTATATCTTCACTCTATCTCTCACTCTGCAACACCACAGCATCACTCAGCGCAACCACAGCATCACTCAGCGCAACCACAGCATCACTCAGCGCAACCACAGCATCAATCAGAGCCAGCACAGCATCAATCAGAGCCAGCACAGCATCAATCAGAGCCAGCACAGCATCAATCAGAGCCAGCACAGCATCAATCAGAGCCAGCACAGCATCAATCAGAGCCAGCACAGCATCACTAAGCGCCATCACAGCATCACTCAGCGCCATCACAGCATCACTCAGCGCAACCACAGCATCACTCAGCGCAACCACAGCATCACTCAGCGCAACCACAGCATCACTCAGCGCAACCACAGCATCACTCAGCGCAACCACAGCATCACTCAGCGCAACCACAGCATCACTCAGCGCAACCACAGCATCACTCAGCGCAACCACAGCATCACTCAGCGCAACCACAGCATCACTCAGCGCAACCACAGCATCACTCAGCGCAACCACAGCATCACTCAGCGCAACCACAGCATCACTCAGCGCAACCACAGCATCACTCAGCGCAACCACAGCATCACTCAGCGCAACCACAGCATCACTCAGCGCAACCACAGCATCACTCAGCGCAACCACAGCATCACTCAGCGCAACCACAGCATCACTCAGCGCAACCACAGCATCACTCAGCGCAACCACAGCATCACTCAGCGGAACCACAGCATCACTCAGCGCAACCACAGCATCACTCAGCGCAACCACAGCATCACTCAGCGCAACCACAGCATCACTCAGCGCAACCACAGCATCACTCAGCGCAACCACAGCATCACTCAGCGCAACCACAGCATCACTCAGCGCAACCACAGCATCACTCAGCGCAACCACAGCATCACTCAGCGCAACCACAGCATCACTCAGCGCAACCACAGCATCACTCCGCGCCACAACAGCATCGCTCGGCGCCACCACAGCATCGCTCGGCGCCGCCACAGCATCGCTCGGCGTCGCCACAGCATCGCTCGGCGTCGCCACAGCATCGCTCGGCGCCGCCACAGCATCGCTCGGCGCCGCCACAGCATCGCTCGGCGCCGCCACAGCATCGCTCGGCGCCGCCACAGCATCGCTCGGGGCCGCCACAGCATCGCTCGGGGCCGCCACAGCATCGCTCGGGGCCGCCACAGCATCGCTCGGGGCCGCCACAGCATCGCTCGGGGCCGCCACAGCATCGCTCGGGGCCGCCACAGCATCGCTCGGGGCCGCCACAGCATCGCTCCGCGCCAAGACAATATCACTTAGCACCACCGCCGCATCACTCAGCGCCAAGACAATATCACTCAGCACCACCACAGCATCACTCACCACCACATCACTCACCACCACAGCAGTATCACTCAGCAACACCTCAGCATCGTCTACGCAACAGTCACCACCACTACCACCTCAGCATCACTCAGCACCACCTCAGCCTGCTCTCGGAATCTGGCATCTGTTGATTCTCCCCTAGCCTCTGGCCGCTGCTAGTGTTATAATACAGGTACTAGTTCCCAACCTTCACCCTCCGATTGTTTATGCCCCCTCAAAAAAAAGCTTTAACAAACAACCATTGCAATAGGCAGAAACAAGTTGCCAGCATTGCAAGAACAAAAGAAAACTGAGGAAATTTTTTATTGTAAATACTTTTTTTAATATGGTCGTTCAGTTTTACATAATGCCTTCTTGGTCATATATAAAGTAACAAAAATGCTTCTGACACTTTTTTATTATAACTTTTCAGCATGCCGCACAGCAGCCACACTTCTCTACAGCACAGCTTGAAGACATTGGCAAAGTCAATAGCTCTGGCTAAACACTTATAAGGCCCCAAAGGCGAGACCTATTGGCTATGCCAATGCTTGTTCTTTTTGTTTAAGCACTCTGACAGTCCATATGTTTTCTTACTCTCTTCCTTGTGCTTCTCTTCCCCGCTCCCACTCCACTCATAGTTTCTCTCTTTCGGCGATGTGCTTTCTCCACTCCAGCTTAATGTTACTGTTTCTCCAATTTTGATCTCTGCACCCGTGTTACTTCTGCCCCTCCTCCCTTTTGCTGTTTCCACCGACACCCTGTGTTGTGTCCGACCCCAACTACACCCCCCCCCCCCTTATTGCTTCCCCCACCAGCCTTTAAAAAAAAAAACACTGACTGAAACTCGGATGCTTTATTTAGTAGCAATGCGTTTCGACGGTCGTCGTCACAGCCCACAATGCTAGCACACTACTCCCCTTTCAAAAACATGATTCATGACAAACATAGAAACAAGACTTTGGGGGGGGTTCAATTGTTTAGTGTATATATAGGAACTCCACAGCAGTATATTGCAAAATGCCTATTTGTCGCAATGCATTTGCTTTCACTATAATTCCACATAATTTAGTGTTACATATTACTTTTCATTATGTATCTTGGGAAAATATTTAATTAGTAAGAACAACGCTAATGACACTCAATTCCATGCATACTACCCAGTAATCATGTGTATGGCTTGTGTGTCAAGATGTTAGAAGTTCATAAACTGGCATTTTGACATAAACTGGCTTTTTGACATAAATATACAGTTAACATTGGATGTTCACAGTTAATGTATGAGACAATGCTTAATTAAAAAAAAATAATAATAATAATCGAAAGCCAATTTTCTTCCCCAATTTCTTCAATTTGTTAATTCGGCAAGACCAAAGCACCTGCCAAGTGGCCATCTATTATTTAACATTCCAAGAAGCAGGATGTATTTACATTTTCTTGCTTTGTTTTTAATTTTTAACGTAGCTGGGAAGGCTGGTATGCAGCACTTTGAGTGAACCTGACCATTTTGAAATCAGTTCTGGTCGCAATTGGCGCCAATAAAGTGCTTTAAGAATTTGGAATTATGTGATCCTGATTTTTAGGTCTCGCCTAGGCAGCGCGCATGCGCCTCTCTAGGAGGGCCTTTAGCCATCGGTCTTCACTTTTCAAGCACTGCACTCGTGCTTGTGGCGGCATCCACCTTGCGGGAGCGAGCAGCGGCGCGCCACAAGCACGAGTGCAGTGCTTGAAAAGTGAAGACTGCGCACGCACCACTCCCGGGCTTGTTTAGGTCTCACGCAGGGCGTCTCTTTTACAAACCACGCCCTCGCCGGTCTGTGCACTTTGTGCTCGACGGTGTTCAGCTGCTAAAGCCGGAAGCCAGATTCGGATCAGCAATTACTCTTTCACGCCTCAATGCGTTTCTGTTTGCTTGGACACCACTTTTTTCCCCCGCAGTTTTATTTCATTCACTCAGAAACAAGGAATGTATTTATTTTTATTATACTTGTTTTTCACTTTCGCGGCACACGCGCTTTACCTTTAGCCATGTTAAGCTAAAGCGCGGGTACCGCGATTGTTGAAAAAGGAAAGAAATAGAAAAAAATCTATTTGTTTACTTTTTCAACAATCGCAGCACCCGCGCTTTACCTTTAACCATGTTAAAGTAAAGCGCGGGTGCCGCAACCCCGTGCCTCCTACTGCCCGGGTTGTGCTTTTTTCACACCCCTTTTCCCAGGCTGCAGTAACGGCCGGACCCAGCGCGCCTCCTCACCCGTGGAAGAGTTAATTCCTGTGCGGGGGCGAAGGTGAGTGTCCGCAGCTCAGATCCAGCAGCTGAGTGTAAACTTGGTGAGAGTGTGGACAGAGGGCCCTGAGGTTTAGAGTCCTTCATACCGGTACCTGCTCCTCACTCTGTCCAGCTATGGTGCTCAAACTAACCATCGGTATCTCTCACCATCGTTCACCTCTGATTGCTTTTCACGTTTCTAAAGACATGATGTATAGGTGCCCTGAAGACATGGGAGCCCGGATGCATGGATGTTGGCTGCAGGTAATGTTTCTAGTAACATTAAGAAAAATACCTACTAGACTATCAAACGGGACCGGAAAGAGTCAGAACGACCTACACTCATCTACCAGCCTGATTTGCCCTGTGGCCCAGTCAGACTGTCTCTTAAAACTACTCACCTCGGACTGTTGCCTCTTCACCCTATTCAGCGTCTCCTCACATTAGTGCATGTCACACTGCCCACCCCTGTCTGCTTCTCACTCTGCCCACGGTATCTCGCCACTACATTCTACCCACCAACATTTGCTTCTCACTTAGTCCCCCCTACGTCTCCTCACACCGCCCACCTCAGACTGTCTCACACTTCTAACAGCCGCCCTCGTCGTATACCGCACACTAGTGCTTGGTTCTCACGCTCGCACCAACATCTGCTCTTACCACTCTTAACCAATGTCTACTCCACACATCGCCCACCACTGTCTCCTCTCACGTCACGCTACGCCGATATTCTATGCCAGGCCCTACAACTGCCCATCGCTGCCCGCTTCTCCCATTGCCCTCTAGTGGCTGCCTCTCACACCCCCATCGCTGCCTAGATCTGGCTGCCCGCCGTTTACTTGTTCTCACACACACCAGTGTCCGAAAGTCCGTCTCTTACACTGTCCGCAGCGTCTGCCTCTTAAATCGCCCACCCTCGCTTATTCTCACACTGAACCTCCAAAGTCTGCTTCTAACTTTGCCCACAAGTGTCATCTTCCACTCTGCCCAAAACTATGCTTTAAACCTGCTCGCGATTGTGGAAGCGGAGTTTAGACTCCGCATTAGTTGTGTATATCACTAATCACGTGGGGGTAGAGGCTGGCGGTATGGACCCTCTGCTTGCGGGCTTTCCGGCAGCGGGTACCTACATGTGCGTGTTCTTGAATTGCATATAAACTTTAGGATTTTATGTGGACAATAAAGGAGTTACTAAACCCCAGGACCTTGGAGTAGGTGTGAATGTGGGAGGTGAGCAGTGCGTGGCGGAAGTGGAGGCCGTCCGACTCTTCACACGCACCCATTCAGTGGCTGGCCTCTCGGCTGAGTCTGCCAACAACAGTAAAGCCATTTGTTAGATAGGATGCTGTGTGTGAGGGAAACACCCCTCGCTCCCGTGACCTCAGTTTCCCTCAGGTCTAGGTATGGCCCTGGGGTCTGAGTATATCGCCCCCCCTTCAAGGGGTGCCTTTTAGCGGCTCACATGTGCTACCTTACCACCAAGCAGAGGCCATTCTTTGGCGCGGGACAGTGGAGTAGGTGTTACACCCCCGGGAGGAAGGGCTACTGGAATGTACGGTACCGCGCCATATTCTGTTAACGCTGTAGACAGGTTTGGCGCGTATAGTGTGTGGCAGGTTCCCGAGGTCCCGGAGTCTTTGTGTGGGGGGTAGCGAGATGATCCCAGGGCCCTCTGCGAGACGGGAGGGCCCATGTGCGGGGCCTTTGCCTCTAGTGACTCGTATAGTATCTCAGGAAGTGGGCTTCCCAGTCGCAATGTCCATGCTGTCCGTGCAGGCAGTATTAGCAGAGTATTTGCAGCTTGGTGCTGGCAGTAACAGCAGGAGTTGATGTCTATTATTGCGGCTGTGTTTTGCACATTCATAGAAGAGCCTGTCTTCGTAATTTCACTTTTGTTCCATAATACCGATTCACTACGGGTGGCATTTCCCCCGATGTATATCCATTTATTTTTCTTCCGTATTTCTTTTGCATCAATAATATAAACACTAAAGTGATCTCCAACGAAGAAATAGTTAAAATAAAAGTGTCACAGAAGGGACAAAGGAAAAAGGTTTTAATACTTAAAAGTAATTAAACACTGGTTCATTTTGAGTAATTTTATCTGTTGAACCAATTTAAATACTTTTTCAAAAGACTGCATTAGGTTTCAGGGGTGTTCAATTTTCCTTCTACTACATGTGGCTGTAGGAAAACTTTCTGCTAGGGAGATCTGCATTTATTAACCCTCAATATGGCACCAGCGATGTTCTCTGCCCTTCACTTTCAGAAGATCAGGCTCACTTTGTAATGTGTGTCGGGAAATGGAAGTCTTGTGTAACTTTCCAGGTAAACAGTCAAAGAAGCGCGATGGGCACATTTGTATACAAAAGAAGGAAAGTCCAATGTTTTTATTAAGTTTCAAATGTCAGTGAAAATGTGTGAATAATAGAAGAGATCTCATAGGCAATACATTTGGAATTAGAGGTACATTTTCCTCTTGCGCTTTTAAGTTAACTCCTAATGAGAAACTCTGGAAAATGACTATTAATAAGTTGTGATATTTGGTTATGGTAAACCTGATATGAATAGAGGGAGGTCTGTTTTGCATTGTAATACATTCTGTCATCCGTGTCACTGTTACAGCTTCAAAAGGTAGAAAAAATTAAGCGGGACTGTATAATCCTCCTTCTGCTGTTATGTTGCTATGTTTCCCACAGTAGCTTTTTATTCCCACAGAGTGCGCTTTTGTAAAATTCAAAAGCTGCTCTGCAGGAAAGGTTTAGGACAGATAACAGCAAGTGAGAATGAGACCTAGAGCAGGGAGGGCCTGCCAGCACAGGTTCGGTGAAAGTCTGCGGAATTTCCAGCAATAAAAACCCCAAAGCAGGTTTCTTCAGCGCCCTCACTCCACGGCAGCCATCTGTGCCTGTGCCCAGCTATAAAGTCCAGGGTGTAGTGATCATGATTCATCACCGTCATTCACTCAGCCCCAGCCTTCGTTCGTGCATTCATTCATTGTCGTTTGTTCATTCATTCATCCATCCATCTAATTCCAAACTCCTTTCACTAAGCTCCAGACTGGTGATGAGACGAACTCAAAGCGAGCTGAACACGGCACACAGACTCAAGGGGGCAATCCTTGCAGCCAGGCGCAGCCAATAAGGTCTAGTTTACATTTAGAGTCCCGGGTAAAACATTAGAAAAAGGCTCCTGGAGAGTAAAAACAACAAGCATTTGCAATGCAATAGGTCTTGCATTTGCGAAACTTTGAGCTACCGGCATTGTAAATAACAAACCTTTTATTTATGTGTTGGTTTTCAAAACATAAATAAAAAGCATTGTCATTTACAATGCCAATAGCTTAAAATTTCGCAAATGCGAGACCTATTGCATTGCAAATGCTTGTTCTTTCTTCTATTCAGGTTTTGCCTGTACAACGCTTGCGATATCTCTGATAAAGAGATTAAAAAATCCTAAAACGGGCTTAGAGTCCACCCAATACCTACCATCGGTTGGCTTCCACATCACTCTTGTTTCCTTGCTTATTATAGATCATCCCCTCCTCCACGCCTCTGGCTTCCCCTGGGGCTTTGTTGGTGTCCCTGCCGTGGAGCATGGACACAGTACTACTTCCTCGAAAAAGTCCAAAATTCCTTTTGTGTGTTGTTTGTTTCCTTTATTGAAAATGTTATGTTGTCTTTTCATAAAAAAACTGCCAAGGTTACAGCTAAGGTGTTTCGTTCAGCTAAACTTGCATTTTTGCCGGTCGCTACTTGAGTGAGAATGTGACTGTAAAAGAAGACATGGATTCAGGTGTTGTGATTGGACAACAACTTATTTACCCCAGTCTGAATGGATGACTAAGATGACTCAAATTAACAAGGTGGCAAACATCAGAATGGATTTTTGTGAAATTTCCTAAAAGGTATATGTTCATTATGTACTCAAGAATAAGCCCTGATGAAGTTCAGTTTGGCTGAATGAAACGCTTTGGCTGTGACCATGGCTGTTTTTTATGAAAAGACAACATAACATTTTCAATAAAGGAAATACCCAACATAAAAAGGAATTTTGAACTTTTTACTGGGTGCACCATTTTGTGGTTTATTAGGTCGAGCCTCGAGTAGCGCGCAAGCGCTGCTCTGGCGAGACTTTATGTAAGGGGGTTTCAGAAGCTGACCACACGCTCGTGCGTCGTGGCCTTTTTCAAGCGGTTACGCGCAAGCAAAAGGCCATGGCGCACGAGCGTGTGGTCAGCTCAGCAGGCTGCCGCGCTCGCTCGCCCCCGCTCCTCTCTAACGCTACCGACGTCTCTGCTGTCCAGCGCTTCACTTGTTTAATTAGCGCGTTCACCGCGCTCACTCGCCCCCGCTTCTCTCTCGCGCATTGCCACTGCCAGTGGCTGACTATCACGTGCTCTGTCCCGGGTAGCCATTGTTTAACACATACTGCTGACTAAAGCTTGAATGTCGGCAGGAACCAGCGCGCGTCTTTACACTGCTCCCACATACACGCCTCTCAGCTTCGGCCGCGCTTGTTTTTGTTTAGGCACTCTAAGTGTTTATTTACTTAATTGCGCGGTCCGCCAGGGCCGCGCTTGTTTTAAAGGTGACCCAATCGTGGCTGCGGGTGTGTGAAGCACAATCTTGCGTACTTGTGTCTTCACACTTATAGCGCCTCGGCAGCCGTGAAGTGGCCGAGAGATGCTTGAAGTAAAGCTTTAGTGTGTGTTCCTCGTGGGCCCCAGGGGGCACACTTGCTGGCGCTGGTCGATAAATAATGCATTTGCCGCCACTTGTCTTATTATCTTTCACTTTCGTGAAAGTTTGCAGCCTCGTTTCTTTGCAGCCAGTGAGTCCTGTCGTCCATCCGCGCAGCCATCAAGAGAAGTAAGTCTTTTCACTTTACTCCTATCTGTGGTTTAATGCCGAGCATTTATCAGCAATACGGCACCACTCGCACCGTTCATTCAGGGCATTGTTTTTGTTTAGGAAGAGGCATTGGCGTCTCTATTTTCTGCATCACGGGCTCTTGGTCAACACTGCCACATGCCAGCCAGACACCCATAATGCACGGAGCTGGAGATTCAACGTGCAAGCCTTCCTGCAGCGCCTAGATTTCACAGGCACGGTGGTGCAGCGTTTGGCGCTGCCAAAAGCAGTGCGCGACTGGTATCCGTTTACTAGTATGGACTTCTTCAGGGCAGTCAGGAGCAAGTGCTTTAGATTTTTTACTGCACATCACCGCTAAACAATAAAGGAGGCGCCGTTAAATCTGCTGGTCGGCCCCTTGGTGCAAGTCACTGGCTCAAAGCCCAACGAGGCTCCTCAGCCTTTCATCCTTCAGAGGTCGATAAGAGGAGTACCAAGCAGCTGGGTATAAAATGCACACCATCAACTCTTAGTTTTTTATAGTCAGACCTGCAGGACTCAATCGTTTGCATATCAGCTGGTGCTTTGGGATTTAAAGTCCTCTGTTAGGAAAATACAGTTTTTATTACTTATTTTCTTTGTGACAGCTGAGCATCAACTTATAGCGCCATGTTTTTTAGAATCTTTTTCAGACTACAAAGCCCCTACGGTTCTGCAACCAGGAACACACGAGTTCCCCTTCAGCTTCGAGTTGCCAGAGTAAGTTACTTTTTGTGACTTCCGATAGTATATGATTGATTACAGCTTGGGAGCGGTGACGTAATACAAAACAATGCAAACCCCTGCCCCGACTGTGATGAAGTGTCTCACCGATATAATTGGATTTTAGGCTGATTGGGCGCCCCCTGAGGGTGGGAGCCCAAATTACGCTCTGGTGGGGAGTAGCAGGGTCGGATTGGTAACGCGGGCACTCGCTGCTCAGCTGATAGTAGGTCCCTTGTTCCTGCGGGTGCAGCACGGCCCCTCTGTAACGGCGCTTTATCTCTCTTGTTTTGTTGGTAGTTTGTTTTGGCGGAGCCCTGGATGTACCTAAAGAAGGGGTCAGCCTTCGGTTTCCGCTTACAAGACCGATGTTTATAAACTATCTAGGCATCATTTTATAAGTTTATTTTCTCTCGTTTTTACTGGAAGAACATACTTTTAATTAAGGAGATGGCCACGTTTCTCCACAAGTAAAATTTAAATCCAAATTTTTTTTTACTGATTTTCATTATTGCTGTTTTTGTATAACTTTCCCGAAACACCTTAGCGTGTTTTATTTTCCGTGTGCCTTCACTATTGTTCAGTAGCGCCGGCATGCTAGCAGATATACAGATTCCTTTGCCCCCTGTTACTTTCAGCTAACACATGTTAAATTTACAGCCTTTCTGTGTTTTTCATTTTTTATTATTGCATTCTTGTAATTTTTCAATTGTTTTATTGTGGCTCAAAACAAAAGCAGCAACCATGACCCATTTTTGGCAAAACGTGCACGTGATGCACGCCCTATTAGCTAAAACACATATAAGATCTTACTCCGTGAAAATAATGATTAACTGCCAATTTGGGGGAAAAAGCACAATTTACTTTGCTTCTGGAACACTAGGTTTCGAACAACCCCCAACAGTTCTTCAAACAAACATGCATATTAGAATCAAAAAGCATGATAGAAACAGTTTGTTAGACTGCTGATAATTTGCAAACTTCCTTGACAGGCAAGCTCAAAACCACCACTTAATGACTTAAATTATAGTGAAATATATTGGCTAATGCACTAACATTACAGTGACTTAGGGTTGTGAGAGTGGTGGTATGTGAGTGCTCTCAGTTGTGATAATTTACCACAAACTTTAATGTCTTTAATAGCTAATATAATGTAATAGATAATATGCTGCATAGCTAAACACTTATAAGGTCCCAAAGGCGAGACCTATTGCATTGCAAATGCTTGTTCTTATGTACTTCTGCTCAGCAGTGGTGTTACATGAACTGTAAAGGGGCAACCCTGTGTCCCTCAGAACCTGGGCATTTATGAAATGAACTACAATTGGTTCTGTCGGGAAAATCAATTCCTTAGCGTTCCATAATGAATATGCATCAAGAAACACACCAAGAGAATTAATATTTGATTTACAAGATTAGTATCTTATTCTTTTTAGGTCTCGCCTAGCGTTGCTGCGCACATGCGTAGCTCGCTCGGCGAGATTTATTGTAAATGAGTAGTTTTAGAAAAGGGCTTGAAGCCCCGCCCCTTATTTCCATTGGCTTGCGTCACCGTTTATGGTAAACGGTGGCCTGCCATTGGAAATAAGCTTTCTGGGGTGCCTCCTTTTGGCTTTTTTGTCCGGCCCATCCGGACTGGATCGCCTGCTTCACGGCTGTCGTGAAGCAGTTTCTTATCGCAAGGAGGCATGTTATGTAAACAAGCCGTGCGATCCAGTCGGGATGGGCCGGACAAAAAAGGAGACATGGCACCGCCCGTTTATTTTTGCATCTCGCTTTCACTTTAAAGTGAAGGCGCGATGCAAAAATAAACAGCGGCTGCCTGGCGAGCGCTTGTTATTTTTCCTTCTCACTCCTTTCCTTTTATTTGATCCCGCTCCTTTTCTTTTTTTGTCTTCTTCCTTGCTATCGTCTTTTCTATCCTCCTCTCTCCTTTAATCACTCTCCGTCTCTCATCTATCTGTGTCCCTTCTTCTTTTATTCTTGTCCCGATTCTAGAATGTCTGATCATGTTCTCAACCCTTCAGCACCACAGTTGTGAAAACTGTGGCCTTGTTTCCGAGACTTCTGATGAAAAGGCAGCCACGTCCACAGCTGCGGGTTACTCAGAAGCTAAATAACATTAATCGATGTGAGTTATGCACTCTGTTTTCAAATTCCCCAAAACGTCACAGTTATTTGAAACTCAAATACTTGTGGTGAGCTAGCTGAGGGACAGCTGGCAGCTCCAAAATGTAATATCAATGCCAGGACACTAATGTTTTTTTCAGCACTTGCCATCGCACTCTTGTGTCGGCAATTGAAAGGGTGAGCAGCAAAGTTTGAATTAGTGAAGACACCGCTTGTAGGAGCATTTCAGCATTAGCCAGCTATATTGTCTTATCAGTTTACAAACTGTTACAGCAGTGCTGTAATGCATTTGTAGTTGCTCGGATAACCAAATCCGACACTTTCTTGCGAGAGAGTTTTTTGGGAGACAATAAAAACAGCCACCAGCTTGCCGAAAAGTGGTGTCTGTGCCTTAAGGTCGTTCAAATGATGTTACCAGACTGGAGATAGCTGTACAATTGTGCATACGTTTTCAAGCACTGTTCTTGGAATAGCAAAATCCTTTCAGATTCTTTCTGCTAGACAGCGTCTCTTGAGTGCTGGGAGCTTCGGTAGGTCTCTTTTGATGTAATTGGAGTGTCAAGGTACCCTGCTGTGTACACGCACCACTCTCGCACACACTCGCACTCCCTCGCGCTCTCACACACATGCACATTCGCTCACTCTCTCACACACACACTCCCTCACTCTCGCACACACTCTCCCTCACTCTCGCACACACTCTCCCCCACACACTCTCCCCACACACACTCTCCCCACACACACACGCACTCCCATTCCGACTGACTTCACACCTGTCCCAGACACTTCAAGTAGCAAAACGCTGAAAAAGCTGAGAAATCGAGGCTGAAGTCCAGGGAACGCATTAAAAAAAACAGAACAAAAGTTTTCTAATTGTAAATGAGCCTTGGGTGGGCCAGGGGAGGGCTTAGCCCACTTGCCCTACATCTAGAACCGGCCCTGGCCCAGAGCCCCTCCGCTTCTGCAGTGCGCACTCCAAAACATTATCACTTTAGTTTTGTAGTGCCTTGTGTTTGCTTCAGCCCGGCATAAAGGGAGCTTGGAACGATTCTTATTAACCCACACGCATGCATTGTTGAGAAGGAGTGAATGGATTGATCCAGTAATCCCCTCTGTTCAACACCTTTCCATGCAGCGCAAATGTTTATCACGACTGCCAAGTTGTTAATGTGTTTTCTCTGCTGTATTTATTTTAATTAAGCATTATATTGAGGTTTACTTAACGCAAATGTTAGTTTGAGGTAAAAAAAAAAAAAAGTGGAGAAGATGTGGCGTAACAACCAGAGCTACCGATTCTGGAACTGGGGAACCGGGTTCGAGCCTCGGCGTCGGCTCAACATCCTGTGATTCTGGGCAAATCACTTAATCTCCCCGTGCCTATAAATAATGCATGTGACCTTGTGTGGTGTAATCGGCGCGCGGATATATCTGCCCACTGATGCAGAGCGTGAGAGTCCAAGGTAACTGGGTATTCAATGTATAAATGCAGTAACATCTGGTGACTGCTACAGTGAAAGCGTACGAGGGGAGCCTCTCACTGCTAGTGTCAGGGAGCCGGTGCAAGAGTGCAGTAACATCTGGTCACTGCTACAGTGAGAGCGTACGGGGAAAGCCTCTCACTGCTACAGTGGTAGATGCAAGAGAGCAGTAACATCTTGTCACTGCTTCAGTGAGTGTACGAGGGAGCCTCTCACTGCTACAGTGTTAAGTAGCCGATGGAAGTGCAGTAACATCTGTCACTGCTACAGTGAAAGCATACGAGGAGAACCTCTCACTGCTACAGTGAAAGCGTACGGGGAAAGCCTCGGTGCTACAGTAACGGGGAGCTGATGCAGTGAGTGCAGTAACACCGGTCACTGGTACAGCCCAAGAGCCTGAAGTACGTACGGGGTGGGTCAGTCTATGCTACGGAGCCGAAATATGAATGCAGTAACAACTGCCCACTGCTGCCCTACGAGGGATCCGCGTGTGCGAGGGCAGCTAATCAGTGCTGCAGAGTCAGAGCTGAGCAGTAAATGCAGTAACATCTGATCACTGCTACAGTGCGAGAGCTCGACGAACGAGGGCAGCCTGCCACTGCTAGTATCAGAGACGAGGTATGAATGCAGTAACTTCTGGCTCCTGCTGCAGCGTGAGGGAGGCTCGATAGGAATATAGACACATCACTGCTTGTTGGTGAGCGCTGCTCGGTTAGGTGAGCAGTGACTCCTCCACCCCTCCCCTTCACTTTGATTACTGCTATTGTAGTGTAAGCAATCCAGGTACATGTTCAGTGGCACCTTGTCTCTGGTGTAGTGTTGTGGGGGCAAGGTATGGTCCAGTCACCGCTTGTCACTGCTGCACTGTGAGGCCCTAGGCAGTTTCAAATAAAACGCACATGGGCGCCCCACTGCTCTGTCAGTTTTGTAGTCCGCGAGTGCAGTAACACCCCCTCTGCTGCCATATGAGGAAGCCCCTGTACAGTGATTCGCATTCACTGCAGCAGTGAGGAAGGCAAGGGATGGGTGCAGTACAGTGCGGGTGCCAGGGCGCAGTGCAGTAGCCTCACTGCAGCAGTAAGGGAGGCAAGGTGCAGTGCAGTGAGGGACACCGTGTGCGATGCATTCATCTCCACTACAGCAGTGAGGGAGGCGAGGGATGGTGCTGTACAGTGAGGGGCACCAGTGCGATACTGTTACCACATACACTGCAGTATTGGGGAGGCGAGGTGCAGTACAGTAAGACACTGTGCGATGTATTAACCTCATTCACTGCAGCAGTGAGGGAAGCAAGAGACGGTGATGTACAGTTGGGGACACCGGCAGTGGCGTAACATAGCCCCCGCAGTGCGGGGGGGGCTAGCTGCAGGGGGCCCGTCAGCACAATACGCTGGCCTGAGAGCTCCTGACATAGTTGGGGGGGGGGGGAGACTCCAAATACCGTGCAGGAGGGGGGGGCTTCAAGTTTCGTTACGCCAGTGGCACACCGGGTGTGGTAGTGTCTCGGTACAGTTATTCCGTTCACTGCAGCACTGAGAGCCAAGGAATGGCTCCAGTCCAGTAGCTCCATTCCCTGTGCCACGTGAGGGGCACGGTGCAGAAGAGGCCCGTACAAAATGCGCTTAAGTGAAAACAGTAACTTTTGAGAGAAACAGCACGACCGCCATCAGATGCATATCGCAGTCTGCCCTTAAGGCGAGGCTGAGCTCCCGGACGGACAGTCCTTTCATTTTCTCGATCTCAGAGAAATCAGAAAAATGTGCAAAGCGCCCTTTGGAAGGCACTCGTCTGTAACGCAACTGGTGCTCATGTAAGGCGCTCTGATATCTTCGGGTCGAGTTCGCACTATTTAAAACTGCAAAAAAAGTTGAGATTTTCAGTGATGAAGAGGTAGATGGAAAGAGTTCTATAACGTCGTAGTCCTCTTAAAAAATATATGCTACTGCTTCCTGTATATTTTTGTGCAGTTTGCTTCTTGTGCACATGTGTATCCTTAATGGCAATCTATAATGTAAACTTATGCGAAGCACCATTGCCTTGGTCCCTTTTTGACAAGAAATGCTGCGTTTCCCATATTTCTTTGTTGACTACAACATAAAAGAAACAAGCATTGAAAATGCAATAGGTCTCGCCTTTGATTAAGTTAAAGCCATTTGCTTTGCTAATGGTATTATATACCAAAGCAAATGGCTTTAACTTAATAAAAGGCGAGACCTATTGCATTTTTAATGCTTGTTTCTATATGCAAGGCTGCCACATAAACATTTTTCATTGAAAACAAAAATGTGACTTAATGGTGAATAAGTGATCAAGAGGTGAAAAAGTGAATACCATATATACAGTGTATGGATTATAAAACAATATGTACAATGTCTGAATCAGTTAACATCCGTCCCTATATAGAATAATCTCATATTCCCTAAACAGAGTCCTTTTTCTACTTTAGGGCGAGGAGAGCTTA